>OY756978.1:16663425-17263425 GCA_963580505.1 Ennomos erosarius
TAGGCTGACATATCAACTGAAGACTGTAGTTTCATTTCGCTCCGGTCTGCCATTAATTTAAGAGTGTTTCCTGAGAGTTTCTGAGTCCTCTTTCGGCGTTGGGTCTTGAAGAACTCAGCTCCAACAGCTTGGACAGTTTCCACCAACCCGTTGTTCAACTCGTCCACTGTGTTGCAATCGGCAAGGCACTGGAAGCGATTTTGGAGTTCCAGCTGAAAGCCTTCGGGGTTTTGGATTTGGACAGGGTTTGGACGGAGCGTAGACCTCACCAGACGCGACCTTTCAAGCTTGACATTGATATTCAATGTGCCTCTTACAATACGGTGATCGCTACCGGTTTTCACCTTGCTGATCACAGAGACATCATCGAATATTCGCTTCTTGGTCGTCATCATGAAGTCTATCTCATTTTTCGTGGAACCGTCGGGGCTTATCCACGTCCACTTCCTGGATGGCCGCTTCTTGTAGAAGGAGTTCATCATAAAGAGGCCCTCCTTCTCCATGAAGTCAGCCAGCCTTTGTCCCCGAGGGTTCCGCTGCCCGTATCCAAATGGCCCCACTCTCAGCTCATCGCCATTCCTTGTGCCCAACTTCGCATTAAAGTCTCCCATCACAACGGTGAAGTATGTTTCGGAAGTATGCATGGCTTCGGATATATCCTCATACATAGCTTCTACTTCATCGTCGGAGTGTGCCGAGGTCGGTGCGTATACCTGGATGACCTTCAACGAATACCGTTTGGTTATTCTGAGTATCAGGTACGCTACCCTGGTCGACACACTGTCGACTTTGATCACGTTGTTGACGAGAGACTTGCGGACGAGGAACCCGACACCACCTTGGGAAAGTTGGTCTCCCTCCCGGTAGAAGAATAAGTTACCGGAATTTAGGATTATCGTGTCCTGTCCCTGTCTTCGGACTTCTGACAATCCCATTACATCCCAGCGTAACTTACTCATCTCCTCCTCCAATTCGACCATCCTTTCGTCAGCCCTCAACGTGCGCACGTTATAAGTTGCCAGGGCCAGGGGTCGTGTTTGGTGGGGTTGGTAGCCGGGCGTCTTCCGGTGATTCTTCGCACCCCCTGCCCTGCCGTTACCGTGACCGCTACCGGAGCCACGGGATAGCAGAGCCGCCGGGGACTGGGGGCCGTTATTGTTTGTGCTTGTCATTAGGGGGGGGGGGTTTGCCATAATCACCACGCTTGGCAGGCGGCTTGGTGATCGCAGTGGATTATGATGGTGGAGACCAAGGAGAATGCTGCAGCCCATTCCCTGGATGTTCCCTTAGCCGACTTTTACGGCACCCACGGGAAGAGATGGGGTGGTCCTATTCGTAACCGGGACCACACGGCACACATAGTGAGAGACAAACAATGCGAGGCAATAGCACGAGTTTGTCAGTTTAATAAAATGCATAATCATGTACTATGTAAGTCTCGTAGTGTCCACTAAAGCTACATTTTTTGCCTCTTGCTATTTTTATTTTATTGAGGGCAGATCTTTCAATTGTCGAGATAATGTTCCTATCTACGGTTAAAGAGTTATTGTATTCTATGTATGTATTTACAAACAAAAAGTATTCTAAGTATTATATTAGTTATGCTTAGTTTGGGGATAGATGGCGCTGGGTGAATTGTCCACGCATATTTATTTATTTATTTAAGAGAAGATCAACAGCTAATACATTTGTTATATTATACACGAGTTAAATTTAAAAAAAAAGGTCAATAACAGAACTACCTTATAATTTCACATTTAATAAATTTAATAAATTATGCTCGCATTATTACTATTTATTTTACTGAGAAAATAACTCAACTTTTAACAATTTTAACCCATTATGAAATATCCTTGCCCTTACTTCATTGACTATAGAACTTGCATGTGATTTATCATTAAAATACTTATAAAATCCCCGTTGGATTTTGAACTGCTAAGTAACTATTTTGGGTTAACAAATTAATTTTGTGAAAATGAACCGAAATAAAGTTTCATTTTCATAAAATTAATGCTGTGACAAATATAATATTGCAAGCTATTGCTTTTGGAGGTAAACGGAATACCTACGTATACAAATGCATGGAATTTAGTAAATTATCTTTAAACCTTACGCATTTTAACTAATATTTCAAATGATCCTCATTTTTTAATTATTAATTGAATTAAGAGTACATTTTTCTTGTTGGTTAGGATCCATCCATATTCATAAAAATATTGTTCCCATACACATTTAGATCATTATAATTTGGCTTTATTAAACCATAGACGTAAATAAAACAGGGAAGATCAGGCATAAAGTTTATCGAAAGTCGTCCACTTTAATTATGTGCAATGGACACAATTTTCTGTACAATGAAATAGATAGCCAATCCGTGCCTTGAATATAAGTAGAGTGAGAGGAGGTTAATTTTTGACTAAGCGATGTGAGATGATCATCTTCCCTTTTTAATTCATCTATGCATTAAGGCCTACTCAAACCGGCGCGTTATTCGCTACTGCTGTGGGTATATATGGTTTTTTATGAAGTACCGCGGCTAAGCGAAACTCGAGCAAAGATTTGTACAAAATACCGCTATCCACAACGGTAGCAAATAATGCGCTGGTTTGAATAGGCCTTTAAACTGTATTTTTTTGCAATGTAAAAGATGCTTCTGCATGAGAACGCCACCATTTCATTAGAAACGAGTGCATAGAAAGATGTGCAAAGAAATGCAGTACATTGCGAGGTTTAAGATCGGACACGCCGCCTGCAGTTCTCTTTGCCATTAACAAATTCTGTGCATTCTTTTCAGAGCTACCTGTTGTAGAACACAAGAGAGTCCAGGTAACTTGCATTGTACATATCAACCTGTGTGTGTGCTTTACCATCCTTGACTATGCACGCCATGTGATATGAGGCTCGTATTTATAGAACTGATCTTAGTTCTGAGAGCGATCTTGAAATGCAAACAGAATTTAAAGTTCTGTGGATATTAATAGGCGAGTGCCTGTTATTAAACATGTATGCAATAATTTGAAAAATTAGTAAAAATCGGTAAATAAATCACGGAGCAACCGTGATTTATTTACCGATTTTAATGTTTCTAGAGGGGTATCGCCTGCTCCCACAGTTATTAAGAAAACACGTAATTGTGACGTCGATGGTAAAGAGATTTTTTATAAATAAATAAATAATAATAAATTATATGTAAAGCTATCACAGCTTAGTAATGAGGTACTATGAAGGACCAGGAACTAAGGGCACTGCACGTTTGAACTGTCTCTTTCTATTCTTGTATTTAAAATGCTTGTAACATTGTAATTTTTTGAGGAAAAATATTAATTTAATAGCAGGCTGCCTATTCATCCCAAAAGCGCATTTGAGACCAAATTTGACTCCCTTTATAAAATTTATATTGCATTCATCAAAAAAATATCAAGATCGTTTTCAGAACTTTAGGACCGTAAATAACAGAGTACAGTAAAGAATGGATGGTAAAGCTTTCACACATACTGCAAGTCTTATAAGATATCGGGATTGTATTATGTTTGTTTGTTCCACAGGGCGGGTTCATGGACGGGCAGCGGCCCAACAAGCGGCTCCGGCAGATGTAACTAGTGTAAACTATATGTAAGGTTAAGTTTGTGCGTCGTCTATGTTTGTGTGTGTGCGCGGGTCCCTCAGAGACTACTACAGTGACATAATGCAGTATCAGATTAATGAACATAAATATAGCTAATTGTATTTACTAAAGTACATGGAGTAATAATTGTAAGCTATTGTCTTATTGACAGGTAATAAATGTATAATTAATTACTAACATTTGATCGTTTTATTTGCCTAGTGATATCCTCATATCCTCCAAATTACAATTTTCTAGATTCGTGGTAGGACTTTTTTGCAAAATATCGTAAGTGTAGTTTAGGTAGGTACCATCGCTTTGCCAGTTATGCTGCCGCCAAGCAGTAGTGTGCAAGCACTCCAGTGTTCTAGTGAAATTACTGGGGAAATGAGACTTATAACCTCAGTTTAGTAATCTGATTACTGTCTCAGGATGACGTGCGCACTTGCGCAGTGCAATGTCACGCGAAACTACATTTTAAAGTAGCGAGTGACACTGCAACTATTATGGGCGGCCGTGTCGCTTAACATCAGTGAACGACCAGCTCGCACGTCATTCATTGACGTATAAAAGTAAGTATGTTTTCATTGAAACGAAGATAGCCAAAGGCATAGCCATCTAATGAAATAAAAACACAAATAACTGGGTGTGGTCACACAGAGTAGATAGTCATAGTATTCACCTAACCGCTTTTCTTGCTAGTTAGTCAAACAACCCACAGGTTATAAATTGTAACAGGCAATAAATATAACTAACGAGCTCTTTCTAATGGTAACTACGATGTCGAATCTGTTATTATTATACCAGTTTCCGTTGCTATCGATCATAATCATATCGTTATAGATCTCGGTTAGAAAAAGAAAGTATTCATTTTCTTTTAATCAAAAAGCCATACTTAGAAGAAAATCCATATAACCAATTAACCATTGATTGAGCTGGAGGTACGTATTAAACTGGCTTTACCAACGATTATTCTCAACAACAAATGAACTCGTTTCAATTCTTCATGCGTGCCTATCGAGAGTCGAACCGCGCGGCGCTCACACGCATATCGCGCTCCAACAAATAACGAGAGAAAATAATGTAAACATAATGTTACAAAAAGCTTGCCTATTGTTTTTGCTAGTTTTAACTGTCAGAAACGCGCGGCAAGATGCGGGTACTTCGAGAAAAGAGTCTGGTTTGAGAGGTTGGAAGCGCGCCTCTCGCGGGGTTGTGTTCGAAAACTTGTTCAATGTGTACGATCCTTCGTTTCTGAGCGGCGTCTGGCCGAAGATTACGAACGGAATGCATATAATGCTGGAGATGTCCTGTTGGGATGACATGAGCGTATTCTTCAAGGATTTGTCAGCAGGGAGAGCGTGGGCCTATGATGGTAAGTTTATTCTAGTTCCCACTAATTTAAAAGAGAAGCGTTCTTCTGTTCGTTTGCTGATCTTGAGCATATTTTTCAAGGATTTGTCAGCAGGGAGAGCGTGGGCCTATGATGGTAAGTTTATTCTAGTTCCCACTAATTTAAAAGAGAAGCGTTCTTCTGTTCGTTTGCTGATCTGCCTGACGCCATAACGGCTGAAGCGATTTGATGAGGATAGGAAATTGACTGTTCTCTAAAAAATGAAAAATGGGTAATCTGCAAGTGAAACTACGGGGAAACAGACCAACCCTAGACGAGCGGTAGACAAAACTGATTTCATTGTCTTACCCGCTACAAGTAGATTTAAAACAAGGGTAAGACAATTTTGTCCAGAACCCGCGCCGCGCTAGGAGAGCTGCCTATAGAGGTGTGTTCATTTAGTAGTCATTTACCAACTTGTGGTGTTTATGAAATGGTGAATGGAGAATTTGATTTAACTAGAAGTAGAACCTAAACTTCCTGAATATAATATTTACCTTTAAATCACTTATGATGTCTACTTATTTTAAGTACTTATATAGAAATAGTCATTTCCTTTCTTTTGATTGATATGCGACGTATGGGTACCTACTTATAGGTACGTATTCTATATTAATAGAATTTGGAAAATTACTTCGCTACTACATAATTGCTCGTTGTTTAGGTATTATTAACGTCAACACGCAACGCGCATTCAGTTTTACACGTAACATCTATAACGCCGGATTAATGCCACGAATGGAGTTCGCGCGCTACAGTTAACTAGACATTTGCATAAATAAACGATGCACTTTCAATTGATTGCGTTCAATTACAGCTTGTTGCGCAACTTTCGCCCCATTCATGTGCGATGTGAATGATCTTTCAAGTTCAGTGCACGTGTGCGTTGGCCTGCCTCAGGGGTCTACCCGGGCCCCGCTGTTATTCTTAACATATCAAAAGACTTTATGAACACCGATAACCTGGTAGCCTAGTGTAAGCTGTAATTCTGATGTCTGAATTGGGATCTTCCTATAAATATGATCAATTGGTCAGAAATCACATGCAGTTTTATCCCTTGCCGTACATTTTGTGCATGTCATACATTTTCCTTTCATTTTTGTTCACTTCACGCGACGTTAGTTCTACGTCCGTGTGTCCATGTTTCTTGGAGAATAGAATGCCATGCTCTCTGTCGATCAATCACAGTTTAGGTAAGTATAATAGTATAGGCATAAATAAATAACTTTATATTGCTATTTGAAGTTGCGCTGAAGTACATCTGATGCCCATAGGAATGATTTATAAAGTGTAAACCACCCTAATATCAATAATATAATATCTTTTTAGTCTGATGCTATTTGTTTTGCGAGTGATTACCAGTTTAGTAAAGCGAGCATACTTACAGCTATGTTTAACTGTTCATCACTCAAACAAAAAGTCAAATTATTCTATCCGTTAAAATGAGTTAGAAATGCTTTTCAAAGAGAGATATGTTATCTAGATAATAAATAGACAAGAATGTACCTATACCTACACGTACACTTGATAACTGCTAGAGAGAGATATTTCATATTACGTTACATTACCATTATGTTGGTGTTGTTTCAGCCGTAGATGCATCGGGTCGCTACGAGTCTGCTCTATTTTCCGGCAGGCGGGTTTGGCTTGGATCAAAAGAAGAGTGTTTTCGATTGGTAAGTGTTTGATCCAATACCGAAAATACTTACCTATATTTAGACTGAGGCAGTCTGCTTAAATTTATCATTATCACCATCACCAACAGCCCGTAGACGTCTACTGCTGAACATAGGCAGGCCTCCCCCAGTGTGGTGACGTCATCATCATCGTAAGCTCCAGGGGATTAGTCATTGACGTCAACCATACAGATTAAACAATGCGCATGCAAGTAGGAACAACTTCCTCAGTTTATATTAATCGTCGTGAGTCTGATCCAGCAGAGTAGCACCGTGACACCCAAGCGTGCCTGATGGGCCTACGGTGCCTGGGATAGGAAACTAGGTACGCATACCTAGCCACCAAGTCGCATGGAATAGCCAGGATACCCCGACTCCTTCCACCGACTGCGTTGTACTCATGATCCTCCGAGAGAATTCGCAGTTTGAGGGTTTCCCCCCGACAGGCCTCCTCACACCCCTTACAGCCTGCCCTCTCCTCCAGGAGCCGCGGTCCTAAAGACGAGAAGACTATAAGCACTATAGACTAGCATCTTCTCGCCGTTATGATCGAGGGGCCATTCCAAGATCCGGTGTGGTGCCGCCATTCTAACACCCTTAAAGGTGCTAGCCATGCGAACACCACCAAGAGATAATTCAACAAAGGCCGGCGCCTGGCTGACTCTTTGGACGCGCACTCCGTTGAGCTCCAACATGCTACTTTCTAAATGCCTACTCATGGGCCCAAATGATGCAATCGGTGGTCAACACCGCTGTCTCAGATCACACATGATCTAACGTTTTTAGCATAGTAATATAAGTTTATTATCATATGAATGTAAGGTCTACTCACCCATTATGGCCACTACCGTACCTTGGGCAGCCACGTGCTTGTCGGCTACGCTCGACTTCACGTTACCTTACCCAGGAGTCTCCGCAAGACTTCCTTCGCACCCCGCCTGTTCTCACCACAAACAGGAACCTCCGTTCCGCCTTCATCGCACGTGGATCGACAATTTTCTTACTGCTCAAAGTATTCTATCTACCCTAGGTATTAATACTCATTACTTATTCGTAGCGTCTACCCTCTGGCAGCCTACGTTTAATACTGAGAATAACTTGCCAGTCACAACTGTCAATTTACCCAAAAGTCATTCGTTTACCACACCGATAGATCGCGTTCGCGACACATCGCGACACCCAGAGAGCCACTTTGAGCGGCTCCTCGCCTCCTGCTTAAATTAAGTATTTTATCTTTATCAGAGTAAATACCTAATTATAAGCTACGTAGGCGGCATAGTAAATAGATACCGACAAAATATTCTCCATCAATAATATTCATAAAAAATAACATTAGAAATGTTTGATCGCACATATCTCTTCTTAATTTCTTTGCAGGATAAGAATTTCCAAGAAAATGCAGACAACGAAACGTTGGCTTTATTGCGAAACGATGGTTACCTCAACTCAGTGCTTCGAAAACAGAAGTACTTTGACGCAGGTATATTCCAGAACATTTTTGTACAATTTCATTTCATTATCAATTTAACGCTTTGCTAATATGTTTTACTCATAACATTGTTGTTTAGAAATCAACAACTGGCGATGGATGGTCCAGAGAGACGAGCTGATAGACCGCATGGTGGCCGTCGACCACCAGCCTCCATTCAGAATGGCTTACACCACCCTGCAGGTCCAACTCAATATCACCAAAATTACCATGCTGAAGGTAACCTGGAACTCTATTTTGAAATAGGTACACCAGTGTCGATTGAACTACCTAAACCTATATACGAATTTATTATTTACCTGGTTATTGTTTTCTAGTCCTACGACATTACGTTGGGGGTGTGTCTCCCACAATCCTGCACTCACGACGACGTGGAGTCCATCATCAACTTCTCCACAATGCTCAACGATAACCTCAAAAGTAATAAGACCGTACCGCGCATCTCAAAAATCAAGTCTTCCAGGAGAATCGATGGAGAGTTTCAAATAGGCAGTGACGCGGGAGCAATTTTTCTAATAACAGTAACTGTTTTACTAGCAACAGTGGCGATCATAGCTACGCTAGTAGATTTCGATTTAATGAAATGCGTCCGTTACAAGAAGCAATCGATGAGCTTCGACCTACCTATATACAACAACAGCGAAACCAAATTATTCGACGAACTGAAACGGAAACACGGTGAAAACAAGAGTGTGGACTATATACTAGCGGAGAACGCAAATCTGAACCTTGTTGAAATGAATAAGATTCCAAAATCGCTTGCAGTGCCTATTAAGATAGATGTAGTGAATATAGACCGCATGCCTGGGAGCTGCAATAGATGCGGCAAATACAAGAGACAGTGTTCTAATAACAAGCGGATGGACACCTTACCGGCCTGCCCGCGGCTCAAGTACAGTTCATTCGCAAGCTTAACTACCGAAGACACAAGAAAGAAGCACTTCTTCTGCAGACTCCTTTTATGCTTCTCCTTCAGTTACTGTTGGAAGAGGATATTTAACAAAAATACTGCGAATAAGGATCTCTCGTTGATTCATCTAATGAGAATATTGGCAACGCTTTGGATAATATTCGTACATGTCTCCGTTATGGTTGGTTATATTTCTGGTAAGTTGTACAAACTCAAACGAGGAGTTACTGAAATGTTGAGTTTGTTTGACCTGAATTTAGATTTAAGAGTACCCACTTAATTTTTCTGTCTACGCTTTCATAATTTTCAGATGACGCTGGTGACGTTAACAAAGGTGATAATTTGTATAACATATTAGCTACTGGAACATTAGCATTCGATACATTATTTTTCGTGAGGTTGGTAATAGGTACTGGCAAATCTTCCACGATGACGTCTTTAGAGCCAGCCTCTAACGCCAAGTCCTCGTGCTTCCAGTGGCCTGATCAGCTCCCACCACTTCTTCTACCTGAAGAGTCGGTACAGCGTGGAGGAGCTGGTCAGCTTTGGTGGCACTTGCGGACAGTTCATGCAGTTCGTCTGCTTCGTCACCAACAGGGTTATCAGGTAAGTTTTGTAATAGTCTTTGAGCATAATATAAAATATGGATTACCAATTTTCAATGTATTATAGTCCTATTCTCACACCCTGGGACCATACGGCTACATGAACGTCCTGCCAAGTCCCTTGAGTTTAAGAACCTAACTAAATAGATCTTAAGAGTGTGACTGCACAAGATTTCTTCCAGACTACTTCCATCGTACGCGTACACAATCCTGGTATCAGCCGTGGTAGCGCGCGCGTCCCGCAGCCGGTCCGCGCTGGCGCTGCCGGACGGCGACCATCGGAACTGCGACCTGCACTGGTGGCGGAACCTGTTCTATGTCACCGCCTTGTACCCGGCCGATGAGCAGGTTACTTGCTTTTCTTTTTTTAGCTGCTTTTATATTATAGCTTTACCTAAACTATTGTTAAAAAGTGAAATTTTGATAAATTGTCAACATGGTGCACAGATTAGGGAAAAAAACATGGTGAAATGGGTCTGCCGTCGCTACCTTTCTGAAAAAAAAAAATTGTGTATTTGGCCAGTGTTAAGATCGTGAGTAGCATTCAAATTTCAATATTACACCTAGTAAACGGCTAGCACTCAAGTATACTCGAAGTCTCGACCGCTGTTCGGGCTGTGGCTAAAATTATATCTTCATGGAGTATTCGCGACTCTGCGGAGAGGCTTTGCCGCCGCGCACGAACGTGTTAGTGCTAGCCATTACTAGGTAGTTGTAGTTTCAAATATCTCAAAGATTGATGAAAACTAGCCTAAGTAATGAGATATTTTGATTTCAAAATAGACGATAGATTGGTAATCGACGTGCAAAATACAAAGCCAATACAAACATTTTGTATTGGTATTTGTATTTTACCTAAGTATAAGTGTGCATGAAAAATGAAGTTATTTTTTCGTGGCACAGTGTATGCAGGTATCCTGGTACCTGACAGCAGAGACGCAGCTGCACGCACTGGGCGCCATGGCGTGCGCTGCGTGCGTGACTGGCGCGACGCACGTGACGGGCGTGACCGGCGTGACGGACGTGACGGACGTGACGGGCGTGACGGGTGGTGCAGGCGAGACGGGTGGCAGGACGAGTACTCGGGCTCGGCTTGTTGTGCTCACAGCAGCTGCCTTTGTCCTCGCCGCCACCGCTACTGACGTCAGCGGGGCTTACGTCGAGAGTGGGATGCTGTGAGTGCTTATACTTATTTATGTCGCAGACTCTAATAATTGTTGTTAAGTAATCGTTAAGAAAAACAAAAAAGTACCCCTGTAAAATAAAGGCGCTTGTCCGAAAAAAGAAGAAAACCCAAAAAAAAAGGTTTTTTGTTCTATTTTTGAAATTGTTTTTTTTATTTCTCCAGGTACTCCAACATGTACTCGTTGTATTCGGCAATGATATCCCGTCCGTGGGCGCGCGTCGCTCCTTACCTCGCGGGCGTGTTTGTGGGCTGGCTCATACATGCCATGCAAGGCAGGCTCAAACTTACTAGGGTACGTCACATATTTTGCCTTAAGGTTTTTGTAGTAGTTGATAATTGATAAGAATCGTTAATAGTGCAACTACTTTTCATTATTCCTTCAGTTGAGTCAGTAAAGTTGTTGTATTGCTTAATGCTTTGGTACATTAAGATATTTTTTACTAGCCGACATCAAATTAAATACAAACAAAAAAAAACTTAGTTCAAAAATACATGGAATTTCATTTAATCAACTTGCTACTGAGCTAAGAAAAGAATGGATTATTTAAGGGGTACTTAACTACCTACCCAATAACCCTGTATGGCTCTCCCCCTATAGATGACGTCATCCCTCCTATGGGGCGCATCAGCCCTTCTATTGTGCGCGGCGCTGGCGCTTCCCGGGTCGACGCCCGCGTGGCTCGCCGCGTGGCTGCACCTCGCGTGGCCCTGCGCCTTGCTGTGGCCCACGCTTGCCTCCGCCACGCTACACGCAGGTGGGGGCTGTTCTAGGGATCCTATAGAACTCTTTAGGTACTACACTGCTTCGTGGGTTTCATACGCTAGATAAACTATCCAAATGAATCCCAGAACAGGATCTGTGTGGACAAAAAATCCTATTGTATCCCCCACAGGGAAGTCAGGGGGGAGCCAAGTGGACGGAGAGTTTTTTGCAACTCATACCTTTGAATCACTTGCTTGTTTTTTATGTATGAATAGGGCAACATTTGACTGCAAATCACCTGATGTTAAGCGACGATGCAGTCGAAGGTGTATAAAGTTGGCCCATGAGGAGCCTATTCACTCTAGTCTTAAAGAGACCCAAATCATATTTGTCAGGTGACAAAGAAGCCGGGAGCGACTTCCATTCCATAGCAGATCGCATGGTAAAAGAGTCAGCAATTCCCTTGGTAATGTTTGCCTTTGTTGCAAAATTAACGATTGTTTTATAGAAAATGTATGTTTGCAGCATTGTTCAATGGAATGCTAGGCGGTGGTGGCGCGGCGCTGTCGCGGTTGTGCTACAGCGCACTATTGCTGCACGGCGCCGCCGCACGCGTGCTTCTGCTCGGAGACACGCCGCTCTGCTCGCGGGCTGTCTGTCTCGTGAGTTGTTACTACAATAGAAGAAGTAGAAATACTAGTCATCGAAATAGCTTTCGAAATTAGCAAGTTGAAATGGCAATGGACAGGCCACATTGCTCACAGGAGACTGCCAATGAGCAAGAAAGGTTCTCGAGTGACGACTAGGATCCAGACACGTCGTATATAGGCCCTGCACTAGGTAGACCGACGATAAAGGGAAATAAAGTCTCGCGTTTTCGTCGCACGGTCAGCGAGCACTAGACTAAACGTCACATAATGTACGGTCCGTTTTAATCCCGGATGAACTAAATAAATAACTAATCCTGGATTAGTAGTATATTTTAGCCACCCGTTGAAACCAGGTTCTCAAAGAAATTAAGCTTACACCCATTAATTTTATTAATGAAAATAAGTAATGGTAAGTACAATTACTTACCGTGTCGTCAAAAATTAGAATCACTGATTTACAGTAAAATTAATCGGCTGATTACTGAAGGTACTAATAAGCTCTAAGCTATCTAAGCTTTGAAACTGCTATAAAATCATGATTACTTATCCTTTTGCAGTTCATTTTAGTAAAGTTGCTATTCATTCCTCAGTGGATGTACTTCGCGGGCACGACTGCACTGACTCTCCTGATGTCGCTACTCCTGTCCCTGCTCATCGAGATGCCATGCTGCGGCCTGTTCCGCAGGCTCTCCGACTGTGCTGCCACCTGACCTTATCTGATTATCTCAATTGTTCGAATAGTCGATCAGTAGTACATAGTTTGGCTGTGTCTCAGTGGTTCAGTCATGCATTTTCTCCTTTTGATAAAATTGCACCAAAATATTTTGCAATAACTTGAAAGGATTAGCTAAAATTACACACACACACACACACACACATATACTGGTGACACATTATATAGTGGTGTTTGCTAATGTAATTGATTAGCAATTAAGCGTTGTACTGGCAAAACAGATTCTTTGGATTAATAATGTGGATAGTCTGCCTTAAACGTAATGGCGGCCGTGAAGTCGGCGCGAAACGCTGCGCCCGCGCCGTAGCAAAAATTATATGTGCGCGGGAAGAGGTATTCTTGCGGCGCACTTCACAGCCGCCAATAAATTTAACCCAGACTACTATGAGGTGTGGAATCTATATTGATCTTTACCAATATACAGGTTGTAGTAAATGTATGAAAAAACATTAAATTATTAAAAAATATTTATTATAATCGGGTAAAAACATAAAACTACTTCAATAATATTTACAACTTATTTACAATACAATATTAGGTACAGGGTATGTACAGTAATTATCTTGATTAAATAGACTTACACCAATTATTAAATGACTTTTTAATTGTTTCATTGTCATTTTCAAAACCACTCTTTACCCATTTCAATTTTCTCTTCGTAAACACCACGTTTTCTAAAACTTATATTTTCCGATTTACTCACAAAATAGTAAAAAAAAAAAGATATTTTAACATTTTTTAAAGTAGGTAAGTACTTAAAAGGTCTTTTCCATTATTTAAACAGTTTCATTTCCTAACGTTTGGTTATTGCATAGTAATATAGATACCTCAATAATTTTTAATGGGTTGAGCTCATTGATGTATCTGGTTCATTATATTACTACCTTGGTTTAGGTTTACGAAACCGGATTTTAAAATTACGAAACAATTCTGAAATAATTTTCTTACCTCCCTCTCTAGATTCAGTTTATAAAAAGCTACGTTTCGTTTCTTTTTTTTTTAGGGAGAGATTAGTAAAAAGTAATTTGGTTCAAATATCTTTGTTGGTTCGATACAATGTAAACTCAACCTTCACGCGATTAATTTGCTTTTTATTTTTGGAATTGAGATTAGACTAATAGCCTTCTTCTCTCCTGCAAAAATACCTTCATTTACACAAATTTATAACTTTGGTTTAAAATTATAAGAATGCACATGAAAAAACTTAAAATTAAAACGAATAATTCGTTATTAATTTTGAAACATTGTTTTTCAGTCAAAAGAAACATCTAGTTTGCAATTTATGATTAACTTAAAATTAACATTAACATCGATTCTTTGTACACTAACCTAACTTATAATAATTTGTTATTTTTCAATACAATTTTGAACGATCATATTTTGTACAACGTTTGCACTATTTTATTTTCTTTGTAAGTAATGGGATAAATTAATGATTTTTGAAACTGTTCGTCCAGAATTCTGCACCCAGAAAATGGTTACAAAATAATATGACAATAAATAAACGAGTGATTATTTGCAGTAATAATAAAATGAACAAGTGCCAATACTCGATCTGGATCAATTTTATCTGTGACCTTTATTTTACTTATGCTATTTGTCACAATGCTTGCTTTAAGCTAGGTTTAACCCGACTTGGCTAAGCCTACCATGGGAACTAAAATTATTCGAAACTTCAAACCTCGAACTTAATAAATACGTTCGAAGCGAAGCTCCAATATCCTCTGTCCCTTTCACTCATTGGTATGGTAATCAGAGCAAAAGAGGCCGTAGCAACTGGAATGTATTAGATAAGTCGTAAAGCCTGAAAGCTCCCAATGTATATTTCCTACCGAAGAACCTCTAAGTGCCGTCATACTCGATGTGGTTTCCGCTGCGGCGCTAAGATCTTGAGCATGGTGACGATGGGAGCCTCGAAGGCTACGGAGATCACGAGGGCGAGGAAGAAGGAGATCACTGACAGGCCCAGAAACAGGACGAACTGTGGAGGAAAAAAGGTAGTTATGGGTATGAGTTTGTAGTCTATGGTTGAAGGCCTAACTCGGCTTGCATTATATGTGTCCGTCCAAGTACTAGATACTGTAGGTACTGGAGTGTAGTATGCCTAGCGATGCTGGCGTCCCTCAGGGGTCTGTGCTTTCACCAATGCTATTTATTCTGCATATAAATGAAATGTTGCAAGGCATATTATAATTTTTATACTAGACTAGCTGATCAGATCTGGCTTCTAACGGTTTTATTAGTGTACCTAAAGAGTTCCACTCTAGCCGTCCCCAATTATAACCGTCGAATCGAAACTCCTTGGCAGGTACCTACAGATAGCAACTAAGTATGATATGGGTAATGAGTGCCACAAGTCTGGTCGTCCGATATTGAATTGGGATAGGGGCATTAAATCATGCATTTCCCTTGCACACTGACCGTCTCGTTAAAAGCTAACCTATAGAAGACCTTTTGACCAGTGTAGCTCTAGCTTTGCGCTGATGCCTCTTTGTGCAAAGTAACTATACTCACAACAAGCAGCTCGCCCAGATGTATGGGATGCGTGAGGTGCATGGCCACGTAGCGCAGTACGACGGGGTGCACGAGGTAGGTGCAGTACGTCACGCGGGAGAACGGGTACAGGATCGGCGCCGCTAGCAAGTCGCGCACCCAGCCTGGGGATAACACGGGAAATATACATTCTCTAACAACCAGAACACGTCCACTGCTGTAGACCACCCACCTAACGCCACTTAAAAACATAAACATAATTTATTTCCAAAAATATACAATCATGACGGTAATTACATGTACAAAGGTTACTAAGACATAGCTATAGCTTGTATTAAAAAGCTTAAACCAGTTTGTAAATGACCGAGTTCCAATGTAACAAACATTAAATAAAACCATCAACTTCTGTTTTTTAAAGTCAGGTATAAGATAAGATAATTTTTATTGCCAAAATGAAATGTTACAGTTTTGTTTCATATGCAAGAATATACATATCCTTCAGATCAAACTAGACTATGAGCCCAAACTAAGCAACATAGACAACATAGCCAACAGATTGATTTTAATGGAAAGAAATTACAGCAAAACACAAATCATTGAAAGCATTAAATGGTAGAAGAATAACAATATCACAAATGTTCAATAAAATATGATGTTAATCCAAACAAGTTTTCATACACAAAAACAGTTTTTTGTTTGACCACAATCTCGTCTTATGGGAAGCGACGATGTGGTCTAAGGTGTAGCACGTCGGTCTAGTAAATACCTATTCACTCTTGATTTGAACAACCCTGGGTTGTACCGCCGTAATACTTACCGCCGTGTCCGGTGGAGCAGGCCACGATGACCCAGCCGACGCAGGCGGCCCACAGCGAGTGCGAGACGGCGCTGTAGACGGCGGCGGGCGCGGCGCCGAGCTCGGTGCGGTACAGACCGAAGATCAGGAACAGTAGCGTCGCCGCGCACACCGCCCATCCTACCCACGCCCATATCTGGTGACAACACTTCGATTGTCACATTTCTGTACGATAAAAACATGTAGAGAACCACTAAAGGAACGTGAGGCTTGACATGGGAGGGGTTCGGAATAAAACCGAAACAACACGTGGGTATGCAGTGAGATAATAATGTGGATTTGTTTATAACGCTTTTTTCTCTCAATGTTTTTAAATAATTAATGGCTGTTTCGTTATCTTCTCTTCTCGTTTAGGCTTTTTCATTATGATTATTTCACTCTGACTGAGACACATCTTACTCTATTCGTCTGAATATTCAACATAACAGAATCTCACCCTATTCATCCGAATCTTCAAGTTAGTCTTGAACAGTATCCAGCCGGTCAACATGCCGACCAGATAAGGGCCGAGCCTGGTCCACGGCTTGTCGTATATCTTGTCGAACTGCGTGAACGGATCCTCGCTGTTCGGGACATGCTCGCTGCTCCACGACACGTAGCCTGTCGTGATGAGGGACGATACGAAGAACACGCCAGAGAGGACTGCTGATAGCTTGAAGTGGCTGGAATAGGGAGACCGGTGTTAACACAGAGCTAGAACTTCCGGTGTTAGTATAGTATAGTTTATTTATTTATTTAAGTATAGTAATTTGTATGTAAAATTTCCATGGTCTGGCTGTTGAACAGGTCGGCTCATAACCCGGAAGCTGCGGGTTCTATTTCCGTGACAGTACAAGTAACTGGTGCACAGAAAAAAGCGCAAATACTTTTTCTGTGTCTGAGCGTTGTGGGACCATATCCTTGGCTTAAGTTGGTATTATACCTGAATGCACCAGGAAGCTAATAATTTTACTTATGCAATATTGAATAGAATTAATAAGCTTTATCTTTGTCAGTGACAGTTTGGAGGGTCTTAAAGAAACTGATTAAATTCCATTTTCCAATTACCTGGTCGATAAAATGAGTAGGAGTGCGCTGACTGCATAGAACTGGGTGTCGTCTGAGAGGTACCAACTCCACAACATGCACTGTAACATTAAAGCATTTGTTTCAAAATTTATAGGTCGCGAAAAATGCACACTTTCCGAAAAGAAAGAAGGTGTATACCTACTACATACAACTGACAAATAAAGGGCAAAAAATAAAAATCAATCAGAAGTTTACTCCCTGGCTCCGCACGTTACTCGCGCATATTATAAATAAATAACCTTTCACCTTAACTTATTTACCGGTAAAAGTCTAGTTACCATTTGCTCGACGGGGAAGAGCGTGTTGATATAAAGCACGTTCCGCCACCAGTATTGCGGGCAGGTCTCGTGGTCCATGGCGGGCGGCTCGAACACCGCGTTGTGCGCGAACCACTTCATGGTGACCTCCACCACGCCCAGCATAAACAGGTACGGAGCGGTCAACCTGGAGTGGCCACTTCGTTAACATCGTGGAATGAAGTTGACAAGCTGTATAATAATTGAACTCTGGGTTATGCTGTGGGTGCAGTTTACGCCCGTGGTCGCGGCCCAAATTGACCAGTTCACCACCAGCCGTCATATGATGAATATACTCATCACGCGTTCTCGTCTTTACCAAGTCATCATCATCAATAGCCTTAAGACGTCTACTGCTGAACATAGGCCTCCCGCACAGAGCGATATGCGCTTGAGCGCCTGCTCGCCTCCTGGATCCATCGGTGCCCCGTGGTTTCCAAGTATTTGAATATAATTCCATCATCATAATGCTGTACGGCTACAAGGAGCCGTTTGGTCCTTCGAGCCGGATACCCTCTCAGCTGCCTCGGTCTATAGGCCTTCACACATTGTTAAAAGTTCAAACTACGTCGAACAATCTAGAATCTTAATTTATAAGAGATCATTTACCTATGCCGCACCACAGACTCCCACTGCGGCCGTTGATCCTAACCCCTAACTGTTGTGCCAACCAACCCCAGTGGGTGTCATTGGAACAATCCAACCTACCTGAGGTCTATATTCCACACTCACCTCGCAAACCTGTACCCCATGAGTCCGAGGAACTGCAGTAGCCCCGCCACGAACCGGCTGCGGCCCTTCGTCAGGCTGTCCAGCTTGCCCTTCGCGTTCGTGCGGAAATACAGGAACGATACCAGCAGGCCCCTGAATAACTAGCTTAGTTAGAATAAGAATGTTGATGAAAAAGATGGATACGGTATTGGTGTATCTTTTTGTCCAAAGGAGAACAATTGAGCGTAACAGTACCAAAACCTAACTATCAGTGAAACTTCATACTGGAAAGGTACTTTTATGGCAGCACAAATAGAAGAACAGATGGCAAGTATTCCATCACAGCCATAACCATATGAGATGAACACTGATATATAGGTACTAGAAGATGGTAAGTATATAAAACACTAATAACAGGTAAAGGTAACTACAGGTAACCGCTCAGGCGCGGTGCGGCGGGCGTAGGTAGGTCCCAAAGCGATCCAAAGTAAATTAGAATTTACTAACCTCAAATAGCTCGGTATGGTTTTGCATATTTACGGTTTATACAAAAAAAAAATTGTTTTAAAATTGCAAAACTTGTTTTGGTTAGTAGCATTACTTGGCTTTCTAAACAAATGCATTTTTAGGTGTGTTGTAGTATAAAAAACACACACAATAACAATACACATAATAATTGACGCTCCGCCATACCTAAAGAAAATAGCTCTGACACCGGCGCGCGCCGGCTCGGCGCGAGTTGCAATTTAAACTGAGGCATTTTTTTCCTCCTGAACCATAGAGACTTTTACTTTATTCGATAGTGATGTTCAACTAGTTTCGATTTTAGTCGATTTATAACGAGTGACACCTCTAAAAATTGAATAGTCGATGTTTAGACATCCCTAGTATTGCAATCAGCTGTGAGCCACTATTGTGGTCTCTATGCACTTTAGGTTTTTCGAAGCGGGTCACAAATGTGGCAGCAGCGCCTGAGCGGGTAAGGCAAATGAATATGAATACCTTACACATACGCAATGCTAAAACTATCTAGCGTTAAGTGTCCACACATATTAATTTATTTATGGTTTGCAGCTTCTTCCAATTAAATTAGGTGGTAAAATAAATTATCTGAAAAGTACAGAAATCTCTGGATATTGGTGGATTGATGGACTCACCGATAAATCCTTTCACCATGACCGATCCTTCTCATAACTACGACTGAAAAGAAGAATTTTCTTAGGTTGCAATATCCTTAAATTGGTATCCAGTTAAAGCTCACCCGAGACAGAAGAACGTGTCGACACTGTACACTGCGCTGAGGATCAGCTGGAACAAGAAACTTTTCTCCAGGATAGCTCGCAGTGCAGTGTTGTCGGCGTACTGTAATCAAACAAAAAAAATGTGATCTGCACTGAAATGCACTACGATATGGACCTCCTCCTTCTCGTGAACTTATAGTAATATCATAGAACTAATGCTTGAGTTAATTACACCCAATTCTGTTTCCCATAATCGTTCAATATCGTATAAATGACTGACAGAAGACTTAAGAGTACCTACATTAAGCCATCTAAAAACCATCAGATTAATAATGATATTCTAACTTTAAGTGATTTTGAGGTTTGATTGAGTTAGTGATTCTAATTTTCCTTTATAAATTAATCTGTAGGTTACTTACTATTCATGATTAATGATTTGCTTGTTTGAGGATTTTAGGGTTCATGTTATGTACTGTACGCTTACATTACCAATATATTCGTTGGATGTTATGTAGGTACCTAATAGGAAGAGGTAATAAGGCAATACTAAAACTACTTACACTATTTATTGAAACAGTGTTGTATTAGGCACCAACTGATAAGCAGTATTGTGTATTATTTAAATTCTTGTTACCTACATTATTTAGTTAGCAGCAGTTTATTGTTCCTATGTATTTTAAGTAGTAGTATTATGTACTGAATTAAGCAAAACTATGTACCTACCTAGTATGAAATAAATCATTTCATTTCATTTCATTAATTATAGAATACGCTGTACCTACCTACTGACAAAAATTATGAATTAGATAAAAGAAAAAAGATAGAAAAATAAAGGAATGTTCAAGGACGCGTAGAGAAAGGCATTTGAGCAAATTGACAATGTATGTTGCTTCCTGCTAATCCTAATCAGACCATAACGATAACAATAGAAACCTTGAAAATGAACTGTCGCATCTAAACTCTAAATTACGAGTGACACTGGACTGCGCGCATTATTCTGAGACACACAGTGTTTTAAAATTTATTACTCCGTGATTTACTTACCGATGTTACTAATGCTTTAAATTCATATCATCAATTTTTAACGTACTTTATGAAAATGATATTAACTTGTTAATTTTGAATAGCTTATTGTTTAGAATACCTTAAAGACGACGATGCATGTGTGCCCGAAGATGACCCACACCATAGAGAGCGAGCGCAGGCCGTGCACCACGGGCACCGTGTCCGCGCCCACCGACTGGTCGAATATCTGCAGGATGTTCGCCTTCATCGAGAACGATAGCAGCAGCTCCGACCATACGCCTGGAATGTACGGGGAACATGTTTAGAACGGGAAACGTAGCACATTCAAGCCAGACAATAACTATTCCTACCTATTCTCAACAACCATCCACTCTCACGTCATTCATTCTCATAAAAAATAAAAAACATCGTCGCTTCCCATCAGGTGAAATTGTGGTCAAATGCTAGTTTAACCATAGAATTATAGAATCGTATGCTATCAAGGAACTTCCATAATAAATACTAACGGAAGTACCCTCCCTGCCAGTAGAGGTTTACCGTGAGGAGCCGATGGAAGCAGAAGGTGAGTAGCCACTCATTGTGGCGGTCTGCGGGGGGGTACAGCAGTGGGCGTCTTTACACTGATGAAGCAGCCTATTTATTTATAATAAAAGATATTACAACAGTTTATTTTATAAACGTTTAGTACTCACTGAGTTTGAGTTCATCTTCAGTGTTTGTAGAGGCGGTCTCACCGGTGAGCCGCTCTTCAGAGTTGTTGCTATTGAGAGCTATGTTGTTGTTCACATTGTAAATCGATTTGCCTGGAATGATACAAAAAATATTAACCACGATTTAAAAAAACCTTTTATAACGTTTTTAAACGTAAAACCTTCAATCACCGTAATTTTGTGCTGAGAAAGTACTCAAACAACTGTACGAACAAAAAATGAATTCCGAATTGGTTTATAAATTACTGGGGTTCAAATATGAAAAAATACAACCAAATTGATAAACTGCGTTTTTGAGTCGGTTAAAAATGCCTAAATTCCTAATATGTTGTCAAAACCTCGCGTACGAAAGAAAAGCATGATTTATTTCTGTGTTTATAAAGGGAGTCACCATAAGGATGCCAAGTTACCATTGTTAACAGTGATGTCATCCAGCGAGTTGATCTGCAGCTTGAGGTCCTGTGGTCTGGCTGCGATGTTCTGCGCTCGCCGGCGCCGGCGCAGCACTGCGCGGGCCAGCCGCACGTCGTACACTGTCGCGGCGATCAGGAGGACTCCCACTATGATGCATATTGCCCTGGAAAATGTAAGAGGATCTGTCTTAGGGTTTGCGATTGTTCCACATAGCCATTATGGACGACACTTCTCGAATTTATAATGTATCTATTAGTTTTGAGAGGTTCATGGAATTAAGAAACAAAATTTCCATATTTTTGTCAAGGTTGCCACTTTACGTTTGCTTTTTTGTTCCAAGAAACAACAAAGTTTCCTCTCCCCACGGCATTTAGTAACATTCACTCATTACATTTCGCAAGAGAATCCAAGCAGCTAGTTAAATTGTTAAGTAATTTCACATAATAAACCCAGCCACAGATTACTGAATACGTTACTACCGGAGCGGTTGGTGCCGGTGCTGGCTAGCTTCATATTGACCTGGATACAATGTTTCACAATAAAGTTGTTGATACATGTACGATTATCTTAATATTTTTTTAATGGAGGAAAATATTAAGAACGCGGGGGCGAAAATCAAAGATGTGTCTAGCTAGTAGGAACCATTGCTTTGCTGGATATTTTTCCGTCACGCAGTAGTGTGCAGACAATATTGTGTTCCAGTTTGTAGAGCACTTTAGTTAGTGTTTCTGGGCAAATGAGCAGCGTAGGCCGGCCTCCACTAAGTGGACCGAAGACGTCAGAACCGTGGGGAGCCGATGGATGCAAGAAGCAAGCAGCCGCTCAAAGTGGCGCTCTTTGAGGCCTATGTTTTTTTTAATTTCTTTTTATCAAATCTACTTTTTACACCTGGGTCCGTGCTCTTTGTTAATATTATTTATTTTTATTTTAGTAAACAAGTACAATACAGAAGATCAATAATCTATTTTGTTGTGTTTTTGAGGCCTACGTTCAGCAGTGGACGTCTTCGGGCTAATGATGATGATAGTGTACTCACAGCAGGACTTGGAAGGTAGGGTCGGCAAGGTACTGGTAGCCGCCGTGCTGCGGGGAGCGCACCGCCGCCACCGTGTGTCTCAGCAGCGGGGCGCGCGCGCCGCCCACCAGCGCGCCCACTGCCGAGCGGGAGCACGAGAACGGAAGGCACAGCCCAAGGTGCAGTGTGCGACGCTGGAACAGAGAATACAGTTACAGATTTTTTTTTATGAGAATGAATGTTGCAACTAGCAAGTCGTTCACCTGCGACACGGCTGCCCATAACAGTTGCAGTGTCACTCGGAACTTTAAAATAATAAACACCTAATAAATAAAATAATAATTAATTTAGTTAAAGTGTAAACCACACTTAAGGTATATCCATAAAGATATTATTTTAATCCTTAAAATTTTAGCAATCAGCGAGATTTAACCCGTGCCCTCCAACTCACCGGATTGGAGGCTCTACCAATTGAGCTATGGTTACCTGACTGGATTGAGGTATGGTTGATATATCTTTATAGAGTGTACAGTGTCAAATGTCAAGCAACGGACAGTGTGGCTTAGCACGAGAAAGAGATGCATAGGCCTAGGCTAGGACTATGTCTCTCGCCCTCCATATCGTCGCACACTGCACCTTAGTATATACTAAGGTGCAGTGTGCGGAGTGTGGAACAAAGAATGCGGTGTCAAATGTCAAGGACAAAATGTCTTTGTTTTTTAAACTATCTACTATACAGAGCATAAAAAAAATCACTTCTAAGTGCGAAGCGTCATATTTTTCAAAGCTCTGTGATGTACTATAATATCAACTACTAAATTACTAAAGTCAATGCTCCAGCCCATTACCATCGTATGGGTATCATACCCAGAATGTTGGAAATGTCGGTTCCTGAGCTCAAAACGCAAAGCACAGATCTAGGTGCAATGTGCATCGATGGAATACATGGAAGAATATGGTGCCAAATACCATGATTGGATGTTTTGTAGAATACCAAGAATCTAATTGTGTTATAGCCTAAGGTACTTGGATTTTCTCTGTTCTAAAATTCTTTTACAAGATCTAAATGAGCAATTGCGACTATCAAGCTATCTAGCTAGCTTGCTGTGGCATGATAAAAATAGAATGACACAAAAGCTAAAAATTCTTAAATACAACGGCATAGATTAATAGGTTTCCACGACTTTGTTGCGAGTATATCGTTTAGTTTTCTAATGTTGACTTGTAACATAGGTCCAAACCACCAACCATTAATCAATGTATACTCATGTCGAGTATTCAACTCACCGTCCTGACGACATCCTGCAGTGCAGATGTAACGGTGACGCGTACGGTGTAGAAGGCGGTGGGGAACGGCGGGCCCGAGCCAGACATGGACACGTCCTGCCGCCATTCGCTGAAGATCTGCGACCCGCTGCTCTCTGCACACAATTACATGAAGGTGTTATTATTGGCATAATCTTCATACATTGTCAGCATGGGGTCTTATCCGGTACAAACGAAAAATAGCCCGAACGTGAAAATGTAGTGACCGTGACTTGAGCGTTACTAGTTATTCCGTTGTATGGGATGAGGCATCTGTACTGTAGGTATTATATTATCTGGGATTGTCAGTAATGTACAAGGAAAAATAAATTATCGTACAGAACCAGGTAATGTGTGAAGAATTATTTATTATACACATTACCAAGTTAAATGCGTTTTCTGGCACTATATTTGGATACAATACTTTATTGTAAGTACATCAAATTGAATCCAGTGTACTATCAGGGGTATAATTATCTCAGGACATATTTTATTAGAGTTCATAGCAAGCCCTTACTTACTTTAAAAAGTTTAAAACGATTTAATTCCAGTTTCCTGTCGTTTTTGACCTATATTTTTTTTATGAGAATGAATGACTAGTCGTTCACCTGATGTTAAGCGACAGTCCATAACAGTTGCAGTATAACTCGGAACTTAAAAATAAAGTTCCGCGTGACACTGCACTGCGCAGTGCGCACGTCATCCTGAGACATCACACAGTCTAGTAATAAATAAATAAAATTAGTACCATAGAAATTTCCAGGGAATCCATCAGTTAAGCATTCGTCCAAATCTTATCTATCAGTAATCCGAAATAATAAAAGAAAGAGAAATGTATGGCAAACCAAAATATTAAAAATAAGAGAATGAGAACATTCCTATAACCTATAAATTATGATATGCGCTTGGTCGGCTACGCGGTTGCGTACCTGCTAGCGCTTTCGTAGGCGGCCGGCGCCGCGCGCAATAGACATCAACGCGCGCCCCTCTACGTGCTATTTAATTTTCTCGTCTATAGGTTACAGCTACAGAGATTTATGTTTGTTAAACTGTTGTATCTTTGAAGATGGCATTTCTATAAGCAAAAATGTATTTTAAAATAATTTCAAAACAGTTAAGTACATTATGGATGCCATGCATGTGTCAGATATGTATAATATTATATTATATGAAATATATTCTGTATATAAGTAGAGGTATTCCATCCATTGATTAGGCGAATCTAACACATGCGTCTAGGACTGACATGTTAAAAACATAGTTATTTTGGTGTAATGACATAATAGCCACCCAAATAGGTCCTTGGGTGAGCTACAGAGTTTATTGAACTATTATTCGTATAGATATTATTTTAATTATCTTAGCGAACATACATTGAAATAATCAGCCATGAGGCCATTACACGTTTATACGCTTTTTCTTTATTAATTAAATACCAACTAAAATCACCATAATTAGCGTACTTACAAAAATCCATCTCTAATTGGTAAAAGTAAAAATGCCTTATTAAATAAATAAATATGATTCGGATTTGTAAGTAGGTTCTAGAGTGAGCCCAAAAGCAGAGGCAAGGCCACGCCGAGGTTGGCAGTCTGTGGAAAGTGATATGAGTTGATATTATTATGAAACGAATAAATAAAGAAATCCCTTGACCTGACCATTCACGGATATTTAGTTTTAAATAACTGTGACTTAAGAAAAAATATCTTTTGAGGCTCCATTGTGCATTTGAAGCAGTTTTGTAAACAATATAAAATGATCTAAGATTTGTGTAATAACCGCTGAACTCACAAATCTCAATATTTTTCATTACGCTAAAACTAATAAGCTAATTATTTTTGCCTAATATGCTTGCTAATGAATTTATGTATAAAGTAAGTTCTGTGTGGTTCTTTTTGATTCTATGTTATTCTATGTGGTCGTTGGTTATTATTGGTCTGATTAGGCGTTTCCTGGGTTGTCTGAATCTAGCAAAGCAGGCAGCAAATGCTGGACCAAGTTAGGTTTGCCAGTTTTATGTAGGCAATAATTTGTTGAATTAATAAGTTATTTGATTTTAGAGTATACCTACCTACATAAAATCTTTAAATAGCTATCAGTCAAATACAAATATAATTAGTTTTTACTAGTTTTATATCGGAGTTAGACTAGATATTTTTGTATTTAAGATGAAGTTCCTCGAGGTCACGCCATGTTTTCTGTTGGATGATAACCTTGTTGCATATTGCTGACTTCCATCAGGTTTTTTTGACGAACGTTTTTAGCACTTATACACTTTTCCTCCAAAATAGTATCTGGCTCGTTCAATTTAGAAACTCCGTTTCAGTTTGTCACTCCTTAAAATGTATAAAAAACTTTATTCTGCAAATTGCCATCACAGCTATTTATTTAGAGAAAGGTTGTCTGGAAGAGATCGCTCTTAGCGATAAGACTGCCCATTGTAACCAACTTATTATGTACTTCTGTTTATTATGTTGGTGCCTACAAAGAGTTATGTTATTGTATTGTATTGTTGTAGAGACGAATGTCGCGTGTATCAAATCGATATCTTGTAACCGATAAATCAACAAATCTAAGAATGGCATGGTTGCTGCGTGTGGTCAACAACTATATACATTGCGCAACAACGAGCCATAGCGCGAGAATTTCATCCGAGAAAGTGTTTAATGTTGGCCAATATTGAATAGCATGGGCTTGCGTACTGTCGTTGCTGTATATTTTATATTTTATTATATACACGCGCACTATGCGAATATAGCATAGATTCGCATCACACATTTTTCAGTTTAGGGATAGAATAGTAACTGTTTCTATCTGTCTTAAAGAAGAAGAATTAAATTGTCCTAACCTGACCAAATTCAAGAAAAAAGCATAATAGGTACCTATATTAATTATGTTTCCAACTACACGACGTAACTTTAAACGCATTGAGGTATTCTGCCCAAGTATATATTCATTTTTAAATAAAACGTCTACGGCGTGGGGTATAGGTCAAAACAATACTTTAAATTTTTTTTAATTGGTTGAGTATATGTATTTATGTTTAAGTTTTATATAGGTACACACATGCACGAGTTTTAGTACCTACACTTACATTTGCGCACGCTGTTACATTTGTTACATTTCAAAACATAAAAAGTGAAATTTCGCAAATAGCAATCATAGCATGGTTTATTGTAAAACGAAAAACCCGCGGAAATAAGCGCAGTTACTGTAATGTTATGTTACGGTTTCATTAAAAAACCTTGGAAAGTGAATGTAATTAGACTGTTATAGATAAATGCATGTATATTTGTATGCGTAATTGTATGCTTGTGACAAAGTGTTGCATAAACCTATCGCATATTGGATGTCCTCAAATTGGATTCAGCTTGAAAATAACACAAGTTTTTTCAAGTTACTTAAGTTTGTGGAAATATCAGAAGACACTTTATTAACAAAGTACGTAAACTTTAGAACAGAACTTAATTGTGTTTTGTGCAATGTCCTGAATAAATGTATTTTCAAACCTTTGGATGGACAGAAATTACGGTATGTTACCAGCCTGTGGGTCATACTCATATCGTCTGGGTTGTAAAAACTAGTCTGGTGTGCATACCACAAACTAAAAAATTGTTTTCTTGCTCTCTGATGCATACAAAATATCTTAGTTGCAGAATGACTTATGTAGGCAAATCGTCGCAGTTGCACACGGTCTGGATTGCAAAAAGAAAACGTCTGAGTAGACAAAATGTCTTTGCAGTATGATCATGTCCACTAGTTAGTAAGTACTTACTGTTGTGTGACTTGGAAGGCGTGTGCTGCTTGTTGAGGATCTCGCAGAGCTCAGCCGAGCCGGTCCAGTAGTTGTTCCCCCAGTAGAACATGGACGTGTACCGTCCGCTCGCGTCCTCCACTGGAAACAAATGAGAACATCGGTTATTATCACAATCAGCAGTCCAAACTATTGTTGTAGAAATGTAGATGCTACATTGGAAACGCATTTCATGTTTTTTACTTAGATTTCATCCTATTCAGGTACATTTTGGTGCTTCATTACTCCCAAAGGACAAACAGAAAGAATGTAGTTTATCTGGGATTTATTTTTACTATATCCCATGCATTTACATGACTACTCAATGAAGCAGACTTATCTAGCATCGAGTGCCCTACGCTGGTGCGACGCACTTAGGTTTGAATCATCAAAGCGCGAAAACATTGAGCTGCAAATCTTTACACACAGATTAGAGAAAAAATTACTCTTATAATTCAGTCTACATACTATATTTGGATATATATTATACCGATAAATTTAAAGTCAAGGCAAACTTTGGGCGTCAATTCTTTCAACTGTTTACATACGCAAACAAAGTTGTGAATGTTAAAAATAACAAATGAGGTCAGTAACCAAGACGAATAGTTGAAAGGGATTCGACCTTTATAGTAAGTACTTCATTGTTCAAGTGAAATGGCAACTGGCATCCGCCTCACCTTTTCTCTTGACCTTTCGACGGATAACCAATAAATCCACCTATTAATATCCTTACGGTCAATTATGGTCAGTTCAGGGAAGTTTATTTTCAATGAAAGATGCACTTCCTTCCTCTCTTTTAAACAAACTTGAACGGACAATGACTGTGTGATAATGGCTATACGTTTATGGTATGGCATTGCGAGCTCGCAACATTAAAACTGGACTTCTTTGAATCCTTATTAACATTTAATAAATTGTGTGGAATTTCGATCAAAATTAAATTAAACTTTGTAAAGGTAGTAAGTAATACTTTACCTAACATTATTAATATGACTAGCATACCCGCGAGTAAACCTTTATTGCCTAGCTGCTTCCGGTTCCTTCACTATAATTTATTTTGATGTAAAAGTTGATGACCTTAAAACCAAATGCAATGCACCAACCTACGTAAGTAAATACTGAGTCAGCGACTTATGTTGAGATACATAAAATTAAATAAAACTCAGTATTCGTGCAAAATGCGATATTTGGAAATGAAGTTGTTATAACAACAATACAATAGAAAACTGTTTTATTGACACCAAGATATTAACTTGTAACTTAAAAAATAAAGAATTGCGAATTATACTAAACAGGTAACCTATGGGGGGGTAGCCCCGTGGTTTTACATGTATTTATACTCTTGTAATGTTATTTATTATTATAATTAGGTCAAAACGGATGAAACTGCACGCTGACTGCCAAGATAATACTATCGCGATCAACATAGAATACTGGATACTTACCACGAGTAAAATAGAATAAATACGGGTGAATAGTGAATGTAACCGCAAGGCGTCTCTATTATAGGTAGTATATCCTCAGAAACTTTCGAATAAGATTTTTTGAATGATAGGATATGAACAAAGAGGATAGGATATTAGAACAGCCTGTAGTTGTTGTTGGTGACGTTCAGTGCTTAACATAGAACTCCACAAACACTTTGACCGAATACTTGTCTGTTACATCCATCAGCTCCGCACTAGGTAGACCGATGCAGGGAGGGATACGTTGCGTCTTCCAGTTCGTGGTTCTGTTTTATACTACATATATGGATCCTTTGATTATGAAAACTACAAAGGGCTACCGGTTAAACTATATTTATTTATACACAGAGTATCTAAATAAATAGAATGTTTGTGTGTCGAGGCCTTGACTGCGACTAGATCATTGAACTCGCTTTGTTCAATAAAAGCTCGGACCAAAGTAGTTGCACCTGTCATTGAACAAAAACAACGAGCGTTCATTTCAATTTCTATCAAATTTTTGAGGCCCTGTATTACATAATTTTTCCTTTTATGTTCTAAGTAGATTTTTTAAAGGTAATGTGAGGCTAATTAAAAATTTTAGAAGGAAGCTATAAGAAAATATATTCTACGTCTTTGTTTCAGTCGAAAGCACAAATTAGGCTTCACACGTCGATTATCACATAGCCTCACTTTATTTTTTCACAATAACCTGAAAAATACTGAATTTAATTATTTTATATGAGCTCTTTAGAGGATAATTTAGAATACTTTATTATAGCTCATAATTCATAAACGTGTGTGGACGCAGTAAAGGCTACTTACGTTCACTAATCCGAAGGTCTAGCTGAAGGGAACCTTTTGGACTCTAGCTCAAATATATAAACAATTTAATTTAATCGTAGCATGGCCTTGTTTTGTGCATTACTGATAAGTCTTATACTTAATATAATACTAGCGCATATGACGCAAACGAATCTGTAGTGCAGTTACATAAAAATAAGTACCTGCATGAATTCGTGATCTAATTGAAGTCAGGTAGGTAGGTATAATGTGTGTATTTTATAACGGTTATTTCCTTTTATGAGTTAAATACACCTCAGTACTTGCTAACAACAATACATTGGTGCCATTATGTTATTTTCAGTTTACACTACCGGAAGTTTCATATTCTTAAAGAAAGTAGATAATGGTGAATGGTGGCAAATAACCATTTTTTTTACTTTTTTACCGAGAAATGACCGTTCATTGAGCCTGTCTGTGCAACATTTCTAAGTAGGTAATGCACTAGTTCGGTATGCGTCCCGCGGCTTGCTACGCTGCCCTGCGCCTGCGCACGGACACGGTTGGGAAACGGCCATCATTCGTTTCCCAATGGTTTGCCAACAGCTTCTGAGATCGGAGTGGCCCTCTTATGATTCATTTTCTAAGACTTACAACATATTTGTGAAATAGAATATATCACGTTGATGCGTCATATTCGTAGCATTCGTAGCCATAGTACTCGTAACTATAGATTTTAAATTACTGTCAAGTATTAAAAGATGGTTGATTGACACTGCCCCGGCTCTAGACCCGGTGCAGCGCCAATCTATCTATGTCCATTCTACATTCTACATTCTACATCCAGCTGCCATTCTGGAATGGATTAATATGGAGCCACTCACACGAAGCCGGCGCGTTTGAGATGTCCATCGACCTAGTTAGTGCAAACCTGTGCCGTGCCTACGCCTGGCGCGCAGAACGTGTCAGTAAACTGACTCGTGGCGCGGGTGATTTCTATCCAGTCGTCGGGATCGTAGCACATAGAGCTGGAGTGAGATATAGAGCCAGCACCGTGTGAATGGTAGCAACTAGCAACTAGGTAGCAACTATTTATTATAATGACAACGATGACGTTTAAAATGTCACGTAGCGCAATATTGCGTCACTGATGGAAATTAGATAATCGGCACGCAGTACACTTGACCGCCTGCTTACGACACATATTCAACCGTGCGAATAAATTGATGGAAATCAGCTTTTGATCCTGTAGGAAAACATTTTAAGGCAAGTCGATAACAGTAAAGGTTGTACGTCATGATAATTTGAAGTAGGTACCTACTTCATTTTATTTAATTGTATTTCATTTTCCTTTTACTTTCCCATCAACACTTACAACAATAAGAAAAAACGAAATTTCTTTTCAAAATCAAGTTTACAAAACTATGACAGACATATCAAACCCTCGTGCTCAAACTTTATAATTCATATCAACAGATCACGAAAATTTTCGTTACTCTTTACACTCCATCTATAGTAAGAATGAGTTTGACAGCTGTAATGAAAATTACTAAAAATCTGAACGAAAACCGAAAATTCAGATAATTTTTGCTAATAATTCTATCGGTTGGGTGATAGTGGATTATACATTAGCTATAATGAAACATTTAAATGTTTTAAAACAGTTTTTTTTTACTATTTCATTGTAGGTGTCAAACGCATTCTTTCAGCAGGCGGACTGTGAATATGAACCTCCTAAGCCGAAACCATGTGAATGAGTTATTTTAACCCAAAGCCTATGGAACTAGAGGAACTGTAAAGTAGGACAACCCAGTAGGAGCATCAAGGAGCTCTCCTTTGGGGACGAAATATAATGCGCTGAAAATTTTGAAACACAAAATATACTGTAGTAATGAAGTTGCGTAAACAAAGACAAGTAGGGATCACCCCGCATAACGAATATTATGACTTTATGACCATCACAGTGGCATTACCCATTAGGTCCATCATCACGTCACGGCACATGACAGGTGTGACCGAGCCATTTAATATCACTGCACGCCATAAGTCAAAACGCGCGATACTGTGCGGTGGGGCTTGTTGAGACGCATATTGGTTTAGGGGTCTGGCGTAAGGTGCAGGCGAATGCGTGGTTCTCATGATTTTATTTTCACAAAGCCAAACTAAACCCAAATATTACGTAAACTAAATATTTAAAGTAAAAGGAAATTAAAATAATTAATTATTAAAAACTAGCTAACCGATAAACCCTTCAAAAACCACGATTCTAATACTGTCCATTCAAAATTTCCATAGTAAATCAGGATATTTTTCCAGATTTTATTCCCATTAAACTGATTTTAGAATTATGTTAAATTGAGGACGTTTTATGCAAAGCGTAGAAATTGTCTTGCCTGGATCACAATTATTACAGAAATTCGTGTTAGTTAAATCAAGGTAAATGAAATAAATGTCATAAACTACAAAATAATTGAAATCGTCATCGTCATCAACAGATGTGTTCGCGTACTTCCTTCGCATTTGACCTAGCCTAGCCCTACGCTAGAAGCCTCATTACTTACGTAAAGGTGCATTCGCAAATAGTCCTAGTCTATGAACTTGACCCACTGTCGCTCATGGCTTGCGGCGGTAATAACAAGTGTTGCGCAAGCGCGTATGGGACGCGCTTTCTCTCTGGCCACCGCGCCGGTGCGGTGTTCAGCCCCTAAACGGAGCAGGCAGGCGTGATGTTAGTGCTTATTTAATTATTTAATTAAAACTAATAAATGTTACGGGGAGCCGATGGATGCAGGAGGCGAGCGGCCGCTCTAAGTGGCGCTCCCGGGGGGAGGCCTATGTTCAGCAGTGGACGTCTTCAGGCTGTTGATGATGATGATGAATAAATGTTCTGTACGTTTTAATGTTAAATAGCTAGGTTTTTTGCCATTGGTAATTATTATGCAAAATAAAACGCAACGCAATCTTAAATCAAAGTTAAAGAATTTTATTGCATTTTGGCTATTTTTAGCTCTTTTAAAAGTCGAAATGAGATTACTTAAAATACTTAACGTTAACGTTGTACTAAGCATATAAAATTGCAAAGTGCTTATATGTTACTAATTTTGAAGCCAGACCACAGATGACTCAAAAACATCGTAAAAACCGTGTCTTCTTTTGAACAATGTAATATTAGATGCTCCGGAATGTGGGCGAGTGAGACATAATAAATATTTGGGGATGTGGGATCACCGACATGCCAGCAGCCACACAAAGGGCATTAATCATACGGCGCATTCCTTTTGTTCATTACCCTGATGATAAGCTAGCTTTTAAAGTTCTGTTTTGAATCTTTCCCATTATATTTTATCGGAAATTCTTGTTGTTTTTAGGGATACCTACGCATTTTTTGTATTCGTATTCGTAATGTGTTGACTATATTGGTAAAAGCTCAGTGCGAAAAAGAAACTATGTTAAAGCGTGGCATTTCAATTAGACATAAGTATAGTTCAATATGGAAATATAAAAATTATTTACACGCAAACATTTTCGCATTTTATTTGTAGTGTAGATAGGAATTAGGAAGGAGGCCAGGATTCGTAAGAGTGGGATAAGAACCGTAGGAAAATAAAAGAAAGCGGTACATGCACAAATAGTAGCGGTGCTAAATCATGGCTAATAGGTTGAGCATATGAAGCTACGGCACGTACTGCCCATTTGGCCTTTAGATGCTTTGTAATAAAACTCAAATTATGGGTAATATGATGTGGTCTCAGGGCAAAAACCTCATCCTTTGACTGTCGCTTTCACTCAATGGGGTATAATCTAATTTCAAGTGGTTATGAAATTATAGTAGTGATATATACATGGTTTTCCCATTCCCCAGTTTTCCGCATTACAGAATGTCAGTCCTTGGTAATTTATATTTACGTAAAAATGTAAGAACCTATGAAAATGGACACAAAGAATTCAAAATTATCCTATTATTTCTCATATTAGTATTATAAGAGCGGTTTGTAAAATACGGAAACGGTCGAGTGATATTTAAATTTTGAACTTTATGTCTTGCCCCCGTATTCCACAACATTTCACCAAAAATCCTTCACTTGACTTCTACTCAACTTTGAGGGAAACTCAAGGTACGTCGCGACGTACCTTGAGTTGACAGTTGCTTCGTTTCCCTCGTTTGAGAAAATTAACGTGGAAATGTCAAGTTGATTAATATTGTCAATTAAAAATACCAAAACACGAAAATGAGGTTAATTCGAGGTTGAGTCGAGTGAAGTAATGTCGTGGTAACGACACTAACGACTTAGAATATGGGGGTTGGAGTAACAGTAACTATTAGAATACTTTTCTCCTGGAAATTTGTGTGCTTCCTGTGATAGTGAAATCATTATCCAGGTGGGTTAAACCACGGGGCACAGCGAGTTCATTAATATTTCCAAAGTTAAAAACACGATACCGGCTCGTAGCCTTGGACAAGAAAATATCAAACTTGAATCTTTCAAAACACCATAGCATAGGATGTGGTTAGGCGATTGCAATAAGCGGTAGTTAAAACGGTGCTAGTTATATTTTGCGAATAATGACTAAAATAATAGTTAATAATTAACTAAATGGTGTCTGTTTGGCTTAGTTAGTTTTAAATTGTAGATGCTGAGAAGAACTTAGAGGTACTCTACTTTGCGATTACGGGCAAGAAAAATGTAGGTTGCGGTAATGCAATAAGTATTATGAATGAAGCAAACTTTAATTACTTATCTATTAGGTACATCGAATATAATAAACCTGTGAGTAGGCTAGATCCGGACATTGAACATTTAAACAAAATTGCATTACTCTTCTTTTCTGCTATAAAGGCAACAAAAAGTTAAAAAAAACATGTCTGTTTGTACCTTTTGAAAACGCAACACGCTGAATCTACTGGGTGGATTTCACTCATATTGTTAGGTATAGAAATCTTTTCAGAATAACTTTTAGGAGGTGTTTTCAAATAGCCCAACGGAACGGATGTCCCATTAATTCAACTTTTTCCTTTCTTTTCCCCTTTCGCTTCCCTCTTCCCATGGGGGTAACGACGTAAAGCTATTTAATCCGTGCTAAGCTAGGCGGGTCAGATAGTATATATACTTTATAAGATAAAAAGATATAGGTATTGCGATGGTGATACGCTTCATCTAAACAATTAGTTAGCAAAATTTGGCTTTTGTTTTTACCTATTACGGCGACTCATTCATTGCGAATTGCGAACTAGCGGGCTCTATCTTTGGTTATGCAACACAGACAACAAAATGTTTTGGCATATCATGACTCCACTCTTACATTTCAAAACCTAACTAAACACAAAGCAATTGCGCATTATTTAGCCTAGTAAAACTTAAGGCGATTAAAATCAATGTTGTGTTACGTAACATGCGGTTTAAAATATGCTATGTTATTTTATATCTCTTTCTAGCGATGCCTAACACACATCTGCCTATCTTCGTTTGTTTTATATACCTGCTGGGCTACCACAAACTAATACAAAACCATCATGTTTCATGGCATTATTATTTCAAGGTTACTATAATATTGTTCGAATACGTACCATGAACCTATAAAGTATTCCTGCGTGTGAACGTGACGTCTACATTTTTATGTGGCGTTATCACTGTCGCACGTCAGCGTCAACATGATGTAAAGGACATGACAGTTGTATTTGAGTGAACGATTTAACGTGACGTCATCAAAACTGTTCTGGCTCTGTAACATTATAGTATTCTTACTTAGATGTCCACTGCTGAACATAGGCCTCCCACAGAGAGCGCCACTTTGAGCGGCTGCTCGCCTCCTGCATCCATCCGCTCCCCGCGGTTTTCACCAGGGGGGCAACCACAACGTCTTATAGCGTTATTACTTCAATATTACTTCAATCATATCATGACATAAAGTCATTTGTCAATGTATGATTGAAGTAATATTGAAGTAATAATGCCATAAGACGTTGTGGTTGCCCCCCTGCTTTTCAATATGGAAATCAATGCTTTCTTATTTTTGATTAGTAATCTAATCGCACATTCATTCCATTTGTTTGCTAATTGCTCATGAAATGGTGTAGAATATTTTTTGTGTGCAATAATAACACTTAACGTTTTTATGTAACGTTATAAAACTGTTGTGGTTTAATGAATCAACTACTTTTTCTTTTTTGCTTTGTGTTTAGTCTTTCACGTTGACTTTTGCATAACCATTAATAACGATCAAAAGCTACACACACGGCCGTCCTATCGCTCGACATTTCTTGAATTAACCAACCTAACTACGTGAATACCTTTACCATACGGTATATTATCAGTTAGAAAGAGAAGTATCTATCTCTAATAATTATAAATTTGATTTTCCTCCACCACCATAAACGTGCTCCACCTTAGACAATAACCCATCACTTCCCATCAGGTGAGCTGTTGTCAACCGTGTGCCCATTTCAGCATAAAAATCTAAGCATGTTTAAAAGCATTTCACAGTTTAACTTTAAAAATAATAAAACAAGAACCTATATTTATTAGAAATCGAATCATTCTACTGCAAAATATCAAGCTACAGTACCGTTCAACAAACTGTTGATCAACTTACTCGACGGACAAGTAAACTCTATTGTATAATGAAAAGATGAATTAAGCCGTGTACACACGCCATTGTTCGCTGACAGTCAAACAGCACAGTAATGTTAAGGTACATGCACATGCCTGACCTACGTCTTCAGAATCAGCTGTTACATTTCAATTGCGTAACAATAATTCGCGCGACCGGTCGCACGTTGTTTTATTAAGTTGAGTTGTATACCACCAACTCTGTGCAATTCGATACTCTATTATCTTTATCTCGTTTTAGTAAAGCCACTCCCTGCACTATTAGATAGAGATGGCGGAATAACGACCTGCCAACAAATAAATTGGTGGCAATGTACTCGCAAGGGTGCTGAATGCGTTGTTATGTAATACTGTTGAGGTCACCGGCGGGCCTGGGGTCAGTTTGCGGAGAATGTTGACTTGGAGAAGCAGTCTTGTGCGATCAGTAAAGACCTTGCACAAAATAGATGTAAATAAATTAAGGCATATAATTCTTGAAAATGTACTATTTACTTACATTAGGGTAACCCCACAGAGCATTGAAACAAATGACTGAAAGGTTTTTTTGCTCTGTGGGTAACCGGTGTGAGTAAAAAAGGCAAAGTAGGTTGTCTGGAAGAGATCGCTTTAAGCGATAAAACCGCCCCTTGTACTACATTTTGTTAAAATGTTTGTTTGTTAGGTAACTACTTGTGTAGCAGGTATCTGTTGTATATATTTTGGTGTGTGTTCTAACCTACACAATTAAAAAAAAGAAAGCGCATCTTGATTGACAAGTTACTTATTAAGTAAAGCGTGACGCAGATAAGTTCAAGGCAAAGTGATGTGAGGAAGTGCGCCATCTTCCCGTTTTTAATTATTAAGAGCCTCACCAGCCTGACTAGTGGTATTAAGGGTGGGTTTTTTGTTTCGTAGTTAAGGTAACCAATGGTTAAAAACTCTAACAAATTCTAACCAGTGGTTAGAAGTTAGAATTTTATATCATTGGTTACCTTAACTTCGGATCAAACCCAGTTACATCAGGGCTTGAGGCTTGTACCCAATTTGCCTTTAGCTTATTATACAAGTGGGACCGGTAAGTGGTACCCGCGTTGTCACAATCATTAAGATTGGGTTAGGGTCATTATCGTCTGGGTTTTAGTAACAACCACCGCCAGTGAATATAATAATTCACTAACAGTAGCGTTTTTAGTCTGATACTACCTATATTTCGTACTGTCAGTAAACCCGGTGGTCATGTATCGCAGTCGTAGAAAAAACATAACACCTTTGGGCATTTAGTAGGTAGCTAGGTACCTAATTATAATAACGGGTACGTTACTAATTGGCAGGTATTATTCCTACGACAATCAGCATAACGTTTTAATACATGCGCAGTATTTAGACATGGCAGCCTTAACCCTATGCGCTGCACGTGGGAACTTCATTGTACGCATGAATATACCCCTCAGTACCTACTTGAACCCTGACATTTATTTGTCGTCAGTAATTAGCATTCACAGTTTATTTTCTCACTTTTTTTGCAGAGAGAGGCGTGTTAGTAACGACTGCATTAGGAGATAGAGCAGTGGGATTCAAGTGGACGGAGATGTCTGTCCACTTACACTGAAAAAAATATTTCTTGCATTATTACTGTTATTGGACAGTTAATTTTTTTTCAGTAACAATTACACATTTCTCTTTAATAATAATTGTTCACCAAACGTGCAAACAAATGGGCAGAAACAGTAAGGAGCATAGCAGTTATTTTAACTGTTTGCACATTTCCATTTACATAAACAATCAGTTTTCAATACGTTTTACAGTGTTCAGATTTTAACTGATGTCATGACAGTTATCTTTAATGCTTTATTCAGTTTCAGTACCGTATCAAACAGTACTTTTTAATGTAATGGTAAGTTAGAAAATGTTTTACTATAACTGGACAAAAACAGTAAGGAGCATAATAGTTATTTTAACTGTTTGAACATTTCCATTTACGTAAACAATCAGTTTTCAATACGTTTTACAATGTTCAGATTTTAATTGATATCGTGACAGTTTTTTTTAATGCTTTATTCAGTTTCAATACCGTATCAAACGGTACTTGTTAATGTAATAGTAAGTTAGAAAATATTTTACTATAACTGGACAAAAACGGTAAGGAGCATAATAGTTATTTTAACTGTTTGAACATTTCCATTTACGTAAACAATCAGTTTCCAATACGTTTTACAATGTTCATATTTTAACTGATATCGTGACAGTTATCTTTAATGCTTTATTCAGTTTCAGTACCATATCAAACGGTACTTGTTAATGTAATGGTAAGTTAGAAAATATTTTACTATAATTGGACTAAAACAGTAAGGAGCATAATAGTTATTTTAACTGTTTGAACATTTCCATTTATGTAAACAATCAGTTTTCAATACGTTTTACAATGTTCAGATTTTAACTGATATCGTGACAGTTATCTTCAATGCTTTATTCAATTTCAGTACCGTATCAAACAGTTCTTTTGAATGTAATGGAAAGTTATAAAATGTTTCACTATAACTGGACAAAAACAGTAAGGAGCATAATAGTTACTTTAACTGATTGAATACTACCATATACTTAAATGATCAGTTCCCGATACTTATTATAATTTTCAGATTTTAACTGATATCGAACCATTTATCTTTAATATTTTTTTGAGGATCCGGTTACGCGTTGAACAGTAAAATCTAAATATAATGGTCGCTTGGAGTAACGTCTTAATATAACTGGCAAACAGTAAGGAGCATAACAGTTACCTTAACTGATTGAACACTATGAGTTCCCGATACTTATTATAATTTTCAGATTCTAACTGATATCGAAACATTTATCTGTAATGTTTTATGAGGTTCCTGTTATGCGTTGAACAGTAAGCACTGAATAAGTAAAATGGTCATTTAGAGCAACATCTTAATAAAACTAGCTAGACAAACAGTAAGGAGCATAATATTTACTTTATCTTATTGAATATTCTTATTTACTGGAATGTTCAGTTCCCGATACTTATTATAATGTTCATAATCTAACTGATACCAAAACGTTTATCGGTAATTAGTGCTTCTATGAAGTTCCTGTTACGCACTGCACAGCAAGTAGCAACCGATGGGGAAGAAAGGCTCTCGAGTGGAGGTGGAGACCACGAACCGGAAGACGCAGCGTAGACCGGCCGATATAGTAAAAGCTGCGGGGGTTTTATTTATTTATTTAAATATTTATTCCTAATAATAATAGTAATTTATACGTAAGTATCTGATTCCAAGGGGCTTAATGTGGCTCTTGACGCTTGGCCTGGCTTTAGGTACTTAGGTACCTACTTACATAAATGTTGACATAGGTACCTAATAGACAAAGTTGGCAGGTGCCGTTATCTCATTGCATATTCCATCCATTCCATTTCCATTCCTTTTTTGGTTGGGATTAGGTATCATAATCCACCAAGGGTTGACCATAATAGCTCAGATTTTTTTAACCTTTTTAATAGAAAATAGTTAATAATAATCCATAGGTACCTACCATCATAGGGAAATTATATTTCTAAGTATGCCTACTATGCCTTGTCATAATCATAATAAAATAATAATTATAAGTAGGTATAGTTATTTTTATATTCAACTAATATTAACAGAACCTGAATTTGATGTTAGCTTCGGCCCCACAAATTCCTCCTAAATGTAGGTATAGGCTAGACCAGAGAATCTAAAAATAGGTAAAAATAGAAATAGGTAAGTGTACCTACCTATGTACCGTAATATATTTACCATATACCTACCTACTTTAATGTTCAGTTGCCGATTCTTAATATAACATCATACATAATATCATAACAGTTACCTTTATTAAATAGTTCTAAGATTAACCTACCTAGTCATTTCGTTGATTTGGGATCCTACCTACTTACTTACCTACCTACTACAAGTGAGTTCTAATTATTTTCAAGATTTTTTTGCCAAACTCAAGAGCCAAAGTGTAATCCATACCTACCTATTTAATAATATCTATTACTGTAGACACTAAGTACGTACTTGATATATACAGGGTTACAGGAAAAATTGTGCTAGATCCGTTAAGGGCGTGGAGTACCCATCATTTCTGACTTATTTCACTATGAAACACCCTAGCCTAAACTTAACCCTTTTCGAGATATTCGACTTTTAATATTTTTATTGAAAATTGCCAATTTTTAGGCTACAAAATTTAATTTTGTTTATTTTGTGTGTCTTATTATTATTATTATTGCATTTTTACGTGTGTAATAAGATGCTTTAGGACGTCAATCATTAAAATAGTACATAAATTAACTGAATAGACCGTAGTAGACAAGTGAAAGATAAGAATTAAAAATAAATATTAGAAACTGTATTTTTCTCTAAGGGATATCTAAAAAAAATATTATGGCAGTTGTTCGGCAGATGTGTTTTAAAATATCTACGTTTCATTAGCTATCTAACGAGGTATAATAATCTAGGATTTTATTCAAATGCATTGAAAATAATTTAGTTTCATAGGCGACAGTGGAGAAGAAAATGTATACTTAGCCCTATAAAGCAAAATAAAACAATAGGTAAGCATGCAATGTCATTTTTTAAAGGTTTTCACAAAACTTTTTCTTATTCTACAGTTCATGTTCAACATGGCCGCCTCTATTTCTGATACATTGTCGCATTCTTCTACGGAGACCAGTCTTCACTACTCCAGTGGTCAACGTGGTCCTCATTTTATATGCTGCATTCACAATCCTTTCTCTTAAGTCTTCCACAGACGAAACTGGATTTGGCTCGCTGTACACTAAGACTTTTCATGAGCCCCCACACATGAAAATCCATGGGGGTTAGGTCCGGACTCCTTGCTGGCCATGGCAACGGCCCACCTCGTCCTATCCATTTGTTTTGGTAATTTGTGTCCAGCCAGTCTCTGACACTTCTTCTGAAATGGGCAGGGCAGCCATCGTGTTGGAACCACATGTCCCTGATCAGGTTGAGTGGCAGATCATCCAGCATATCACTCAAATCTGCTCTCAGGTAATTTTCGTAGCTTTCCCCATTTAGATTATCCGGGAGAAAGTAAGGTCCAATCAAATGATTGGATATAATGCCCATCCACACATTCACGCTGAATCTTCGTTGGGACCCTTTCACTCTTTTCTTATTGGGATTCCTTAGTTCTTTTGGGGCCCAGTAATGGGCGTTGTGATAGTTGGTTATGCCATCTTTATCAAATTTGGACTCATCCGTCCACAAGATATTTCTTGGGAAATCTGGGTCTTCTACGTCAGCATTTAGCATAAATCTGCAAAAGTCTAGTCTTCTCGCAGGGTCTCCTTCTTCAATAACGTGTACCGGCATGTAATGGTACGGGTATAGGCCAGCAGTATGCACTGTAAACCACACTCTCCATGCGAAAGTCCCAGATCACGGGCAACAATATTAGTGGAAGTAGTCGGATCCGTTCGAAAGCGTTGCACCATCTCATTGTCCTGTTCTTCGTCGTCAATTCGTGGTCTTCCCATGTCTGTATTTCGTCTCAAAACAGAGCCAGTTTCTCGAAGTCTTCGATAAGCTCTGTCAAAAACGGCCACATCCGGCACTCGACAACCGGGGTAGCGAGTTATGTATTCGTTGCGAGCTTGCGCAGACACACAAACGCAGTATCCGTAACAAATAAGCATATCAGCATATTCCTCAGGTGTGTAGGACGTCATCTTCAACACTTCCGTATCACAGGTACAAATCAGAGTCCGGTTAACAAGCACAGTAATCACAACAATCAGAAGAAAAAGTCCAGAATCACAGCCAAGTCGAGAAATAAAGCAAAACGATAACACATCTACTATGTACGAAGCACAAAAGCAGACTGACAACCAAAACAATACCCCCTGTTGCATTCCCAGCCCTAACCAGTCTCTACACATTTTTTCTTTCATTCGCACCTACATAAAACGTCACTTGTCTCGCTCGCACGGTGCGTCTTAACTTGAAGGACAATAGGCGCGAGACCATTAGAACTGCTACCTGGAGCGTCCCAACTATTTTTTTTCCATGAAATGTAATACAAACCCTAGATTATTGTACCTCATTAGATAGCTGATGAAACGTAGATATTTTAAAACACATCTGCCGAACAACTGCCATAATATTTTTTTTAGATATCCCTCAGAGAAAATTACAGTTTCTAATATTTTTTTTAGTTCTTAACTTCACTTGTCTACTACGGTCTATTCAGTTAACTTTTGTACTATTTTAATGATTGACGTCCTAAAGCATCTTATTACACATGTAAAAATGCAATAATAATAATAATAAGACACACAAAATAAACAAAATTAAATTTTGTAGCCTAAAAATCGGCAATTTTCAATAAAAATATTAAAAGTCGAATATCTCGAAAAGGGTTAAGTTTAGGCTAGGGTGTTTCATAGTGAAATAAATCAGAAATGATGGGTACTCCACGCCCTTAACGGATCTAGCACAATTTTTCCTGTAACCCTGTATAAGTCGTTATTATGCAGCTAAATAATTATTACTGTTTGAAATGTGTTTGAAACATTAAAAATAACGGAGCGACTCCGGCAAGCGCGGGGTAGGGCCGAAGGGGGAAGAGCTTTGGTCGGTTGGCGGCTATTGGTGGCGTACGGCGCGCGGCGTCGCAGACCATAGGGATACGCGATGCTTCTGTATGTATCGACTATCGATATTTTGGATTGATCCACTTTAATTATTCAATAAACTGCTTATAACGAGCCTAGTAAACAGTACGATCGACACTCTGTTAGAAGGACTAAATGGAATAAGCGATGGGCTCGCCAGGTCTATTCTGTTATTGTTTTTATTGTAAAATGGTATCTAATATCTATACCATATATACCAATAATATAAAGAGGAAAGATTTGATTGTTTGTTTGTTTGCATTAAATAGGCTACAAAACCACTGAACCAATTTGAAAAAATTCTTTCACTGTTTGGAAGCTAAACTATCCCGAGTGACATAGGCTATAATGTATTTTCAAAAAAATTAGGGATTCCTATACTGATACTCCAATAATGTAACCCAAGGTTTAAAAAATGACCTAAAATATTCTTTACATCGCGTGCGCTGCGAATTTTATGTATATTTTTCTGATCGATAACCAGGTTGAGTGGCTAATAGTGCGCACGAAATTAAAAGCGATGGCGTACTTACTATCTTTTTAGTTAGTTTAATTAAAAAATGCATTTCCCCATCCGATGCCATAAAAATATCACCACAGGCTAATACAAAAAATTGCCATAACAATTTTTTGAAAACATCGATATTCTTTACGGTGTTCGTTGCTCATCAAGTATTCGATTTTTGAGTTTTGGTGGAAACGTGAAGTTCACGTCGTTGCATTGTATTATTTCTCAAAACTTGTGCTTTTTCCAGTGTAAATTTAAATTTTTTTACTACATCCATTTTTTTTACACCCATTTTTTTAGCTATTTTTTTAAACTAACCCATAAATGTTTTGCGTGTGGGAAGAATAGTCAGAAAATAAAAGACACTATCTAGTTTTACATCGAATTAATTAATATAATTTAATCGATAAAGAACACAGATTAATAATAAACGTTTGAAATAATAATTTTATTTAAAATATTTTTTTCTCGAATATTAAACTAAATAATAATAAATAATCCCCCCAGACAGCACTTTTTAAAATTTTTGCCAAAATAAAACTATACAATTTCTTGGCAATCACAGTTGCCAGGGGGATCGAACGTCCCCAATTTTTGCAACCGTAGTTGCCAGGGGCATTGGTAGTTTATTTTTTAACCGACTTAAAAAAAGAGAAGGTTCCCAATTTGGTTGTATTTTTTTTTTATGTTTGTAACTTTAAATCCCCGTCATTTATAAACCCATGATTTATAAAAAGGTAAAATTACTTTTTTATTTAAAAGTATAGCTACTTGGATTAAAATCCAAGCAAGAAATGCATTTTATAACGGTGGTCCATGCAAAATGAATTATATGTGTTGCAGTTGTGTAAGTAAGTAGCTAGCTATTATTGTGTATCTATTGTTTGTATTCCTTATCTTTAAGTATAGTATGTATATATGTAAGTAGTAGTATGCATTTATTTTTACTTGAAGGATTCTCACTTTTTTAAGGCATGATGTGGCCATTCTGTAATTAGGGCTACATGTAATTCAAAACCTGTCATGTAATCCATGTAAGCTGTCACTATTATTTTCAAAAACATGTAGAACTGTTGAAGGTCCATAAATAAATAAATAAATAAATAAATAAATAAATAAATAAAAATCAGGCCATATTATGCTTTGTAGAAGTAAAACATATTAAATAAATATGCATTTATTATTATTATATTATAGCGAAGTAAAGCTGTTTGACATTTTAGTGACTCTATTCTGTTTTGACTTAGCAGCACTGATTCGCTTCTATACTTGTACTTTCTTTCCAATACCAATTAGTAAGAATCGAAAGAATGATGCGATGCAAAAAGTACTTGGTATCGCAAAAAGTATCGAGTCTCGTATTGACTAGTATCGGACATCCCTACTACCCTTGTCGCCGGCGGGGGCCGGCGGATCGGTTGAATTTAGCAGTCTTTCCGCGCGGTGGTCACAAACCTGTGTCACAAACTAAGTAGAGGATAATTATGGCGTTGGTCTCGCCATCGCGGCGGGACCACCGCTGATTGCCAACGCCCATTCTTATTGTGCAGTGTTGCAGCCGATCTCATAATCAATAAAACAACATATAAAGAAATATTCGGAACTATTTATTGGTAAGTACCTAGAAACTTATACGTACTGTTTTGTCGGAATCTTGATGTAATAATTTAGCTGGAAACATTTCCCTTTAATCTGAAACACAGTAATGTTACTGCATAGAATGACTTCTTAGGCTTGTCGGTTTAATATCTGGCATAGCGATTACCACTACCTACCTACGTAGGTATTTAGCTAGGGTAGGTACCCTAAGCCCTAAACTAGGTCTAATTAATTACAACTGCGCAATGAAATTCAAGCGATTTTTGCAATATATTGGGTTTTTGTTTCAGAAATGACACCTTTGTGTTTCTCAGTGACGACAACGTCCACCTAGTGTTAAGCATTTGATTATTGATATAATACCTACCTGTAGCTACCTGAAATCTGATGGTAAGTAATTGGCATTACCAAACTTAATGCATGTTGTGTTATGTCGCGTTATATGTCCTTGGTATAATTATGTTTGAAATTGAATGGGCATTGCATAAGTACAGTGATTTTTAACATTTTCACATATTTTTAAATTCAATTCAATAGTTTGCTAGCCAGGAGTTAAAATAATGGGAATAAAATGATGTTGACAGTATATTATATGTAAAAATTACAAAATTTATTTATTTATTTGTTTATTTAATTTATTTAATAATAAAAATTGTAAATAGTAATATCATATTAATTAAATAACATTATATAATTATTTTACATACAATAGATAATAGGTCTACTAACTTACATCATCATTATCATTATCTTTCCCTTGGCTTTGGCTTCACCGTGGTTGGGTAGTACCTTTGTAGTAGTTTATAATAAATAGTTCTATATAAATCTTTTGTCATTTTAGAAAATGAAGTTGACATCATAGTGTTGCTATTACTGGATGATTTGGAAATCAAAGCTTTGATACCTGCCATTGCACCACAGAGTACATTGGTAAAGACTGAAACATTGCACCATACCTCCATGATTGAACCACAGGCCAAATTTAACAAAGCTCTTACAGATTGGAAGCTGAAGCAAAATCGAAATGAAAAACAATCAGTAAGTAACTAGCAGGTTCATAGTATTAATTAAATAACCGGCCAAGTGCGAGTCGGGCTCGCACACATAGGGGTTCCATACCATTATTTGTTGCAAAATAGATGTTGTCCACTAGGGTTGGATTCCATTCATTTTAGTATTTAATCACTCTAACTTAACAATCCTCCACTTTCCAGGATCTTAATTCCCTACCTGCCAAAACTCCTGATGGCCAACAGCTTCTTAAAGAGATTCAATAACCACTTGAAGAACAGTACTGCAAGATACTAGTAAGAAAAGTAGCTACAAATATACTAAGAAGAAATCCCAAAACACTAGTATTTATTGGCTATAAGAAATAAGTAAGTATAAATTTACCATAAACAAAAACTCACACACACACACACAAATCCACAAACATACTTTCAAACCCATGCACATAAACAAATCCACTGAATGTACTTACTGGCCAAAACACACAATAAATATATTTTTTTGATAATTAATTAATTATTGAAAATTAATTATTAAACTGTATTTTATTTTAAGATCTGTTGGATTTTGTGAATAAAATAAATAAATAAATAAATTTTAATAAGGGTAATTTTTTTTGCATTTTAGCTTCTTTTTCTCATACATATGCAAAAAGGTGCATAATAAGAATGGGTTAAATATTGCTGGAAAACCTGTTTATTTTTAATAATATGTGATTCTTTTACTTACAGAAAAGGTGTTCCCAATAGAAAACATCAACATTTACTATACTTGATCAAAAGGGTCTTTGCAACAGGCTCATGGACATTATTTGATGCTATGACCAATTTAAAAGCGAAGTACCATCGTAACAAGGTCTTTGAACCCCAGTCACGTCGTTCACTTGAAAAAACATTTACACCAAAACCATCTACGAGTACATCCACCGAAAGATCTGTAACTCATTTTGAAGATTTGATTGTGGATGACGATGCTGATGACACCAACACCCAAAAGATAGAGGAGCTGTTGGAATGGCTAAGGAGCAATGTGGATAACTATGCTGTTTGTGCTGAAAAATGGGCCAAAACTAATAATGAAAGGCTAAAACGCATTTTGTCTAATGAAAAGCAATCTCCTACCTCCAGGAATTTCCCTGTATTCAACGTTGTTGGGGAAGTGTTATCAACAGGATCTCAAGAAAAAGCACATATCTAACGGAACCGAAAAAATTGGCACGTGGTGAGTTAGCAAATTTCATTACAAGCTTTTATTGTACTTCACGACAACTAAGTATATTTTGTTTATTTTTCTGTACGGTAAAAATCTCAGAAACAATTTTAGGGTGACTTCCAGCGGTCTGAAAATAGTAATTTATTTAGGAACTAAGTTGAACGTTTATTTTTACTCAACAGACCCAGACCCCGAGACGAGAAACCTTGCTACCATACTTATTATTCCGCATCTTTTTGGACCTGTATGTATAAAAAAGAAGAGGTCAGCGGCGGAAGTGCATCAGAACTTTGTCATTCACATAGAAGACGAACGTCAACTTCAAGAAGAGTAACGATCGCGTCAGGAGATTTATTTAGCGCTTGGACTTACTATTCAACCATATATACATAGTTGTTGCTGGACCTCTGCAATAAATCACAGCTAGGTACGTGGTTTTGTTGTTTGTTTTTTTATGTGATTTTTTCTGTATATTTAAGTAGGCAATTCTGATCATAAGTGATAGGCATTTTTACCTCCACTACATAAATTAATATCATAAATTAGTTATTGCACTAAATATTAGTTACATAGTAAATACAACAAAGCAATTGGAATTCCAAATAATAGAAAACCAAAATCAACTAACATCTCACACCAAAAAACAATTAAAACTATCAATATCATAACTATAAATTAAGCTAAAACAAGGACTTAAGCCTATAAACACGGTATAAACCACAAATACCGGTACCGGATAAATCCGGATATGTTAATATTGGATTAAGTTTTCCAACTTATGAAGACCAATGTGTTATTGGATTTTGAACCTTATTACTAGTACTGTTAAAGTCAATACTGCGAATCAATAGTGGTTTTTTAGGAGTCATACAAAGGTATAGGTAAGTAAGTAGTAGGTAGTAGTAATAGTAAAGGTAATAGGTAAGACCGGCCATTGTAATTGTAACATAATCTTAAGTTTTTTCCTGTTTCGGTATTTGTACCTTGGTATCAATAAAGAGTTTATTTTTATAAACTGTTTAATTCTCAGATGGCATTTTATTAACTTTCATAAAACGGTTACTAGCGGGTCCAGTAAGGATCCAAGTGATAGGCATTTTTACCTCCACTACATGTAGTTGGCGTGCGAGGGTCTAATAATAATATTCCATAATGCCAACACGCAGCACTAAGCTGTTACTTAACCCACTAGTAATTGATCCTTTAGGTTTATTAAGAGCAGTTAGTGTACATTTTCAGATTTTTTGACTACAAAGTAACGTTTATTTTCCGCGTAGTTTTTTGTCCAAGATTTTATTGCTGTGGGCCACAAGGTTTAAATTAGTTCTCAAAAGTACGCGTACGTGCGTAAGTGCGTACTTTTTTTCACTGTGATCATATTAATATTATATTAATATGATCACAGCGAAAAAAAAAGTACGCGGAGAATAGTCCCTGCATTAATTATAACTGATCTCACACAGCATAATCAACTGAACCTCGAAGTTAGTGCTAAAGTGCTCCCACAGTACCTGCTATTGTAATAAACGTATTTGGTACTGTGAGAGAACAGTTGACATGAATGTGCACACAGCTGCGAGAACTGAATAACGCGGTAAGTTCTACCGAGCTGCCATAGTACCTATTACTGTGACACTACGTATCTGTTACTGTGAAGGAACAGTTACTATTAATTTATACTTACAATAATTATAACTGATCTCGCACAGTGTCAACAACTGAAAATCAAAGTTGCTGCTAATGTGTTCCCACAGTACCTGTTACTGTGACAAACTTATTTGATACTGTGAGAAAACAGTTCATATAAATGCACACACACAGCTGCGACAAATGAATAAAGCGGTGAGTTCTACTGAGCTTCCATGGTACCTGTTACTGTGACACTACGTATCTGTTACTGTGAGGGAACAGTTACTATTAATTTATACTTACAATAATTATAACTGATCTCGCACAGTATCAACAACTGAACATCAAAGTTGCTGCTAATGTGTTCCCACAGTACCTGCTATTGTAACAAACGTATTTGATACTGCGTGACAACAGTTCCCAATAAAACACAATCGGTATTTATAACTGTTCTCCCACTGTCAATATTATTGTGCTCCTACAGTATTTACTACTGTTGATAAACTTACTGTCTAACCCTAACTGTTTTCCATTACTGTCTACCTTAACTGTTTTCCGTAACTGTCTTCTTTAACTGTTTTCCTTTACTGTCTACCTTAACTGTTTTCCTTTACTGTCTACCTTAACTGTTTTACCTTACTGTCTTCTAAACAGTAAGAATTGACAACCCGAAAACAGTAACAGATACACAGTAAAAAATACTGTTACGACTTAACTGTTTTTGGCTCAGTAAAAGTAAAGTGTTTGGACAATAGGCTCCATTTTTACTGTACAAAACATTATGGATTAACGAAAAATCGGTTGGGTTTACTCCTTTTTTTTTTCAGTGTAATACCCGTTGGCTTGTCAAGTGAGAACTTGGGTAAGAGACAACATGGAGACAACGCAGACTCAGGAATTTTTCTTCACTAATATGAACCGTCTGGGATTCTCAGGCTGAGACTTATTTCGGTTTTTCTCCACATAGGTTTTCACACAGATAAAAAAAAACGCTTCCTCTCTATAGGCGAAGCGTCATTTGTTTCAAAGCTCTGTGGGTTTTCAGTTGACGATAGAGCATGCTGGCGTAGAAGACTAGACAGCAATTAATTTTTTTGGCTGCCTATATGCTAGTTTCTATCAAGCTTTACAACGTTAACTCGCGTACACGAGGACGTGATGTAGAGTAATATTGTAAGCTGGTTTTTACGTAATTTCAATAGTTTGCAAAGCAATAACACGTCATGATTTATTGAGTTGAGTAATCTATGGCATTCACTCATTTGTTTATTGTTTGTAAATTCACTGACCATTATTTATTTCAAAACTAATTCTCTCTCAACTCACACAAGCTCCCTTTCGTCACCGCGACAGTGGCAGTAGCCAGCGCAGTAGTTACTACTGGTACCAGTACTGTCTGGTTGCAAAATTAATGTGCGTGTTGCATACCTGAACGGTGGTCCTAGGTCATCAAACAATCATTAGCGCCTGGGACATGCCTACTGAGTGTTTTATGAGAATTAAAATAAACTTTGTTGCGCTTTGGCTGTTGAAACTTCAAAGCACATAATAACTAGGTATCTCATTATGTTTCAGATATAAATTTAATAAAGCATATTTCGTCCACATGGACATAAGAAGTTTTGAGTTTTATTTGATTTACTTAAATACTGCATTAAATATGAGGAGATTTAACTAACGAAAAAATTCTAGGTCTGTGGATTTAACATTTAACCAAGATAAATATTTATCGATTCTTTTACAATACGCATATAATATTAGAATTTATTATTTATGATGAAATAAAATCTTTCAACACTTTTTATACAAAGCTGAAACTACGACAATCAATACGAGGCCAAGACGAGTTAAAAGATCAACTTATGAATAAACAAAAAACTTATTTGGATTTTTTATGCAGTATCCTGCCCGAGTACGTGAGTCAACATCAAATTTCAACAAATGGAATCATTGCGTCAGGGTTCCGTACCAAAAGAAATCGTTATTGGTGAGACTTTGATTTCTATCAGACTGACTGACATTTTTTCCCAGAAAACTACAATGAATGAAAATCATCATATTTTTTATCAACCTACTACATCATTATTACAAAAACTCTTAAAAAATAAACCTCTATGGTATTATTTAGGCTCGAGATATTTTTACAGTTGGAATAAAGTAAGTAAACCAACTTAGTATGCTATAATTAAGTTGAAGGCAAGCATTGTTATGATATGCCCTTTTTGTTTGTTACCTAAAAACTCATAGTAATACCCACCTACGAAAATTTTTAACTGAAACGAATAAAATTTAGTTAAAATATTGATAGGAAGTCGGAACCATCGACGAGTGACTTCTACTCGCACTTGGCTAGTTTTACTTGGAAATGCCGGTTAAAAAATCGTGTAATGTATGTCAATAAAACGCTATAGGTTTGTGGTTTGCTCGGTAAATAAAGCCTTAAGAACACTCAAATGAAATAAAGCCGGATGAGCTAGGTATTTATTAAATAAATAAGGATTACTTATTATATTAGAAAACAGGTTTAATACTAAAGATACTTACAAAATCAATAAAAAATTAAATTAAATCAATAATAATCGCACAGAGCAAAAAAAACCGCTTCGCCTAGGTTGTAAAGCGTCATATTTTTCAAAGCTCTGTGGTCAATCGGCTTACAGTGCTCTTTGTTGATCTTTCCATTTATGAAAAGAATTGTCGACGTTTCAAAATTAGTCAAGGGGCAGCAACACGTGAGCACGACACCGGAAAACAAGCCTCGACCTCACTAATATAATAGTAGTATCTACTTATACTAACTGCTCACTAAGCCTTCCCATTGTTTCAAACCGCAACCAAGTTCCGCAGATGAAAGCCGATGATATCGCAATCTTGCTAAGTAGGTACCTTCTCGAAGGAACTGTAATGTTCCGCTGTAAAACCTTGTCGCTTTAAATATTTTCAAGCGATAATAGATCGTTGCTGCGCGGTTCATCCATGGGTCATGCGTGGGCGTAGATTCAACATTGAAATTAAAATCGTATGAAGGAATCGAATTATGAATTTCCTTTCAATGAAGCCACAGAGGAACCGATTGTATTTTCTCTAATCTGTGGGAATGTGAAGCCAGCCAACTTTTTTGTTTTCGTCTGGCTATATGCCATCCCTACTCCCTACTCTACTCTGTCTCCAAGTACTCTGATTTTGAATTGTAAAAGTGCTAATTAGCGCAATCGCAATAAATGATTTGATTTTTAAACCAGCAGTCTCACTGGAGAACATCCTGCCATAAAGTACAAAATGGGCATACCCACGGGCACAACCTTCAGAAATATGGTCATTTAATATCACATGACATTATGTGAACGTTATCTTGTCCTAAAAATTCGGTTTCTTTCAGTATTTACTATTTAGGCAACGTGAAAATGTGCCTTACAGCTAAAAGATATCAAACCTCAAGCCAATAGCTTTTCATGAAATCGTCATATGTAATCGTATAATTATATTTCTATAGTCACCAAGTCATAAAGAAACTTAATTATAGAAACTTATAGCGACAAAGATGCTCAAAATATTGTTCTATTAGTTTCAGGTTCGTTTACGTAATTGTAGGCTTTAATTGCGTTAATTAGGTGGAAATTATTCGAGTTATTCAGTTATATTGTACCTCGCCTCGCGTAGCTATATCATATAATTAGTAATTATTTATTATGAAAGCAGAACTTGCCGACATTTTATGTTATTACTTATATTTTTATTGAATGAAAGAAGGAACAATCTGCATTACCCATCTTATTCCTTTTTTCGTGGATTTTAGTAGAGATCCCACTTTTTTAATGGTATAACGCGCACCATTGAAAAAGGCTTTGGGGCCTTCATTTTTACGCAATTTAACTAAAGACCTAAACTGAATCGCTACAAAATGTAGCGATTCAATTTAGGTCTTTGAATCGCGCTAAGAGGTGACAGTAGAGCCTAAGGTAGCTTGTGTTCTACAGCCTATGCTGTGCGTAAAACCAGGCAGTTTACAGATGAAGCCACTCCAAGACTCGTATACCTTTGTTCCTGAAAGGAAAGGTTTGTATCATACGGCATTTTACTGTGGGGTAAATCCATCCACGTAAATTCAATCTATTTTGGTTTTTACAGAAAAAAGCCTCGATATACCCCCCAAAGATTTTATATACCCTATCTACTTCAAAACTTTATTCACTTTATAAATAAAACTGTATTAATCCATTCACTTTAGTCTTCCGCTTCCATCATTAACATCCCATGTAAACTATACTTCCGAAAATGAATAAACGATGTAAAATTTTTGCTGATAAGCGAGAAAAGTCACGGCCGTCGTGTTCAATCCTGAGGACCGGCAGGTATTTATTTGTTGACATCCTTAAGTAAATTATACACAGAGAAAATTAAAGGAAATAACAGTTTTTATAAATTATACTCACAAGTGAAAAATTGCCGGCGGATTACTAATATTTACAGAGCAATGAGGATGTGGCTTTTATTCATAAGTACCTGAACATATTGTAGGTATTCTATCAATAGAGAAAATGCTACACTAAAATAACAATTTTGGAAGACAATGACCTAAGTAGACTATAATGTTGACTCTACGTTAATGTTCTTTCAGATTTCGTAGATAACACTAAGATACCGGAATACTTTCCATACTGGAAAATGAAGTATTTCTCGCTGGAATACCCGAGATTACCTATTAGATATATTATTATGTACACAAACTAAACTCAATTCAATATATAGTCTTGGTCTTGGTTGCAGTCGTATTGCGTATAAAAGTTGGTCAAAATGTTATTAAGCCTAATTATAATAGTCTTAGTTACAGTTTTATTTTAGTCGTATTGCGATTGAAAACTTGGGAAATTATATTTTTGCATCCAGTTTATAAACTCCTTTTTTAAAGACGCGGCATAAATAGACAAGCAGAAAACAACTGCTAAAGATTTCAAGTCATGCAGACTTGCATTTAAAATGTCGCTCGTAAATATATTATTGTGCTTTGGGATGAATGGTGCTTATGTTTTGCATGTTTTTATATTTCTCGCTTAATTTATAATCTGGACAATTAAGCAGCTCTAGCGGCCAGTCCAGCCGTCGTTACATAAGTAGTTAGTGAGGCAAGCGAGATGGTCGGTTGTGAAATGCAGTGTCAGTAGAAATTCACCGAAGGTCGTTCCGTGGTGTAACGGCCGACGGCAAGTAGGTAACCTACTGTGTTACGGAATCTCGAACAGTGCCAAATCTAAAATCATCGTTTTGAATAAACCCGCTAAATAACCCGTTTGGAGGTTAATTGATTAGGTGCAAATTTGGTGCAAGTCCAGCCTTGGACTAAGTTAAGCCTTGATTCATAAACAGGTATAAGTGCATGGTATGTTCGTAATTTATGAATACGGTTCCGTAACGGAACTATTGAGACTTTTTTCTCAATAGTACCGAGGAACAGTCCGTCAGTATAATGTTGTGGGTTTTTAGAGAGTAAATAGGTACATGGGTGGGTTGGTTGGTATGGTCTCTTATAGCTCTCGTATATATATTACTATAATACCCTTAGGTATTATAGTATTATATTATATTTTTTGGTAGGGTCTGGCTTAACTAAACCGATTATACACGGAGTGTTTCAACAGTAAATATTACGTTTATTTACAATTAATTTATATAAGTTGGGATATAGTTTAATTTTTTTACACCTTGTCTTAATATATAAATACGTTACGGTACCTAGCTTAAACACATAATTCTCTTATTTTTAACAAAATGAATGACGTGTCGAGCTAGTCGTTCACCTGATGTTGAGCGAGACGGCCACCCATCCCAAACTATTAACTATAAATTTATAGATAAGTAGTGTCTTTGTTAATTATCTGCCTCTGCTATATGTATAGTTAAGAGACCCTTGGTTCCTTTTTCTACCCAGAATGCTGTTGCTGAGGTACCTAAGTCTGCTTCTAAATGTTTTAATTACTTACTTACGATAATGTTGCTTTTATTATTGCAACTAAACTTTATCTTTTTAGACAAAAAATCATAAAACAATTAAAATAATTGCTCTCAAACATATGGTGGTGTCAACCAGGGGTCATCATCCAATGCCATGACCTTGAGCCGTTTTCACAGCTTTCGGATAAAATGCCTCGCAATTATCGGAGCAGTCAATAAAAGAGTACCAGCATGATAATGGTCAATAATTGAAGTTTAATTGGGGCTGTTTGTGACAGACCTCTTCAAGGCGATGTCAAAAGTTGGACAGGTTGCATAGTCATGGAAATCAATCAAGAACAAGCTACGCTTAATTTTGTTTTGTTGATTGCACTTTGCCAATTTATAATATCTTGTAATAAGTTTACTTATTTGAGTGAATTTAAATTGTTTGATATTTTTTGCGAAATAATCTTCTGGGTGTTTTGAAAGTGGATGATTGGATGCGCATTTTCACTTTACTATAAATACAATATATTTTTTTTGTCAGTCGTAAATATGCTCCCGCGTATTTCAGCCACAGGGCGAACCGGTGAGGGCAATTGGTATGCTCTTGAACTCACGAAAAACCGCTCATGAGTTATCCCCCCTGGTGGGACAAGATGGGGTCGCGTTTGCATTCTGCGACCTTGCCGCGGTGCGGCGGTAGCCCTTTCGGGCCTTTTTGCGCTTATAAATGGGTACCATACTTGTAGGTACCATGCAGCATGGAGTCCTCCGACTCCACTAGTTACTACACAACCTAACCTAATAATGTGAGGCATGTTCCCAAAGTCGATACGCTAGCTACCGTCTTCCAAAAACATGCCAGAGTAAAATTTACAATCTTCTTGTTATATTGCCTCTTCCCTAAAGTTATCTTAACAGGATTTTAATAACATACGTACGCTCTCTCTCCCTTCTCTTCACTCCTACCCTACTCCCATCCACCTTCCATGCGGTGCGATATACAATAGCATCGGACACCTACACTAAGCAAAAGCATACTCCTATCCCTCCCAAAAAAACCTAACATGTGCACCCACTACCATCCCGCACTTGCCTAGCGTGGTGGATTACGACCTATACATCTACCAGTGAATAGCTCGTAGGTATCCACAGCTTGTATTCCAGCAGTAGGAACTAGGTATATTGACTGGGTTGATAAAGAAGTAGAAAAAACTTATTCTTTCATAGAAATGTTCTCTTGTACACTAACGGATATAAACTTAAGTGTAGCACAGATGTGCTCCACTTTGACGACAATTCACTCATTAGAATGCTGCTCATCTTCTACAAAAGAAAACAAATGAACCGTTTTATCTCTTAAGCCGAGGGAATACGTAATGCAATGTGCTTTTATCTACAGCCGATGACACAAACGTACTCGTTTTGGAAAGTCACCGTGGACATAAAAACAAGAGGGTTAACCCTTCGGTTTGCGGTTTAACCCGCACCTAGTTTCCAATTCCTAGGTTTTCATATGTTTAATTTTGTAGAATATAAAACAGTGGGGATTAAAATCCACTTCGGGGACCAACCTATAGTAAGTAATATAAGTGAGAACAATACACGTTGGCTCAAGCGTTTATATAGCAGTACGGAAACTTGTAACGTCAAAAATGTTCTTAGTTTCAAACATGGAGTCTTATCCGGTACAAACGGAAAATAGCCCAAACGTGAAAAAAGGTAGTGATCGTGTCGTGAGCGTTAATGATTAGTCCAGTCCATTTGGCCCAATACTTCGCCAACATGCAAAAAATGTCACTTGATAATCTTGCGTTATACAGAAAAAAAATAATTTGTAAAATAGTCAGAGTTATTCCGTTGTATGGGATGAGGCATCTGTATTGTAGTATTATATTATTTGGGGTTTCAAAAAGCTTTTAGTTTCGTACAGTTTTCGAATAAATAAATTTATTTCCATTACTATCGCTTTAATTTTCATATAATTGTCTGTCGAAGACAATGCCACTAATAGATATAATCAACCGTGCCGGAAGCGTGTTATTTGTGCGAATATGAATCGTACTATGTTAATGTTAATTGTAAACAGTGCTAAGTGATCACATACAAGTTGCGGGTCGTTTTATTTGAATTGTCAGGTAAATAAGGCGTCTTGGCATGCCAAGAGTTCATGCGCTATTAGAAAAAACGAAGTAAGTGTTAATTAGCTCCACCCAACATTTAATGCCGATTTTATTGAGTTTCAGCTTACTCTCAAGCAGAAAGTAAGTAATAGGGATAAATTTTGTAGAGGTATTAAAATATTCGTCTATAATTTTCGGCCCATAAAAGTATTTTAGTAGTAGGACTAGGATAGGAGGATAAGTATAGGATATTTCTATGCCGGAAAATCAAGTTGTATCAACGCGTGTAAAACCACGGGACTATGCACATAGTTGCAGAACTGATAATTAATTAAATATTTTAAATATCGTTACAGTACATAAAACAAATAAAACATCATTGCCCAATATGCCTTAAGCCACTTAAACCCACCATACCTAACGATTTCGTCAAAACAACTGTTATTTAATGTCAAAAAGACGTCTATTGTGCAAGTAAGCAGCATGTTTTGATCTTTTTAACCGCGTGCCTCGGCCAGTGGCCTAGATTGGTATCGAGTGCATTGCGCAACCGCTAGTAAAACACTAAAATCTAAATAACTGCGACCTACATCCGGAAGAAACAAGAAAAAATGATATTCGCGCTTCCGAGAATTTCCGGTGATAGATGCGTGCTTTGTTTGCAACTTTTGGTAATAAATAAGGCTCTATAAAAAGCGGCCCAAATCGATGCATTCGTCTAAAATTTATAGATTTATAAGGGGTGAGTTTTTCACTTACAGTTACGGTAACCAATGGTTAATAACTCTAAAAAATTTTGACCATTGGTTAGAATTTATTCGAGTTTTTAACCGTTGGTTAACTTAACTATTAGAGAAAAAACCCACCCTAAGTCTGCGGCTAATGACAACAAAGCAACGATTAGGACAATGTTTTAGTTCTAGCTGCTGTTTAATTAAAAATAAGTAGTCTAATCTAATCCACAATCGCGTCAGTGGCGTACCCAGCTCGCTTGCAGTAACGCCCTGTAGAATTGCAGTGCTAATTTGCTGTGTCAACGTTGGTATAGGAACTTACAGTGCGTTTGAGACTTTCCAAAATGTTTTACAGTTTCACAAACTGCGACTTAAAAAAGATGCCAAGAAACAAATAGTAAATGCGCAGGAGATTGTTAAAATTAAGCAAGGTTTTGTCATGGAATCCAACGCGAGCCATGTCGAAATGCAAACGAGAAACTTACACTTATCGATTTCTAATTTTACATAACTTCAGGCTTGTGAAATTATTATTCAGTTTCGGTCTACATAAACTAAATGAAATTGTTTTTCATTTGTTTTACGTTGACCTCTACTTTTTTTAATGACTATTTTTGTTTAAGTATAGTTTAAAATTTAAATGAATGCCACTTACTCTTGAGTGCCCACAGCTGTCTCTCCAGTAATCCATCCACATAGACCTGCATTTCCGCCCGGCACTCGCCACTAACTTCCTTCTGCAAGTCCCCCCACTGATTCACTAAAATATCAGCATCAAAGATCCTCAGCATATTCTCGATGCCCATCAAATCGGTCGCGTTAGTAAGATCCTTCTTCAGAACCATTCGAGATTCGTTCACTGTGTTTCTTATTGAATCGTTCAGTTGTCCCAGCACCCCCTTAATAGGTTTCGATGTGGTTTTCTCAAGGGGTTTGTTGGTCTTCACGATGTGCTGAACGTTGTGAGACTTCTCCGTGCTAGAGAGCATCCGCTCGGCCTGCAGCCCGCCACCCTCGGCGAAGGAGAGGCCATCATCATCGGCGAATAACTCGAAGTTGTCTTCCGTGGTAGACTTGTCGCTCTCGCCCCGGCTCGGCTGCTCACGAATCATGGAGCCGATCAGGTCGGACGTGTGTGTTCCTTCATCGTCGAACCCGCCTTTAGCGGAACCTTTCTTAATATTCTGGAAGGCATCGATGAGCCCGGTCCGTAGCTTTTCTTCCCGCACGCTTCCATTGCTCTCAATGGCAGAAAGTTCCGAACAACTAACCAGAACTGATGCACTTAACAAAAAAATCACAATGGGAGACATTTTGGAAAATGAAAATATTTTTCGAAGGTTCACTCGCACATGCTTGCGGCACTCGTTGGTAATTCGAAATTTGGTCGATCGTAATTTGAATTATGGTTTTGGATTCAAAGGCGCGCACGCGGCGTCATAGTCGTGGTGCGACTGGCTGCTGCGGCCGGCGCAGGCTGTGACATAACGCCGTTACGAAGTTATCGCAGCACTTTCACTGCGCGAGCGCGTGGCCGCCGCGGCGCAGGCGCAGGTGAGCGTGTGGCGCATCCTTGTAGGGCACCCGAGCCGATGCTCCACTTCTCTCGTTAGGCAACACACGTAATATCAAAATTCGTAATACATAATTTGTTTATGCTACTTTAACTGCAAGTCAAGAGGTCTAAAGGAGGTCAAGAATCTAAGTATTGGTCGAGTCATTTGGTAGGTAGAACAGTAGATATTATTTTTAACGTGAGAAGCCTTTCTCAATTCGACCTTTTTTGTATATGCTGTACGATATTTCCGCCATCTGTGAACCAATTTTGTCGAGATTCGATTTTCGATTTTTCAGTGTTGTTCAGATTCATATTGATGGATTCATAATATGGCAGATTCTCCTATTCGACCGATTCATACATTGCGCAGATTCTTGAACGGATTTTGGGTAGGAAGGTAGGCACAAAATAAAAAAAACAAAAACAGGCTAAAGGTCTGTTTTTGACTATGTTAAGTATTGGTCGCTGCTTTTACATCATGGCAATTTGCACTTGATTTAGGCGATCTACTTTGTATTTGACCTGATTGGTCCAAATACCAATCAGGTCAAATACCCAAATACCAAATAATAGTTAAATCATGCTGTGCTACTGGCTATCCTATCGTGCTAATATTAGCAGGATGAAGTTCAATAATAGCCACTCACTGTTTGCACCAAGATTACTCAATATTTGATAGGTAGATCTGAAACGCCTGGCCTGGCATGATGGAGTAGTTTACGACCACCTACTGACCAACATACATCACACGAGTCAAGTATTCGATGACATAACAATAATAAGGTTTATTATGAAACGCAAAATTTGGCGTATAGCGATCAAGTGTGATTAACGTCCGGCGCCATCCTTTCCTCGGCAAAGGAAAGAAGAGAAAAAAAGTGTGTTTAAATTTTCGAAATCTATCTTTAAGTCCTGCCTTCCTGCCTGTCCATGGATTTTTCCGTCTATATCCTGCTCCCGACAATACATCGAACTCTCTAGAAGTGTTTATTCCCAAACAATTATAATTAATTCATAGATAGGTGTAGGTGCAGTAGTATCCGTGTCGTTGGAGATTATCTTGGTGACCTGTATCCTGTAAGTAGATGTCCAAGGAACTGCACGGGCTGGTCAGAACGGGCTGTTGATGGTTATGGTGATGATATGCCTAAAACCTCAATCACCCATTATAGCTTCATCAAATATTGTAGACTAGCTGACGCCCTGACCTCTAAGTGTCTACCATCCTACTCTACTGATTCTATCTCTACTCTTTTCTGTTTGTCAATTTCCCATCTACTCTTCTTTGTCTTCCTTAGGAGACTTCTTCCCTTTCCCTTTTACAAATTTAATGCATATTTGGTAGTCAACACTTTGGTCATCCATCCGCTGGTGTGGTACTGTAACCACTTTTTTACTTTGAAAGTTTAGTGTTGCGAGCATAAACATATTTTTTTTGTTTTAAGCAATTAAACTAAATACTTTATAAAAAAATGATAGGACAAAACAAACATAATCATTACCGATTTTATAATATAGCGTAAGCGGACTTACATAATTATATATAGGTAGGTATAGGTAGCCCAGGTTGCATACGTTTCTGAAGCGTCTCTTTTGTTAATACAATAATTACGAATTATTATTGCTATATATTATGGCTGTGATTTTATTAATAAGAAATGGTGTAAATAAATCTATATAAAAATCAAGAGCCTTCTAGTTGAACTCTAAAATTTTGTGATTTGTGAGGTTTATATTATACATCAAAAACTTGTTATTTATCTTACACAATATCCATATCGCAGCCTATCATAGAGCACCCCGGCGCACGTCTCCGCCATCGTCGCCGCCGCGGACACGTCTTGAGCGACCCGGACGATCCTACAGCAGCCGTTGTTTTGTCTGCGCTAGGATCACCGGACCAGGGGTCTAGCAAAGATCCCAAACGCCAAACGCTAACTCCAAAAAGGTATTAAAATGACATTAGCTGCGGAAAAGTACGCGATTTCCGAAATGTCATTCCAATACATTTTGGCGTTAGCGGTTAGCGTTAGCGCTTGGGATCTTTGCTAGACCCTCAGTCTAGCCCTTCTGGCTCAGGTACTGATTTTAGCACCGGTATAGGATACCGGCGCAACACAATCAGACACAGACCCCACCGGCGAGGTCGACGAACCCCCTGTAGGTTAGCTAGAATGGTCGCGACTTTCCACGCCAGTAGACCCTATGGAAATCCGTAGCCGTAATCGTAGCCTTATCGATCCTCTTATCCCGGCAACGACAAAAGCCGAGGCTCGCACCCCAGGGGTACCATGATCTCCCACTTTTGCTGGCTGGGCGCCATAAGCGCCTGCCTTCCCGCCTGGTTTTTACTGACCTTTATAGCGTTAACGGTCAGTAAAAACCAACAGATTTAACCCTTCAAAAAAAAGGCCTATAAGGCCTATCATAGAGAAGCGAGATTTTCTTGATTTAAATTACATAATCTTGAGTGATCAAGGCTTATGTAATTTAATATAGGACTGATTTGAAAGACTTTTTCATCTGACTGTACTTTTAAACGAGTGATTAAAAAAGTGTGACCGATGCGGACATGAAAAAATGGAATAAATTTTCAATGTGTGACCGATCTGGAATCGTTGTATGGGTTTGCAAAACTGTGACAGAAAGAGACTGTGACCGATTGGTACTAACTCATACGATACGGTACGGTCTATCTATTCTGTGGTACTGTGCGGAAGCCGCTATCTAAATTATATATCATCACGCTCCTTTATGTTTCAGCGAGTCGGTTAAAATGCTTATAATTGACCGATTATGACGAAAGATATTACAGTTTTAGTAGGTACCTTTAAGTAACATTTTCGACGTCGACTGCCCATCCATCAGAATTAATGTTATTACAGGAGTACCTAAGTACCTAATTTCTACCAAGGTCCCTCCAAGTCTTAGCCCGCATCGTCTCATCGTTTGTCCACCCCAGGCACACGTCTTAGGTACATATACGTAACGAAATAAACTTCGAAAGTTCCATGCAACAACAAGCCAGTTTGGCCGTCTTGTTAAAACATCATGCCCCTCATACTTTTCAGCGCTGTTTTGTGACATATTTTATACATGTAGGTACGTAAACAAGGTCTTTGTTTATACTAAGGTTTTGCAACATATAGTTGCTTTAATGAAACATTAATTTAATAAAGCGATAAGTTGGTGTACGTGTGAGGTGGGCACATACAGTGTCGTTATATCATAGCGACACAAGAGCCGCATTCGTCATAATGACATAACGTTGCGCGTTGTCAACATATGCAATTGATGCAGTCGTAACGAACTTTAACCTGCTGCTACGGCGGGCCCGTTCCGGATCCGAAGCGGTCACCATCTGCGAAGTGATACGAGAAAGGAAAGGTAGCGTGCCATGTATAATCTAAGGGTAATGGTATGACGGATTGATATGGCCACAAGGAAATCGTAACGTGCTGTTTGAACTCTACTTCTTATTTCTATTTCTTAAAGTACCCACTAAATTAAGCACTCTTTATATCTATAGCCATGAGTTTGAGGGCTTAATTTTCAACATCATCATCATTAACAGCCTAAAGATGTCCACTGCTGAACTTAAGCCTCCCCCAGGGAGCGCCTCTGCTCCCCGCGGTTTTCACCAGTTCGTCGGTCCACCTTAAGCTTAATTGTATGTTCTGCATAATACAGACTAACCGTGGCCGGTTTGGCCGCGTGGTATCGGTTTGCGAATAGGACCACCCCATCTCTTCCGGTGGGTGCCGTTAAGGCCGGCAAAGGGAATGATAGGTCGCAGCATTCTTGCATGTGTGTGTGTGTATGATGTGATACAGACTAAAATATAAAATACTTACACTAAATAAATAAATAAAGCCCAACGGTCACATACATAGATCCTGGACCCTAACTAGGATGCCCTGTATGCCAGGAACTACGAGGAACATGGTCCCACAACACCCAGACACAGAACAAGCATTTGCTCTTTTTTTCTGTGCACAAATTCTTGTGCTGTCGCGGGAATCGAACCCGCCACCTCCGGGTTATGAGCCAGCCTGCTCAACCACCACACCACGGAAGCTGTTACTTCAAACAAAATCTTACTTTTAGCCAGAGAGCCCTACTTCATAATGTAATGAAACTTAAGTAGGTATGGTAATGCTCCCAGTGGGGCGAAACGCAGTGACGTACCTACGACATAGGTCATACCATTGGGAATTTCATTTACATAATTGATCGAGTTTCACAGCTCCTTCTAATCCGTCGATTTATTGAATGAAGCCCTTTAAAGTCTTAAACATTCTTGAGATGCGCGTTCACATTTTTTATGATTATGATATATGAGTGACGCAACGAATTATGTTCATGGTTGAGTGGGTAATTTGTTTAATCTGACGCAGGAATGCACTGTTTCGTAATATTGTATTATAAAATAACTTAAATCATCTCTTGTACATGTAAACAGGCCAATGATGATGATGATAATGATGAAAATAGTTTATTGATAGACTAGCTTAACTAGGTGCAGTACTTAACATATTTTTTTATCTGAGAGTGGTTGGTTGACGAGCTAGTCGTTCACCTGATGTTAGGCGACGCGCCCAGCCATAACAGTTGCATTGTCACTCTTAACTTAAAATAATATTCGCGTGACACTGCATTTCGTGCGCACGTCGTCCTGAGACATCTCACAGTCTAGTAATCTAATTATTGTGGTTGATTAGGTCATAAAGTCTCATTTTCCCAGTAATTTCACTATTTAAAGCCCTTCAAAGCGGAACGCAGTGTTGTACAAAAATCTAGGTCTGTAGTTTTATCAGTTTTACCATTATTTTATAGATGAACGACGATTAAGTACTTAATTGCGCGTTCGCATATTTATTGTATGGGTGCTATACTATACTTCTGGATTCACTTAACACAAATTCTTGGGAACACCCTGTACAAAGTTACCTACCCTACTTTTAAACCCGTCTTGTTATACAACAATGGTGCTCGCTTTTCATCACTTTCCCATAACGTCGCGATTTTCTCAGCGTGTGTATACGATTATAGGCATTGCTAACCTGATTAATGGTTTTTATAGCGCATTATTATGGTTTCACATTAGAGAAGTAATGTGATGTGTAGATACGTGGGAGTTTATTCACACGATTACGTCTCAAGGCTCTCCCAGACGGTGGAGCATGGAGAACAATAAAACTCACAGTTTAGGCATCTTTTTTAACTTTCTATTGGCCATAGAGTGTTCACTCACTCACTTCACTCTTTGTTCAACCAATTTTTAAATGATTTACCTGCTTTATCCTTCATTTAGCTTTAAAATATTAAAATTCTCTCTGCGGCGGCGTATATGATATTAATGATGTTACGTTATAATAATGTCATAGGTAAGAAATTTTTTAAATTTGTTTATTTACAAATGTTACGTTTTCAAAATTACACTGCTTATAAAATAATTTTGTACTAACATAGTCAAGTACCTAGGTTTGTTCTAAATACAGTAGAAAAATTATTTACGAAACAATACAATAATCCTTAGGTAAGGTTGTGCTTATGTAACTTTGATCCACTTACACAATTTGAGCCCTTTATACGAGATGCACAGGTATACAGGTAGGTAGGTACCTATACCTAAAACATAATAGAATATTATGTTAGTCAACTACGTTACAGGACTTACAGGCAATGCACACATAGGTATTACCTACGTCAAGCGTAGAAAAGCATAATTACACATACAGTCATACACCCGCAACTTTACCCGTAATTTACTATATGGGTATTTATATTTACCCCTTCCCTTGTGCCGTCTCTGGCCGATGACGGATTGAAACATGTAAGTCAAGAGATTCATATCTTATATTATAATGGTTACATAAGGTATTATTATGTTATTTATGTTTCATGTACGTACATGAATAAAATATCATAGACCTAGTTGAGAGCATAGACTGACCTATATATGTAAAGAGGGCGAATAGGCTTGTTTCCTGCTATTTTTTTATTGCATAAATTAATAATATTTCTCAAAAAATTACAAAGTTACAATCATTTTAAAATTTAGCAACGTCACTTCCTCCACCTTCACAGTACCTTATTACTAAGCTGTGGTAGATTTACATAAAATCTCTATTGGCATGTGACGTCATGTCCCAAAGTTACACATGTTACAAAGTAGCTGTGACGATGCTCATGTACTACTGGTTCTATAAAAAAGGGTATCAATTTCCAAAGGGGACTGAAACAAGCAATTTGTACCACTCATATCGAAGCGCGACTTATAATATAAGTATAGAGTTCTTATCGATAAAGTTAGCAACACTCACTGCATTGATGCTATTTGGATGGGTGCCATTCTGCCACTGAAAAAAGTGGTAGGTACCTATTTACAACTGAGCACTGTACTGAAGAAAAAGTTAAGAAGGCGTTTGCGGGTGGTGAGCCGTAGGTTTCTGTCGTACGTACATGTATTGTGGGTTTAAGCTAGAAGACAAGAACTTATTTACAAGGACATTATTTATGTCACACTAGACAGAGCTTTCTCAGCACAGCAGACAAACACAAGAAATATTTCACCATTGGCGAGCGGTAACACGACAGTAACACGGCGTAAGTAATGCGTGCTTATCACTAGACAAGTAAAATAAGTCTTTGGTAATTTAGTCTAGGTATACAAGACTAAACTCGGTGTTTCTCTGCGAGATAAGATCCGGAACGAGGAAATCCGCAGAAGGACTAAAGTGACCGATATAGCTCTTAAAGTTCGCAAGTTGAAATGGCAATGGGCAGGCCACATCGCTCGCTGAATTGACAACAGATGGGGAAGAAAGTTTCTCGAGTGGCGACCACGAACCGGAAGGCGCAGCGTAGGCAGACCCCCCACTAGGTGGACCGACGACCTGGTGAAAACCGCGGGGAGCCGATAGATGCAGGAGGCCAGCAGCCGCTCAAAGCGGAGCTCTCTGGGGGAGGCCTATGTTCAGCAGTGGACATCTACGGGCTGATGATGATGATGATGATGACGACTAAACGCCCTCCTTCTCCAAGTTCTAATGTGTCGGAAACAATGATATGAGAGTAGAGGAGTTTACTGTGATATCACCGTAACGTTCTCCACAGATTAAAAAGCTATACTGTCGCTCAGAGTAACTATTATAGGTAAATCTTTCCATTTGGTTTTTAGTGGCCACCACCGATCGTCGTTTACTTTCGACCACTTGCGCCGTCGTGGTAAAGTAATCCTAAAAACTTTCCTATAGAAAACTGAAGGAAAAATCGCCATTGGCAACTCGACGGTGTCGTTATGGTAGATTGATGGAACAAATGGTATAGGAAGCGAAAGAAACCTATCATTCGGCTTGCGGCATTGCTCCCCGCTTGATCGGCGACGGTGGCACAGTACAGCGTGCACAGTAGGTAGAGCATCGCTATCACTTATTAAACTTGGGGCATTATTGATGTCGGTAGGTACCACTACAGTTCGGTGTGATTCGTTTGTAACAGGAATTCTCTTCTCTATGTAATCTTTGCTCATCGGAATACTTAGGTTATCTAGGTACTAAGTATTATTGTAACCTGTAGTGGCTTATAAACAGTTTACTAGATTCTCAGCTCACCAGGCTCACGCTTTATGCCTTTTCGTTGAATTGACTGATAGATACAAAATTGGGATGGTAAATATAAATAAAACTGGAAACTATTTCCAAACTATACTTAGGTATACAATTGTATGTATTCCTAAAGTACCCAAGTCCAAAATTACTAGCTAGAAACAGTACTTAATATTTAATCGCAAGCATAAGTTGACCTACTACTTATCTATAGATATTAGTGCACTATGGCAGTGAAAGACATATCCATACACACATTATACCTACCATTGCGCAATCGTAACGTTCACTCTGATTCGCGTCGGTAATTCTGTCTGTCACAACCTTATAATAAAGACACATACAAACGCATACAATACAAATAAGTATACAGGTACTTACTAGAGTTACTAGCCTATTTACGTTATGCAAATGTATGAATGATATTATTAACGATGAACCAAAATACAAGAGTGTTTATCCTCACGCAGTGTACCTGTATACATCTATACATATCTGCGGTCCTTGCATGAGCAAAGTCAACTGATGGTTTTTCTAATTGAGTGATTCTGGGTTTTGATGTGAGAACAATATGGGTAGGTAGGTAGGTATAGATACCTCACTAACGTTGACGGATGGTACTCAGACTGTTTCCTACATCGACCCTTGCAGTAGGCCTAGCACGAATATGTACGCACGCGTAAGTGTAATGTTAACGTAAAGCAGTTGTATGGGGCGCCGATCAAATGCCATACTGTTGAATAGACACAAGCCACACCATAAAGAAAAATAGTTCCGTCGTCATTGGCAACACTGCTCGTGGCGCCATTCGTTCTCTTTGTTCTAAAACTAAAATGTCAAACTATACATACAACAAGCTTACGTTAAAGTTACACTTACGCGCGCGTAAATATTCATGCTAGGCCTACTGATCTACGATATCATATTTTATCAAACACGCTTCTTTCCAGAAATCAGAACATCTGATATAGTATATACCTACTTACACTACGTTTTCGCTGTAAGCTATTAAGTATTCGCGTTTTGCACTGACCGTCAAGTTTTTCTAATCCTAAGTATTAACATTTTAAAGTTAAAATTTGCTCGACTGTGTCCTATTAAACTGGCGCGTACATTAAAGTACTCGGTGACGTAAAACTTGTTCCCAATTTCATACGATTAAGAAAGGTTTTAACTGCATAGTTGTTGTCCAAAGGTGTGCCGGTCTTATTTGTAATTGTATATGCAACGCGGTTCTTGTTTATTACTGATTACAATATTACACGCGAGATGCTGAAATTGTTGCTTCATCTATCCATTGGTTTACAAGCCTTAGTTCACGGCCAAATGGATTAGTTTCGAGCGATCTTAGAAGGGTCTTCCATCATCTTCATTTTATTCTCATAATTATGAAAACTAAAGTATCGCCGGGGTCAAGTCTTTCTTGTTGAAAGAAGTGCTCAAACGTTTGGTGTAGGTATAGATTATAGAAGAATACTATTTATTGGGGCACTGCACTAGTATAGACCCGTTAGTTGGCTAAGTGCACGGGTCTTTGAGATTTTGTCTGATTCTCACTAATACCACTAAGGGGTTTTAGTTCAATGACTGGATAAAGATTATTCGAGTAATAAATAAATAAACCGACTAAATCAAAAAAACATTTTTTTTTTGAACGGGCTAATGCTGTTGGTCTCTAACGACCTTTACAGCGTCACCGGGCGGGAGGGCAGGCGCTTAAGGCACCCAGCCGACAAAAGTGGGGGGCAACCAGCTCAAGGGCACCCCTGGGGTGCGAGCCTCGGCTTGGGCTGTTGCCGGGATAAGAGGATCGAGAAGGCTATGTCCGCTGGAGGAGTGGACCCTATGGAAAGTCGCGACCATTCTAACTAACCTACGAGGGGTACGTCGACCTCGCCGGCGGGGTCGGTGTCTGATTGTGTTGCGCTGGTATCCTATACCGGTGCCGAAATCGGTACCTGAGCCAGAAGGGCTAGACTGGTCCGATGATCAAAAAAACATTAGTTACGTGGGGAAGTACTGTACCTATACAGAACATACCTAGACAAGTTGCGCGGGCATCTATAAGGCGGCTGGAGCGGGGTGTTTTAAAAGAAAAATGGTTTTTCCTTTTAAGATGTTTAATCGCCCAGAAGGCTAGCTTAATACTAAACACAAAATATGTATATTTAAATGAAAACAAAGAATTTAATACGACATAAAAAAGGTTGGGACGTGAGACGCTAAAACTATGGGTACCTATTAGGGTCGCATGCTGATATGATTTTTTTTTATTGATGGATGCGCTTGACCACTAACTATCTCACCTGATGGTAAGTGACAATGCGGTCTAGGATGTAACGCGCTTGCCTAGAATGAATTTGAAGAAGTGGTAAGAAGGCAATAAAGATTTAAATTTATGACATTATACTAAGCGTGTGAAACAAAAAAATATTACAGTTTAATAAGTTAAAATAAATGTAGTAAATACATGTAGTATATTATGTAGTTTGTGTAGTATAGGTTTAGCTCGCAACATAACCTATAACTACCTACTACGGTTTTTATTTTTACATTTCTTTTCACTGTGTTTTGTTTTATCCAAAGAATAGCTTTTCTTTACTTATCTGATTATTGAAAAATCGCACTTAAGATTAATAAATGTATTACAGTAGCATTATTCATCTTTTCCGGGGTTCTGTGACCCCATGGATATAAATTAGTAAGTATGTATTTATTTATAAAACATAGCGGTCTTATATAATAATAATAATAAAAGATTCAGAAGGCGGTACTCCTTGACACGGCACGTATTGTCAGGAGGTTCCTCACTCTGCAGCCCTGACCACCGGTAGCTTGGGCCCTGCCCCGCTGCCGGCGGGACACTAGGTTTAGGTTTTTTATAATATTTTTGTAATTTTAATTTTATAAGAAGTATTATAAAAAACATAAATTTAAGAAATATAAATAAATGAGTTAATAATAATAATAAATATGTGTGGACATTTCACACAGCGCCATCTAGCCCCAAACTAAGCATAGCTTGTACTATGGGAACTAGATAACTGATACAATACTTATATACTTTTTTGTTTGTAAATACATACATAGAATACTATATAACACCCACTATTGATATACTATATTGATTACTTAATTATAATTATGATTATAAGACAATAATTAGATGAATTATATAACCTAATATTATACTTGGATAAATAAAATTATAACTTTGGGAAAAACCAAGTTGCACAGAGCCCCGCCCAGCACAACCGCTTATGAAAGCGCATATAACATTCCACGATGGTTTTAGTCGCTGTTCGAAGTCCAAGGTTCCTTGCAAATGTTGACTAATAAATTTGACTATAGACTACCTATAATGTTATTTAGTACTTAGTTGATCCGCCCCGGCTTTGCACGTGTTAGTTAGTTGTACCTTGCCTACCTACGTCCTAACCCTAACCCTGTTTTTGGGTATAAGGGAAGAGCAAGGGAAAACATAGGGGAAAAAGATGAATTAGCCCATCCATTCATTCTTTCCCCTGTGTTTTTCCCTATTACACATCCGTATTATAAGGTCCTCGTCAATGACTCCATGACCGACGCACAGTTGCGCAAGCGCACGCAACACCCCGAAACAGCTGACTCGCTTGTTATACAATATCGATGGCCGGTGTCTATGCTCGGTAATCATATGCACAGAAGAAGTAGAAAGTCCTTTTGTAATATTTTGGTATTAGATGTCTGTGTTGGAATCATAGAATGGTGTTGACTTGCTTCCTCGTGGCTCGCAATATTCGGGACCTATAGATGTTGATCGTCTGCTGCACTTTTAGAACAGAACAATAATCAGTGTAAAGATAAATAAATAATTAGGTAGGTAAGACCTAAAAATCGATTATATACACTATAATAGGTGTGTGCAACCTCATTTAAAACGCTGTGGAAACGTGGAAATCACGCCATAAATTTTGCGCCGCACACACCCACACAAAGATCTTCTACTTCATTAAAATGTTTTATTTTTATTTTTGAACGGGTTGATGCTGTTGGTCTCTACCGACCTTTACAGAGTCACCGGGCGGGAGGGCTGGCGCTTAAGGCACCCAGCCGACAAAGTGGGGGGCAACTAGCTCAAGGGCACCCTTGGGGTGCAAGCCTCCGCTTGGGCTGTTGCCGAGATAAGAGGATCGAGAAGTCTACGTCCGCTGGAGAGTGGACCCTATGGAAAGTCGCGACGTTTTTAGGTAACCTACGGGGGGTACGTCGACCTCGCCGGCGGGGTCGGTGTCTGATTGTGTAACGCAGCATGGTATCCTATACCGGTGCCGAAATCGGTACCTGAGCCAGAAGAGCTCGACTGGTCCGGTGATCCTAGGTCCTAGCGCAGCCGAAACAACGGCTGCTATAGGATCTTCCGGGTCGCTCAAGACGTGTCTTGGGCGGCGACGACGGGGTGGAGGGTCTGTCATGTCTGTAGAGTAGCTTGATGCTTGGACTATGAGAGGGTTGGGGTGATGGGGGGCCGCGTCAAAGTAGCGGCGGGATGCATCCTTCATAAACTGACGGATGGATGGGAGTTCGAGATCGCATGGAGGTCGGCGTTTCGCTGGTACCAGCGAGCCCCGACCACCTTGCGGATGAAGTGGTTTTGGATCACCTAAAGTCAATCCAGGTGGACTGGGTGTGTATGAGCAAACGCGACAGATGCGTATGTCATAATGGGGCGAACGCAAGTTTTGTAAAGTTCCACCTTATTTCTAAGAGACATCTTACTACCTTACTACCCTTGCAGAGGAGAGGGTGGAGGCGGTCTAAGACAAAGGCAGCCCTATCGCGCACTCGCTTAATATGGTCTCTGATGCTGAGCTTGGAGTCAAGAGTAACCCCCAGGTGTTTAGCAGCCGGAACCAAAGGAACAGACTTGTCGAACAAACTTAATTTTATTGTCTTTCATAACTATAATATAGCTACACCTAGGAATGTTTTTTTACAGTGTAAACCACACTTTTAGGTATATCTATAAAGATAATAATTATAGTTCTCAAAATTTTAGCAACCAGCGGGATTTGAACCCGCGCCCTCCAACTCACCTGATTGGACGCTCTACCAACTAAGCTATGGTCATGGTGTTGTGGTGGTGGTATGGGTAAGTTATAGATATAATATAGGTAGGTAGAAAAACCGCGCCTCATAATGGCCTCATAGAAATAAACTGTTTATAAATGACTAAGTATGCTAATCATGTGGAGCCAAACTGGAAAAAAAGGTTAAAAAAAAGTTAAAAGCCCAATGCCATTAATTTGTCAATTCTGTTTTTGTCAATGTCATATTTCTAAGCAGTGTTGCCAGCTAGATAGTTTTTCGCCTTTAAGGCCATCGTAAAGTGCGTTGTAGTGACAACTCGATCACAATCACAACCGGTCACATACAACCACACAATCAATAGAGCTGTTTTATTAAAAAAAGAAATTGTGTTTTAAATATGACTGTCACTGTCAATGTTTTAAGGTAAGCTGATGACGCTAAACTGTTTTGTTTTACATTTTGAGATAGAGACAGAGTGCATACCGATTTTTTAATTGTCTAAGTCAAGATAAGTACAAGAAGAAAGTACTCACTGAAAACAATTTTCACTCTGTGAATTCACTCGAGTGATTTTGAAAGTCTGGTTCTGCGCCAGCTAGTAGCAAGGGTGGAACTAGTTTTTTTAAAATAAAACGTCTCAATCCATTTTGGTCACTGGTTTACTTGCCGTTTAAGAGCACTTATAAATCCCGCCTCGGCCTCATAACTATTCAATCAAGTTATAATTTATGTAGTACAGGATATTTTCTCTTTCATGAGAAGAAGATGATGGAAAACATAACGTGGACGTGAAAGTATGATGTTCAAGAATTGCATGATTTCAGAGCATTTGTGATTAATTCGAAAAGTAACTAGGGGGTTCCCTACTGTTTAGTAGGTCCCTAGTGGTTGGTGCGTTTAGTGGGCTGAGTCCCACATACCCCCTGCTAACAGTGCAAACACGCCAACACCCCCGTGGTGGCAGGGAAGTGCAAAGGCATTTGCCTCCCTCAAAAACAGCTACTTGGTGTTGTTGGCATTTTTGGCGACTAAACCAATTGAGGAATGGCAATACTATTAGCATTTTCGTTCGAGTTCGCGCGCGCGCGCTTAAGTCTTAATTTTTATTATTTGTTTGATTTTTGATGTGATTTGGATTTGTAGCATATTTTTGACGAAATTAGTGACATTAAACGTAATTTTTAATCACATAATTCACAATAATACTTTAGAATTCCTAACAGCTACTTTCCAAAGTATTTGGAACTTTTTGCCCATTTCTATTTCGCGATACATTTTGATAATAATACTGGTATTGATTTTTATCTGGTTTGTTGCATTTTACTTTATAGTAAAGTTTTTAGTAAGTACCTAGGTATATATACATAAGTACAAGTCTCTGCCGATATTTGTTTTACTAAATTAAAGTGGTACCTAACTTACCTAAGTGAAATGGCAAAGAAACAAGTGGCAGAAGTAACGATTCACGCTTCAGAGTCGCAAGAGACCTTAGCGGATGACGGCCTCGATGTTAGTGTTGATTATATTGATGAAGGACTTTTTCTGGGTAAGTTCTGGTTCCAGTATTATATTGGATCATTATAAATAACACAAACTCTGACTATGTCAACTAGTACCATGCCAAGTGGCTGGCAGTCACAGAGCACATAAAAGATATGCCGGCAGTGTTGGATTAACCATTTGGATTGATGGGCCCGATCACTCAGTTGGTAGTATCCCTGCCTTCTGAACTGAGGGCCATGGGTTTGATTCCTACCCGAAACAAACATTTGTGTGATGAACATAGATGTTTGTTCTGCGTCTGGGTGTTATATTGTATTCTATGTATGTATTTACAAACAAAAAGTATATAAGTATTATATCAGTTATCTGGTTCCCATAGTACAAGCTATGCTTAGCTTGGGGCCAGATGGCGCTGTGTGAAATGTCCACACATATTTATTTATTATTTCATAAAATCAATCTGCTTTGTTCACTTCAAAGTGCAGTTTTCATTTATAAATCCAGTAGGTATTATGCGCCATATTGTTTATCAATTACTAGGCTAGCGTTTGATCACTGTCTCACCTGCAGTGCAAGCACCGATCTTCTGATCTAAAAGATACAACATAGTTGAGTGCAGAAACAAAACTAACTTTATTCATCATACCCACCCTTAAGTACCCACATTTTATAATTCAATACATAACATACCTTCCTCTCATAATGAGAAGATGGTTTACCAAAATCATATTAAACAAAACATTAACGAACTCTTAATATAATGGATTATTATACAACAAAAAAAGAATCAACTGAGAACTACAAACAACAAACAATAATTTAATTATGATTACGGATCTGGTATGCCAATGATATCTGGCCACAATTCAGCGTTTGGTATTTCAATGGGATCTTCCTGGGAATGTGCCTGATCATTCAAAACGTCGTCTGGTTGATCCCATGATAAGCGTCTCTCATCTACTGGTGCGGACACAGTGGCTTCGGCTCTTCGTACGGTACGCGCCAAGATTTGGTCCGCGTTTCGGCGATGCAGCTCTCCACCTTCTGTTCTCACCCTATAAACGCTCGGGCCCTCTATTGCTTCTACAGTGGCCCTCTTCCATCTCTCACCTGGCCCATACATGTGTATCAGTACTGCCTGACCAGCCTGGAAAGATCTGGAAGGAGGGTTTTGTGATACTGCTTCCAACTGCATGTCTGCCCTTGATGGCATATTCTCAGGATGGAGTCTCGATACAGCCGTTCTATACTTACGCCCGTTGAGCATCTCTGCTGGGGTTCTATTGGTGGCGCTATTAGGCACTGTTCTCAGGTAGAAGAGAGCTTTAGCCAATTTCTCACTCCAGGGCATCTGTGTAGATTCTAACTTTTTAAGTTTATTCTTAAACGTTTGTATCGCCCTTTCTACTTGGCCATTCGTAGCCGGGTGGTATGGTGGAGAATACAGATGCCTTATCCCATTTTTCTTTAAAAACATGTTAAACTCTGTGGAACTAAACGCCCGTCCATTGTCTGACACCAAAGTTTCTGGCAATCCTTGTGAAGCAAATATTTTCCTCAATATGGTAATGACAGTCCCGCTACTCATTGATGTCACTATCTCTGCCTCGAGCCACTTACTTGTGCTGTCAATCAGTATGAAGAATGTCTTGCCTTGGAATGGACCAGCAAAATCCACATGTACCCGACTCCATGGCTTCTCCTTCGGTATCCAGGTTTGTGGATCTCTTGGTGGGTTATTCCTCACCAACTGGCATTGTTCACACTCAGCCACAATTGTCTCTATTTGTTTATCCATGTCCACCCACCATACATATCCTCTAGCATAAGCTTTGGTTTGGACTATACCAGCATGTGGGGTATGTAACAACTCCAGCACCTCATGTTGTAGAGATGCCGGCACAATGACCCTGTTGCACCAGAGTAAACAATCTTTACTCTGCGAAAGGGCGTCTCTTCGAGTCCAATATGGTTGTAGTGCTGGATCTGTATTGCCCCGTGGCCAACCATGAAGAACATGAAATATGACTTTCCTTAGCACTGGATCTCTCCTTGTCTCAGCTGCAATCCTATTAGCATCCAAGTTCCAGCCCGCTGGGTGTTCCTCTAACAACAGCACCTCTTTCACGGGTTTTTCTTCCACTTCTGCCACCACAGGTGCGGTCCACCTGCTTAGAGCATCAGCATTGCCAATTAACCTTCCGGGTCTGTATTTAATGGCATAGTCATAACAGCCCAACTTTAATGACCACCGCAGCATTCTCGGGGAAATTTGATCAGGTATAGGTTTTGTGGGATTAAACAATCCAACCAGTGGTTTATGGTCTGTTATTATGCAGAACTTACGACCTGACAAAAACTCGTGAAACTTGGTAAGCCCAAACATAATAGCCAAAGCTTCTTTATCAATTTGGCCATAACGTCTTTCGTGTGGTTGCATTGTTCTGGAAGCCATCATAATTGGTTTTTCTTCTCCATCATCCATAACGTGGGCAATTATAGCTCCTAATCCATACTCCGAAGAGTCACAAATCAGCAGCAGTTCTCTTGTCAGATCATATCCCACCAACGTAAGGTCAGAAGAAATCAAGTCTTTGGCTTCCATAAATGCTTTTTCTTCCTTCTGTGTCCATGTCCACTGTTTCTTTGATTCCAGCAGCCGGTAGAGTGGTTCCAACAATGTTGCTTTGTCAGGTAAAAATTTTTCGTAAAAATTATAAAGGCCCAAAAACGCACGAAGGGTCTCTTTATTGGTAGGAGCTGGTTTCTCTTTTATCTCTTTCACCTTGGCTGGGGATGGGTGCAGTCCATCAGCATCGATTGTATGTCCAAGAAATGTAATGGTATCTGATGCAAATATACATTTCTTCACATTGAGTCTGAACCCCATTTCATTCAGCTTAGACAACACCATTCGCAGTCTCTGGTTATGCTCTTCTATGTTTCTGCCTGTAATGGCCACATCGTCAAGCAGGCAAGCTACTCCTTCTATACCTGCTAGCTCTGAGGACATAAGCCGCTGAAATATTCCCGGAGCCGCACTAACCCCAAATGCTAAGCGATTCATACGCATCAATCCAAGAGGAGTATTGAGTGTCAACAGCTCCGCTGTCCTGCCATCGACTTTAAGTTGTGTGTACGCTTGCTTCAGGTCTAACTTAGTAAACACTCGACCTCCACTCAACTTTACAAATGCTTCAACGGATGTCGGAAGTGGATATGTATCAACATCAATGGCCACATTTACAGTTGCACGATAATCTCCACAAATTCGCAGTGACCCATCATCCTTTTTAACCACTCTTATAGGTGTTGCCCATTTAGAATATTTGATTGGAGTGAGTACATTATCATTTATCATTCGTTGTAACTCCTCATTTACTTGTTTCTTCAGGGGAAACGGCACTGGCCTTGATTTAAAGTATTTGGGTACGGCATCTGCATGCACATGTAAAGATACTTCAGGTCCCTTATATTCTCCAAGTCCTTCTTTGAATAAATCCGGGAACTCCTGCATTAACGGCATAATCCTGTCTTCAGACCAGCTGAGTCCAGCCACCGAAATACCCAAGGACTTGAACCAGTTTCTGCCCAGTAAGCTCGGTGTGTCTCTTGATACCACCAATAGTTCACACTGCGCTTCTTTATCACCAAGCATCACACGTACATGTACCAACCCTAAAACCTTCAGTTCCTCGCGAGTAACAGTCACCAGTTTCACATTTGTAGGGCTCAATGGTGGGGGCATCAGCCATAGTTTGCGATATGTTGATTCTGATATGATAGATCTTGATGCTCCCGAGTCAATTTCCATTGATAACTTAGCCCCATCTATGTTCACTTCGGTGACTATTGGAGGTTGATGATCTCCAATGCTGCACATATACAAGCCCATCATTTCCTCCTCCTCTCGTGACTTGTCAGAACTGCAACCAGCAGCTTCATCCACTTGGTGTATCTTGGAAATTTTTTTCCTACATGCAGCTGCTATATGACCAGTCTTTTTGCAGTAAAAACACTTTGCCCCAGCAAACCGACAACGCTCCCCAGCCTTATGCTGTCGGGCACAATGACCACATCTCGCCGATTTTTGTCCAACTTGTCCAATTTCCATCGGTTCGGCGGCACTTGAGTGAGTTTGTTTAGACTCGGCACTTTCTGGGACTATGTCGGAAAATGTCGATTGATAGTTCAGGCTGATCTGTAAAGCCTTCTCATATGTTAGATCTGTTGTCTTCAGCAAATCCCTTCGCAGGCGCTCATCGCGCACTCCCAGTACTAGCCTGTCTCTCAACTGACGTTTTAAATCCACAAAGTTACACTTGACTCCAAGTAAACTGATCGCGGCCACATATTCCTGCACGCTTTCATCTTGTAACTGTGCGCGTCTGTGGAACTTTCCCGCTTGCAAAATTTCGTTGGTTTCAGGTTCATAAAATTTATCCAAAACTTGGATAATATGCGGCAACAGAACATTCGCAGGACGAGCAGGCACCAGCAGTGATGCTATTAAAGCATACGTCTCCTTGCCACATTGCGAAAGGAACAGGGATCGCGCTTTAGTTTGCGTGATGTCGTCGTAGCCCGCCGCGTCGAGGGCACACAGCATAAGTTCCTTGTAATCGCACCATTTGTCCGTTTTTGGGTTAAATTGTCCGGGAAACACAATATTCGCCACATTAGACGCCATTTCACACCAGTTATCAATTATTTTCCGAAGTCGCCAATAAAAGATACAACATAGTTGAGTGCAGAAACAAAACTAACTTTATTCATCATACCCACCCTTAAGTACCCACATTTTATAATTCAATACATAACATGATCGATATATTTAACGAATTTTCATGTCAAAAATGACATAAAGTTTCGATAAAACGTAATCGGTAGCACGGAATGTATTTTATCGACTTCGATATAAATTCGATAAACAATCATGTCATTCTATGTCGACTAAACCACGCATGGATCTAATTTTTGACATTTGTCATCGGTTTAATCTTGTCAAACTTATCGAATTTTATCGGGTTTCCATAGTTGCTTGATAACCAATTTATAATATTTTCAAACTGGATTTTGGCTATATTTGAATATTGTAAGCCGAAAAATGGAAGCGTCGAGATGTCTTGAGAATCAATAGGCGGTGCCTAAGAGATGCCAATAATTCTCTCGACCTACCTAACAAACAGTTTGAGATTCTGTGTAGAATTCATAAAGAAATTGCCCTCGCCGTTATTCAAGTTGTTCAGAGGGATCTATAAGCAGCCGATCAAATGGACTGCCCGTGAATGTTATAGTAATTAGTAAGTACTTCCCAAACCGGAAACTATTTGCTAAAATTATACTTATTCTAATTATTGCTATTTTATCCCACTTATACATGGAAATTCATTGTTGTAGGTCTGTATGGGTGTACGGTACGCTTTTACGCTCGCGTCGTTGCCAGTTACCAAAGGTGTATGGGTCAAGAACACAACTTTGCACTGGTCAAAGGACTACAAGCAAGGTTGTGCAGAATTTGATGCAAGCAGTTGTTCAAAATCTCACGAGCAGTTACATCATGGTCCCTAGCACTGCAAGGGATAGGAGAGAAGTTACTGGTGGCCAAATCCATAAAGTAGTTTTTGCATGAATAAATGAAAGAGTATTAAACACCTATTCCAAGTTTCATATGTGTTTACTATCATATTATCAACTAAGCACTACCTACGTATCTAATATAATAATACGGTTGTAAAATATTTGCAACTGAATAATTAGGTAAAGTTCTTTCGGCCAATATTGTTATTATGTCGTTCCTCTTAAATAATTAATCGGATTTCACATGAAAATAATGGATTTTCTGTAATATTTCATAAAAATGTAAAGGTACCTATTAGAATAAATTGTTCAAGTAGGTGTTTTTCACGAATGAATGTCTAACCTATTTTCTTAAACCTCCAATTTTTTGCCTAATCTGTGAAATTTTCTGTAATATAAAGTTACTCTGTGAGAATTATGAACGAATGATCGATAATATGTCGACTAAATAAAGCCTTCGAAAGACGACGACAAGAATTACCGATGTTAGATCCATGCTACGAGTTACCGATTAGATCGATAAATAAAATCTATTTATCGACTCGATATATTTGTCGAACCAAAGATCCGTGCTTGCACTGCTGATGCAAATGTAGAATTTTGTTCCACTGGTTACCACAGCTAAACCCCAAGCTGAGAGTACCTAGTATAGTACGTACATTGAGAGGGGGTGTGTTTTAAACTTCCATGGTCACTAACATTACTAACATATTGTTTATTAACAGGATATTTACCATGTAATTTATTTGTTTTGAGTTGCCAACAGTTTAGTACTGTTGCAAGCACCATGATCACGAACAAACACACACATGGTAAATATTCCGTTAATAAACAATATGTTAGGAATGTGTTTTGCCCAATAGTTATTATGAAATGAAATTTTATTATAATATTAGAGAAATAATACTTCACTTGACATCTGATTCCCAGGTAACAAGACCAAAACATGACATGTAATAAATGTTGTTTTTTGTAACTACAGGTAACCTAGCATGCGCTCGCGACTACAAGATGCTGCAGCGGCATCAAATCACCCACATACTCACAATAGACCTGGTGCCGCTACCGAGGACAGTCCTGGATCACACCGAGTTCACATTCAAGTTTATCAAATGTATGTGTAATGAGCTAATGACTCATGACTGAAACCTAGTTTTGTTCTGACACATCTTATTTTTTTCTTTATTACTTAGTATTTGAAATCTCTAACAATGATTGTTATGGTCATCCTCAACAGCCTGTAGATGTCCACTGCTGAACACATGCCTCTCCCAGAGAGTGCCACCTTGAGTGGCTGCTCGCCTCCTGCATCCATCAGCTCCTATCGGTTTCTTCTCACATTGTGATTGATTGATTCTTCCTATGAATTGCTAAAAAATGAGAGGATGAAATTCTTAGTAACTTTAATTAGTTTGTTAGTACTAGGATTAAGTTCAAAAACAACTAATAGCATAGAAAATAATAAATGGAGTCTTACCATTGAACAAACTTACTACAAAAAAATTACACATTTTAAATTTCACTTGTATATTTAAGTAATGATTATTTATGATTTTTATAGCAGTATCGCCTGCTCAGCTTCATCTACAGATTAATTTGTAAAGGAAAAATTTGAATAACGAGCGGAGATTAAACCCGGATCCATCCATCCCTCAAGCCGGGATATGCTTTACTTAAGCTACCGTGACAAATGGTCTCTAGTCCGAATTTTTCCTTCACCTTTACAACCAACTTACGGCGTTGGTAGCGCCATCTATTGAGTGATTCTTAAGAATCATCCCAACCAGCATGGTCAAGTTACCTCAACACAAATGCTGTACATATAACGCCTCCCAAATCAATATTTATGATTTTTATAGCAGTATCGCCTGCTCAGCGTAATCTACAGATTAATGTGTAAAGGAAAAATAAGTATCTAATTCTAATTTTTCCTTTACAAATTAATCTATAAGTAATGATTGTTTTTTTTGTATTTTAGCATATGGGTTTATTGCCTGAAATAAAAACATTTTATTTTATTTTTTTTTATTTTAAAATATTGCGAACATTTTCAGTGGCAGATGTACCAAAAGAAGACCTAATAAGCCATTTGCCAGAAACAAATGCATTCATTAAGCAAGCAATAGAAAATGGAGGTACAATCCTTGTGCACTGGTAAGCATACCTATAGCTTTGTTTATGCTAACTGCCAATTAATAAACATAACACCCACATAATATTGGTTGAATAAAAAAATAATAATGAAAGAGTAGTTCCTGCTCAAGAATGTTATATTTATGGTAATGATTAAATGAAGAGTACACTGAGCATTATGCATACTTAATATTTTAATTAAACAATTTCAGTTAGTTCATAAAATAATACAAATTAATAGAACTGAATTGAGACCTCATTTTTTTAAGTTGAAATAAGTATGTATTTTAGTAATTTATTATTTTTTGTAAAATTCCAGTTATTTTGGTGTATCCCGCTCTGCAGCTGTCGTCATAGCGTACATAATGGAGAAGTATGGCCTCTGCTATGAAGACGCATTCTCGCTGGTCAAGTCCAAGCGACGGTTCATAGGCCCTAACATAGGCTTCGTAGCCCAGCTGAAGTTGTTCGGACACATGGGCTACAAGCTGGACAAAGATGATCCCAGGTTCAAGCAGTTCCGGCTTAAAATGGCTGGCCAGAAGATGAAACAAGGTAAAATTACAAGACCCTGGTTTTTCTGATTAGCCGGAACTTAATGTACATGTCAACAAACATAGATATATAAAGAGCTCTTCCAATCATGTATAAGCCAGTGTTGCCAGCCAATAAAGACATATTACCATTACCATTATTTAAGCGAAGGAATGGAACACCTTACCAGCGTCATTGTTTCCTGACAAATATAATCTGGGAGTTTTTAAGGCCAGTGTGAACCGGTATCTTCTAGGCAAGCATGCTTCATCGTCGACCGCGTCATCACTTACCATCAGGTGAGACCGTGGTCAAATGTTAGCCTCTAGATGATAAAAAAAAAGCTCAAAGTCGCGCAGCGAGCTATGGGTGAGAGCTATGCTCGGTGTTTCCTTGCGACAAGATCCGAAATGAGGAGACCCGCAAGAAAACTAAAGTAACCGATATAGCTTTCCGAATTAGCAAGTTGAAGTGGCAATAAGTAGGCCACATCCCTCGTAGAACTGACAACCGATGGAGAAGAAAGGTTCTCGAGTGGCCCCCACTAAGTGGACCGACGACCTAGTCAGAACCGCAGGGAGCCAATGGATGCAAGAGGCGAGCAGCCGCCAAAGTGGCACTCTTTGGAGGCCTATGATCAGCAGTAGATGTCTTCAGGCTGATGATGATGATGACGACAATCATTTCAATTAAATCCATCCTTCGATGGTTTGGTAGTAGATTTGATAGTCCATGACATTGGCGAAATGGCCGCACAAACCACTAAGAAATAACGTTGGTATTTTAACATTTACATTGTCCACCATATTACGCTTATGGATAACAGTTTTAGCACATAACGGCACGGAAATACACTATTAAATATTGTTTCCAGTGAAGATCCTCCCGCAGCAGTTTGCGGACCTGATCAAGCCGGACCCGGGCTTGGTCCGCGAGAGGCCGGACCCCATCGTGTACCGCTGCAAGAAGTGTCGCCGCGTGCTCGCCAGCCAGGGGAATATCATACCACACATACCGAGGGAGGTTCGGATACAACTCGCTAAAAAGGGTAGGTTGTACCGATAACTAATTATTTTTTTTATGAGAATGAATGACGTGACAAGCTAGATGTTCACCTGATGTTAAGCGACAAGGCCGCCCATAACAGTTGCAGTGTCACTAGGAACTTTAAAATAATAAAGTATTGCGTGAGGTAAAGTACTGCACACGTTATCATGAGACATCACACAGTCTAGTAATCAATCAGGTCGTAAAGTCTCATTTGCCCAGTAATTTCACTAGTTACAATGTTCTGCAAACCGGAACATAGTTGCACCTAATAATTGTAGTAGTATAGTAGTAACTAATTGATTAAAATGGTTTAAAGCCAAATTACAAAATTCTTCATTATATACCAGATATGAAAACAGATACAAAAAAACACATTATAATTACAATCATATTAAAATATAAAAACCATAGCCTAGGAACACTGAAAAAGTAAAGCTATGACAGCTCAGTGGGCTAATTTTGCGTTGCGTGAGTCTTGTGTCAATGCAGAATAGATAACTCCGATCCATAGCTTTGTTAACACCTGCAGGGTGATCACGGAACATTGATTGCAATGCAACATGAGAAAAAAAAATGGAGAAATTTCATTCGGAATATAAAAACTTCCACAGTAACAGTACTATGCACATAAACTGCATATTGAAACTCTCAAATCCATACATTTTTCTGTTTCTCTAGGTTGCAATCAAGTTACATTACATGATAGCCGAGCTGTAAAAAAGAAGCTACAAGAAACTACCTTTATAAAAGAGGGTATATTTATACTTTTCTTAATCCCTGCTTCTGTTTTTGTAAACTAGTACATTGGTGCAATTCCAGGCATAAGGCCACCTCCCAGCACGCTGACAGGGCTGACCTGTGCGGAGAACGGTGAGATCCTTATAGAGAAGCTGAGGAGCCTCGCGTGTCACATACTCGACTCACATACTGAAGACAGTCCCGGACAGAGCCACAGCGATAGCTACGAGAGTGAAGGCTCCACTCAGGTACTTTGAAAACACCACAGAAAAAAAATAAAAAAAAGAAATTAGAGCTTGTGAAGCTTTGAATTTAATATATAATGTAATTCGTTTCACCCTTATACTGGTTGTGTATCCTTTTATACAGTTTCTATCGAATATATTTTTACAAAAATAGAATAGTGTATGCCCAACAAACATTTACTTAATGTGATCAATTCATAACTTCGAAAAATACTATACAAACGTAGATATTAATTAAAAACCTCCAACATCAGTAATTTCGGGCGTTGTCTTTGTCGTAAGGGCCACGCGGAAGTTCAGACTGAATTGATATTTAAGTCTTTAAAATGGATGTTTCTTTGAACGAATTTCGGCCTGCTTATGCCCTACCCTTCGCCTTAAGTTTGAGTCACTATGTACCCCCAGCACCTGGACGGGTACCACGAGACGAGCCTGGTGGACGGCGGCGTGACGTCACGCGGGGCGGCGGCGTGCCGGCTGATGTGGTTCGTGGAGCCGCTCGCGTGGATGCAGCGCGCGCCGCTCGAGGCGGCCGGCAAGCTGCACTGCCCCAAGTGCGCCAACAAGGTCGGCAGCTTCAACTGGCTCATGGGTGAGTACTATAGCCTGATAGCTCCGCCTCAACCCCAACCCTGCCTTCTGAACTGTAGGTTGTGAGTTCGATTCCCAGTCAGGACAAACTTTTCTGTGATGAACATCGATGCTGGCTTCGTGTATTGTATTCTATGTACGAATTTACAAATAAAAAGTATTCTATCAGTTCTAGCACATAATTGTATGAGTTATTAAAGATACAGCAATGCTTAAATTGGGGCTAGCAGTATTGGCGCAGGCCAAGGGGGAGTATCTAGGGACCCTGCTGTCATTCGCCTCAGTGTATAAAACCCTGCAATCACCAAGCTTCGTGCCACAAGCGCGGTGACTAGCATGCCGTATAATAAGCGTCTAAAGTGGCATCTTTTGGGGAGGCCTATATTGGCCTATGTTCAGCATCTGACTGATAATGATGATCATCAACCTGCTCTAGTACAAGTGTTGGACACCGCCGTTTTCAGCCACTGCCTTTAGAATCAAATATATGCATGTTCCACTATCTATCAACCCGCACTTAGCCACAGTCCATATAGAATAATATGCCTCTGTCATAACCACTTCGCCTCAATTTACAAAGCAAACTTTATATTCCCTAGATAACAATCCTGAACTCGTCGGTCTCTGTTCGCAGGTTGCAAATGCCCTTGTGGCCAGAAAGTGGCGCCAGCCTTCTACCTCGTGCCATCCAAAGTGGAGTGGTCAAACATAGTGCAGAATGTACAAACCACAGTCTGAGAACGACACACAAACTGCAGTAGCAAGTACCTCAAAACTGCAGAGCTGTGGATGGCTCTTGACAAATAAATCCAAAAGTAGTGTTATCTAATGTATCACTTCAACCCAGTTGTACTAGTGCCCTTATAATAAACTCGATAGCATGGCTTCTTCAGATAAAGAGTAACGATAGTAAAACTATCGATATTACGGCAACACTAGATGATGATGCAGTTACACATAGATGTCCCTATATCCTATATGTATTGTATGAAATTATAAAATAGATTATGTAGACTTCTAAAGACAGTATTGTGATGTATACACGCTAGATGTGACCATAATTATTGTTTGTCTAACTTAGCTCTAGGATTGAAAATAAATCTATTTGGCATCTTCTATTTGCAGTAAACACATGTAAAACATTAATTTTAATTGAATCTATGTATGTCTGTGTGTGTGTAAGTTCTGTTATTGGCCTTTTTTTGTAATTTAACTCTTGTACAATATAACAAATGTATTAGCTATTGATCTTCTCATAAATAAATAAATAAATTAATTTATATTTTATAAACTAGTCAAAGATGTTAACAACAAGTGTAGTAACTTTGATAGAGGTTGGTATGCTCAATGAGTTTTGATCCTTATTCTAATAAACATTATAATTGTTGCCCCGTAGTAAACCATTTTAGTGCTTGCTAGTCATATATTTAAAGACGATATTCTTCCCTGTATTTTGAAAGTGCCTACCTAACTTAGCTAAAATATAATTTGTAAACATATAGTAGGTACCATTAATTCATATATCAATACTTACTTAGTTAATGCAAATCGTATGTAATAACCATACTGAATCTATTTATTTACTTATAATTATGTTGACTGTTGGCTTTCATTGATAGACAATGAAAATAAAAGATTTTACCTAGAAAAATGGCTTTTTTATTATTCATGATAAGAACTTAATAGGCAGGTACACAACATTTGATTTACTTAAAATAATATCCATCGATAACTATATTCGATATATGTTTACAATGATTTTCACAAAAAATGACTAGAATTTTAGACTTTTCCATATTAGAGTACTTATTGAGTTTCAGCTGTTTTTAAGTAGAAAACACATACCGACAGCAAACCTTTGTCACATATAACCCCTTTTCTTATGGTCATTAACTATGGCTCCCCTCCACTCATCATCACCTCAATCCAACAGTATCACTTCAACCCACATACACAAGGCCCAGCTTAGCTCCAATCTTCACTTCTCACGCTTCAACCCAATTTCACTTAACCACCTTTCCATCCACCCAGCTTCACTCCCTCAAAGTTCACCTCAACCCATATTCACTAATTCAACCTCACTATCACTTCAAACTTTTGTATCTAACCCAACTACACTCCAACTTAGGTTCGATTCACATCACCCTACCCAGGGTATTTTATAGTATTATATTATCTGTGGTCTTAGCTACTGCAGTAAGCCCCCATCGCGCCGCATCCTGGGTATATCCTGCAGCGCCAGCTTGTGCGCGCGCATGAGATGCGCCTTCCGCTTCCAGCTGTCCGCGAACCGTCCCGCGCACCACGCGCACGCGTACGGCAGCTCGCCCGTGTGCGTGCGCGTGTGACGCGTCTGACAATGGACACAGTACCATTCATAAAGCAGTTTAGTAGTCACTATATTTTAATAGGTAAGGAACTTTAACAAATGTATTGAAAACTGGGGTAAGGAGGAGAAAATACCGATTACCGTAAGTTAAATATACTATAGATACACAGTCACTGCGAAAATCTAACTTCAAAAGTGTCCCCAGCGCCAATGCTTACTTATACTGGGGGTCTAGTAAAGATCTCAACGACAACGCTAACGCCAAACGCTAACTACAAAATGTACTGAAATGACATTTCGGAAATCGCTAACTTTTCCGCAGCTTATGTCATTTCAATACATTTTTGGAGTCAGCGTTTGGCATTAGCGTTAGCGATTGGTATCTTTGCAAGACCCCCAGATACCTCTCCAGCTAATATTAGCCCACAAGTGGTTGCTTCATTGTATTAATGAACCATAGATAGCACCCTGTAAATCCTGTAATGGCATTGTAAAACAATAATAATTATTAGGCGCGGTCACACGCGACCGAGAGCAAACACAACGCATATGCCATATTTAAACGGTGCCGTTTTCGAGGCGGCGATTGTGGACCCCTACTTACACCGACCCCCACTTTTATTAAGTAAGGATTACACAAGTGCCCCGTACCAGGTTGCTAGCGTCATGGAAGGCCTTCCCGCAGCGCGCGCAGACATGCGCCCGCGGCGCCCCGTGCGTGCGCGCGTGCCGCCGCAGCGCCGCGCGGCCGCCCGCGCGGTGACCGCACGTGCCGCACGCGTGCGACCGCTCGCCCGTGTGCGTGCGCATGTGCGCACTCAGGTTACCCGCTGGAAGGTGTATGGCATGTAGTCAAAGCATGTTTGTTTGGTGGTGAGGCCCTGGGAGGGACCGGGAGCTCACCGCGTTTTCCAGTCTATGTGAGCGCCTGGTCGATGTGACGCGTAACCAAAATGCACATATTTGGCTCAACGCATCAGCATTGCAATTCAATGAGGCCATGCTGCCAGCATGTAGGGTACGCTACCTACTGGCAGTGGGTGGAGCATTTGGACTGTCTATAGGCCATTGCAGCTATTATACAGTCCATATGGTCTTTGTAGTAGGTAGTGTAGCTAGTTTAATTTTAGTTTAGTTTTTAATATTGTAGTAGTTAGCTTGAGTAATAAAGGCATATTAAAAAAAGTCAAAGCATGAATCAAACGGTACATCAAACATCATGACTAATTAGACTGTTCAATAGAAACACTTTAGTTGACAATTAAGCACTTAGTAATTTTATACATATGCTTTTTTAATTTTAAGTACCTAACCTCCTTTTGAATGGTTAAAAGTGCTATAAATAGCCTATCTGCAATAAATCCTTTAGATCCATGGAATAATTTATTCTATTCCTTTGACTGTGACACCCACCTTGTGTGAAGCTCCAACCGCAGGTAGAGCAGAGGAAAGGCTTATCTTTTGCATGCACTCCCATGTGACTCCTCAAAATGCTCTTTGTTTTAAACCTGCAATTTTTTGAAGCATAATAAGCTTCTGATAGAAAATACGTACTAAACTGGGGAATATAACTTAATTTATTTTTTATTTGACTTGATAGATTTGACAGATAAATTGAGTAGACTAACTTTGCATTGCATTTATCACAAATATAAGGTCTGTCCTCACTATGAGCTCGTGTATGGACAGTGAGTTGCTTTCGTCGCTTGAAGCTCTTCCCACAAGTGTTGCATTGAAACTTGCGTTCATCCGAGTGGGAAATGGAGTGGGTGGCCAGCTGTGACGGCCGGGAGAAACCTGAAAGAATTGTGGCAAAACATTGAAACTTGTCACTATTAAAATTGACATTAAAATAAAATAGCTTGGAAAATATAAAACTAGAGTTTATATAACAAAAACTGCAACTTGTTTAATAAAAACATTGTATAGAATAGAAAAAATTATAGGTTTGACATTAGCCTGGCCAATAGGATAAACAAAAAAAAGTAATAATACACTCCTAGTAGAGAAGAAGCCAGGACTTAACTTTACAGGTACAGTTTATGTTTTCCTACCTGTCCTAAAAGGTAAACAAACACCCCACCATTCGTTTTCCATCAGCATCTCACACATATGGCACTCACAACTATCTTAGATGGTAAATGACAAACAAGTGTGTCGAAAAACATACCACTCTTCATTCATTCATTTTTGCTCATCGTTTATTCCATGGGCCTTCATCACTATTTCTGCCATCCACCATATTTGTTTACCTTTTTGGACAGGTAGGGAAAAATACACTGTATGTCAACTTATTTTTTTACTATTGCATAATCTAAAACTTACTTTTAGGACAGTGTGTACATACATATTTTTCCCCCGAATGTTCTTTCTGCATGTGCTTTTCATACCAAGTTTTAGATGTAAAACTCTTCCTACAAACTAAACATACATTTTTCTTAACTTCTACACTTTCTGTCTGTTTTACTAGTTGTGGTATGTTTTTATTTGTTGTTTCTGTATCATCTCTATAATCAAAATGCTCCTCTGTGGCTTCATGGTTATCATTGTCCACTAAAGCTGGTAAATTATGCACTGGGTCTAAGACCTGCCGTGTATCATTTTCTATCACACTGCAAATCTTATAATCAGGTAATGTTAACTTTATAGTATTATCTAGGATAAGATTTGAGCTTTTTCTACAAGTGTCTGGTTCAACAATGACTGTATCGGTTCTGGATATTATGTTTTTGAGAGTGACATTAACTTTTTGGGCTTCAGTGATAAAAGTGTATGATGATTCCATTTTGCTAATACAGTCATTGCAAAAATTTTTCGGTAGTCTATCTTCTTCTGTAATCTGAAAGGAGTCATTTTAATGAATTTATGAACTGCGACATAGAGATAAAATGGAACAAAATTAAACTCACCCGAATGTTTGTGCAGAAACAAAACATTTCTACAGCTCTTGTATAGAAATTATCTTTTTCCCATGTAGCTACTTCTTTCATACAGCCACGACATAGTTTCATTATGTCCATGGTTATTGCGTTGCCCTTAGCTTAGTTATATTTTGTAAAATACTTATACACTACTCATTTCATTTAAGAATAAAAACAAACAAATAAAACCAAACAAGAAATGTTTCATGATTTTATTAGCTGTCAGTGTCAAAGTAATAGAAATTGGGCATATTAACTTCAGCAGAAGCGAGACAAAGTATATAATTTACGCTTAACATATTATAAAAAGTTGCGCATCGTGGCACTAATCTGGAACGCTATTTATACGTTTCGTTACACGAAGAATTTGTATTACCTTTGAGCTATTGGGTGGTTTTCAATTTGGTTGTAAAGGTATTATACTTTTGCACGAAAGGGTAAAAATGAGTACACCGAATACTAGTGGCGTTCGTATTGTTTATAGCGATTTCTTTCACTACCACCCTAAACAGCATTGAGGTCAATCTCGAATGCGTTGAATGATTGGTTGAGGTTTTGTGATATTTCACACAGGTTTCCAAACACCTCCTGGTCTTGACTCAGCTAAGAAGATTTTTAATTCTTCTACTCCCTCCCCAGTGAGTGGGGAAGCTTCTAGTAGCTTTGGTGCATTTGGCAGTTCTTTGCTGAGCCTGGCGAATTGTAGCATGAGGAGAGCTTCGTTTCGCATCTGTCGGTAGGCAGCGTCCATCTTGCTGAGCACTAAAATAAACTGAAAACAATTCAAAATTAAACATGGTGAAGTGAAGGCTGGCATTAAAAAGGCTACCTGATATGTCGTTGATATTAACATGTAGCTAATTGTACACCTACCTTGGCTTTCTTGAGTCTAGGCTCAGCCAACAGTGTGTACAGAAGAACAGCTGCTGCAGATATCTGGCACAAGTTTGAAGTGTCCACTACGTATACAACCTGTAAATAATAATATTATGTAGGTAGGACGAGATAGGTAATAGGTATATAGGTAGGTATACTATTACTTGTAATATTTAGAATGAAACCTATTGCAAAAATTTTATAACTCATACAGAAAGGACAGTGCTTTTGGAGGCAGAACGAAGAAAGGGAACCTACTTTATCTACGCCATCCAAGTAATTCCGCCACAAGGTCGACATTTCTCCGCCCACTTCTCTCACAGTCAGCATCTGTTTCTTCCCGTGCTTGTTCAGATAGAAAACATCGTAAATATTAGTCCCAACAGTGGGCACAGGGCTGTAAGTGTTGTCTATTCCTTCTGATTCTTGAAGCTTCTTCAGTAATGTTGTTTTTCCAGAGCCTTTCGGTCCGAGGCATAGCACATTTATTTTGTTTTCTGGATCGTCCATACTGCGGTATTGGTTTTGGTTAATAAGATTCTGATTAATTACGATAAAATTGCACTACAGTTGGAGTAAATAACATGAAATCTTAAGGAAGTTTTATCAATGAGTAGGTAACCAAAGAAACATTTTGCTGGTAGTCAAATTAGTGTTGCTACTCGACGCTAGATGGCGCTAATATAATTTTCATACGCTTCAGTTAAAACTGAGAAAAACCACACAGCGTTTTCGGCGTTGTATTGAAATGCAACTGCGCAGTTGTAAAATTAACTACATTTGGAATCAAGGCATTGAAATTGACTCATAAGGCTTATATTAAGAACTTGTAAAATCAATGTCAGACCGTACCTGCGTGGAAGCGGAGTCATATACTTAATTAATAATTACACACAGTTTTGGGGTTTGCGCCGCCATTCAAGTCTCTCAAGGGTAGAAAAAGTTCAGTTTTAATGCAAGTGATAAAATAAAAGATCACAGCTACGGCGAGTGCTCTACATGGGCACGTCGGTGACATTTGACGCGGACGTAGGTAGTATTGCGGTACCTACGAGCTGGTAGAGCCTCGGGGTGGACGTGTTTTGTCACCAACGACCAACTACATTCCACTAGGTAGGTACCTACATAATTACAGGTAGGTTCTCAGTATCATGCACGAAATCATAATGTGCTCTACTAACTTGGCTGCTATACCCATGGGCTGAGGTTAAATGCAAATGAGGGGTTTGAAGAAAGGTTAAGAGATTTGATAGATTATGTGAATTAGCTTTACATGATTCAAATCGGGATATCAGAAACATATTAAATCATTTTCCATAAAATAAGTATTTGTCCGTTAATAACTTAAAAAATTATGATGCGGTGATAGATTTTTTGATAAGTAATGTAGAGTACCTTCCTACTTAATTAATCAGTTGGAATTGTAATTTGTTATAGCAATGATATAATCTTGAAATAATGAAGGTAGGTACTGACATGACATAAGTAATAGGATTACAAGTAGATAATTACCTACTATAGCCTAATATCAAAAATTATACAATACTTAGGTACCTACCTACTTATATTACATATGTTGGTTTGATTGTCATCTTCGCAAAAAGTCCTCTGCTGGTATAAGCCTCTCCCAAACGAAACAGAGCCCTTATCTTCGGCTCCTTTTTAAAACCTTTGCCGCCCCATAAACAGTTGAAGAGAGTGCCATTCGGAACTCTATAAAATATTAGTTCAGTGTAACAATGCACTGCGCACGTCATCCTGAGACATCACCCAGTCTAGTTATTTGATTACTGTAAGATCAGGTCACAGTCTCTTCGCCCAGTGTTTTCACTAGCTACAGTGCCTTCACCGAATCGTCAAGCCCATTGGATTAGAATCCACGACCCATCGATCATAAGCAGGCGTCTTTACCAACTGAGCTTTCATTTGAAGCCCTTTGGTACTAGCGCACGTACAGCGTCACCATGTTAAATTGTTTGCTCTGTATACCTACCTGTTTTTAACCGGCTCAGTCAAAACTATTATACTTAGTTGAAGCTATGACAAATTCTTAAAGAATCCTAGTTAATGAAACTACAAAAATATTTTTAAAAATTTGCTCTCTTGCTGACAGTAGCACGAATATTTACGCGCGCGTAAGTGTAACGTTAACGTAAGCCAGTTGTATGGCATTTGATCTACCCCTCCCTATTACGATTAAGCTAGCAGCGCTGCTGACGCGCGTCTGCCGCTCAACTGCTATCAAAATTGTATGAACTTTGACAGCAGTTGAGCGGCAGACGCAGTCATAATAGGAGAGTTTTACGTTAACGTTACACTTACGCGCGCGTAAATATTCGTGTTTCACCCGCGGATAAAAAGTAGCCTATGTGTTAAACTAGTATTGAGCTATCTGTCTCTATTAAACATTTCATTCACAGCTGTCCACAATATACAAACTTTCATCTTTATAATATTAGTGCGATACGATACTGTATTTTTGCAAATAATCAATAATTGATTGGACTTGAAAAGCTTTAAGTTATTATTACTATTGATTTAATTTTATTTGAAATAGCTGTAGACTGTAGGTAATAGGGCTTTACCATCGCCTCTTGGCGCTACAGCCTATACCTGCCTATGCCTACAGTAAGATTTTTTTTAATGTTAAAGAATGACATTATGAGCTAGTCGTTCGCCTGATGTTAAGTGAGACGGCTGCCCATAACAGTTGCAATAAACTCAGACCTCAAAAATAAAATATCGAGTTTCGCGTGACACTACACTGCGCCTGTCATCCTCAGACATCACCCAGTCTAGTTATTTGATTACTGTAAGATCAGGTCACAGTCTCTTCGCCCAGTGTTTTCACTAGCTACAGTGCCCTTGGAACCGGAACACAGTGATGGTAAAGTTATAATAATAGTCTCTGTACTAAAAAGCTCTTGCAAGAGTCGTAAGCTGCGTCGCGTCGGCCGAATAAGGCGTGAAGGCGGCCACTCGCGGGCCGTGGGTGTACCTCGTACTCACGTACTCGCCGCACTTGTCATACGCTCAAATCTAGGCGGCCTTAAACTTGGTTTACGTAACGCGCTCAATGCCGGACTAGTGATGGGCACTCCGCACACTGACCTAATTCCACGGTTACTGTGTCACGGAATTGGGACGGTCACATTAAATTATTTTACTGAAATATTAAACTTTATCTCAAACGTTGATGAAATGTTGGAAAGATAAATATGTAGTTGTACCTACAACAATGTAGATTATATTCGTAACTATTTTTGAATATGTATAACGTTTTATTTTATATATTTTATTGCTGACGTTAATATGTTTATTCTCCACTACGTAAAAGTTAATTTACAAATTATCTAACTTCATAATAATTATGTACAAAAAAAACCATAAATATTGAACCGAATGAAGTAGGTAGGTAAAAAGAGGAAATTTTTAAGAAAGCAAATAAATTAATATTTCAGTAAGCATATCTGCCTATTATGTATTACATTATTGAGGTCATATTTACAATTAAAGTTGGCAATCTACTTACTATGAAATAATTTACTAATATGGCCTAGTTTCACAGTTAATTAATTATATAGGTATAATTACTTTCTTTTTTGACTACTGTATCTGTCCCACGGTTGGGCAAAAGTTCTTTTTATTTAGCTTTTTTTAAATCATAATAAAAATAGAAATACAGGATGCTTGTGTGAGCTTGCAGATGGACAATAAATGTGGGCCTAGGTTGAAATAATTAGCTATAATTAACAATGTCACAATAAATCACCAGAACAAAGGACTGTTGATTAGCTGATAGAGTTTATAAATCATCTTTTAATTAACTCTTTTACTACCCGCTTATCTTATACTTAAAATGCGCAAATAATGTTCGCAAAATGCAGCCACATTAGCGTAGTGCCCCTCCCTAGTCGGTGAGGTTAGCAACTGGTAAGTCGCGAATTTCGGCGCAAGGCGGCCGTAAGTAGGCCAGCGCACCCTTGACCCACTGACTCACTGCCAGCGAGCGCTCGCCATTGTTTTCCAACAATCAATAAATAATACACCGAGCAAAACTTACGTTCGCATATTTGCGCAACGTCCGTCGGCTCATCGCACCGCCATTTTGCGCGTTAGTTAACATTTTCGCGCGCTGTCATATTTTGACGTATGCATCTTTTTTTAGGTCATCCAAAATCCGCGCAATGGACGCGTTACATGGAGCCGCCTAGTTACCTAATAAATACATATTGATGTGTGTCGACCTTCGTTTGTTAATGCTGAATTAGCTGAAGGTTTTATCATTTATTATTTGGGAACTTGAATTGCATTTAGCAGATACGCAGAGTAGAGCAACACCGAGACATGACGAAAAATATAAGGAACATTATTTCTACTTTGAAGAAATAAGTAGTACCTATTTACCTAGATAATGATAAAATGTTTTTTTAAATTTTATTACAAATTGTTAGTTAAGTACACAAATTAAAAGCCTAAATTAAACAGAACGCTCATCGGTGGCCTTAAACACCGGTCGGTATCGTGAGTTGGGTGAATTACGACCTTGCGAGGCTCTTTTTCACACAACCAGAACAAACCAATGTTATCCACGTTGTCTAAAGGTGTTCTATGTATTCGTGGTCTGAAACAATGAATCTATGACCTTCTTAATTGTATAATTAACAATTTTACTTAACAATTAAAACTCACACATACGACTGTCGTTATGTGGTTAAATATTTCTGTAGTTAAGGTTCGGAAAGGTATTTTATAATTGGTTTGTTTAATAAATAGGTTTGATGATATTTTATTAGCATAGGTAGTGTAGCACACAGAGGCGGCGTGTAGGAATATGTTAAATAAATACATACATTATAAAATTAGTTGCGTGGCGGCCGCCAAGTGAGGTCGACACGTAGAGCTGAACCGAGAGTATACAGCTCAACGCTGGATACTAAATATCAGTTTCAATGTTCGAGTTGTGAATGACTAGAGACGCCCCGTGGTTTCGCCTCATTTTCTCACGTGAAATGTGAATTTTCTGAGATGAAAAGTACCTACCTATGTTGACCCGGTAATATAAGTAATCCGTTTGCTTTTATCAATATTATGAATGTTTAGATGGGACCAGTTGAGAATAACTCTTCCTCCTTTTTCGTATAAAGACAGTGGCCTGCTGTGTCAAAATTTGTATGCTCTGCCGCAACATCTTATTCTGATGTAGGTACCTATGATAAAGTACCAGGAGAAGAGAACCATCAAGGAGGTTAGGGATATGAAAACAATACTGGCCATCGGTGTAGAATCAGTCCATGATACTGGGGGTTAAAAGTTACCTGTCATGTTTTAATGGCATATTGTACACAGCGCTCGGCACATGAAAATAATGAACACTCACAATTGCCCAATGTGATTTGAATCGTTTGTGAAACGGCGAAGGTTGAACGTGGATATAATCACAGGTAATTGTTCAAAATTAATCTTGTCTTTGTCTAATTATACGTCTGAAATCCTCGACTGAATTGCAGTGCTCATGAGTGCTTTTAACCTAAGTTATGACTGTGTGGAAAGCGATGATTTTCGGACTGGATATTAGGTAACAACAAATTAAAATAATATATGTTTAGTACGGAATGATTTTCAAAGCCACTTAGTCCACTTTTGACTACCAACTTGCTGGATCCGTAGACCCAATTTTGATTTAAGCTCGTTATATTAAATGTACATAATTACACCGTTTTATTTGTTTTTATAAATTATAAAATATGTAAAGATGATTGATGATGACAGATGATTTAAATAAAAATCTAAGTTATCTGATAACTTTACCGCTAAGTACCACAAACAAGAAAAAATAATATCTTGCCTTTTTGTCACAGACTTTAAGGTTTTCAGACATATTCATAATTAACTAATGATGTACTTAATTAAAATAATCAATAAAGTTAGGTTACAATGAATAGATACTAAGGTCTTCGTTCTCTATATGCGATTAAAGTTACGATTACCTAGCCAGTGAGTAATACTGATCGGGACGTAAAGGTGGCGAGTAGTTCTTTTCAGTTTCACGAACGAAAACAGAGTTTCGATCAACTACTCAGTGAGTAAAAATTTAGGATGGTCTGTAGCAACGTCAACTGTTCATTTCGTTCGTTCAATAGTCACCCTGACTGCTGTCAGTGACGCCATTTTGGGTTTGGTTGCTACTTTTTTTTTGACATTTTTATGTGCCAGATATATGCTGCGGTGCGGTAGGTGCCCTTCAAAGAGTATTTATTCCCTACCTAAAAACAGTAAGTAGGTAAGGATTTACCTTTACAAAAAGGGGTATCAACTAATTAAATTAATGTAATAAGGAATGTAATACAAATTTAGAATACATTGTTTAGTTCAACGGGAAATGTAATAAGTAATACCTATAGGTACCTGAAATATGGTTTTATCTTGACGCAATAATAAAAATTAAAACAACACAAAAGAAAACAATCATAATATTCTATAAGTATTTAACATATTACAATTGAATAAAAACTTTTTTAGTAGTCATCATCATCATAATCATCAGCCTGAAGACGTCCACTGCTGAACATAGGCCTCCTCTAAAGAGCACCACTTTGAGCGGCTGCTAGCCTCCGCCACAGTTCTGAGTGGACTGTTTTAGTAATTAAATACAATGATTTCTATATTCATAAGTATCTGATCTCGAAATAGAAACAGGAATAGTCGATGTTTTTATAGCTGTAGCGTAATCAACAGGGTTGGTAGTTTTCAGTTCCGTAGATTTCAGTATTTGTGGCATGCAAACTATAATAATAAATTACAAACACAAGCGAGCTTGCAACAAGTTTTGCTATAGCCGTCGGTTAACCGTACTAATCGGCAGCTGATGTGTCCTGTAAGTAGCAGCCTGGTTTACGGGTCGGCTAGCGCTACTCGGCCATTATGAAATTCGTTACTGCAGTTACAAGTGACATTATATGGTGGCTAGCCAACTCGGAACTTTACTCGAATATAGAGAACGAAGCCCTAACTCTTCTATAGATACATATAAGGTTTTGCCTGACTGACTGACAGACAGCGTAGAGTAATACAAATATTCTAGGTCTGTGGACGACGTAGAGTCTACGTTGTAGTGTTTGTATAAGTACCACAGATAAGAGAAAAAAAACTTATTTACTCAAAGGATTTCGATATCCCCTATAAAGGGTTTGAATTAGCGTTAAAAATTGTATAAGTATACGAAAGAGACCCCTCTAATGTATTATAAAATAGTGTAATTTAATTTTAATTCGGTACTTTAGTTAAAAAAAGAAAAACAAAACATCTCAAAAATGTAACACTCATTCTTAAGAAAAGCAGTTCCCAGCTGTTCCACCAGTTCTTGACGGAAGTATGGGGGTAATTTTTTTCCTTTTTAGTATGTTGCAAAATGTTAATAAAATAATTATGTAAAAATGAAAACTAACTTAATTAATACTTAATTCGATTCAAAAATAATCTAAAAATCGGGTTATCACTTGGGTCCTTTTTATTTAAAGCCAGTTACATTGTAAACTGTGCACCATGCACCATACCCCCAAAATAGTCACGTGCAATGACAGGTAGGCCCACCAGATGGCACCAAAGTCGTGTGACCTAGAACCGCACTCGCGCGACTCACAAGAATACTTTCATTCATTACGACCTTGAACAAGCTCCGCTGGTCTCGCTCTTCCTAATCTGACTCTTGAGTATGCATCTGACATTATGAAAATATTTCGAGTATGTATACCTAATACAATACATTCAATACAAGTCTTACATGTTTTTTTAATGGGCAAAGTACCTTTATTTGTTAATCTAACTACTACGAATAAACCCCCAATAAATTCCACTACCTACACTACCTACTATATTAACATTTGGACCTGTACCTACTAGCCGTAATGACTAATGACCTATAGTAACTTTGAATGTACGTCGCTACGTACCTAGGTACCGTAATATGTGTCAACTTTGCCCTATTGTGTATTATGTGCTATTTCCTGCAGGAAAACATGATAAGGCTACGGAGAATGTAATGATCAAAACACACGCATGAATAAGTATCGTACGTTTTTTTTTCATCACAGTTGCGAGGTCCAGAACATACAGGTACAGATACAATGGCGGGGCTTGTCATTTTAAATAACTCAGCGAGACGCTATGTTTTTTGGAAAGTGTGAGGTGAAATCAAACTGCATATTAGTTCGTCCAACGGACAAACTATTTTTGTTCCGTTTAACGAAATCTACCTGTATGTTACGGGAGCAGAAATAAAACGGGCAGAGTTTCAGTAACTTCTTGTAATATTGTTCCTTCTTATGATATTGCAACAGGAATGAACGAATACAAAGGCTGGCTTAGGCTTATATTGACACGCTTTCCCCTCAAAGGCATGGCAGGGCTGGCAGTACTGGGCTGGCGGAAGAGGCGTTGTCAATATGGCGGCATTGGCTTTGGCGGGCTGGTAGGCTGGCACGCTGGTTGACGTCACGTCCGTTACATGTAATATATTGATTGCCATGTTAACTGGTTGTTACTTTTTTCTCCACCAGCTTTGTCTCACCAGATGGGGAGAACGGAAAAAATAAAAAATGAGCCTCCCTCCAGTTGAATCCACAGCTTGGATCCATTGTATGTCCTTTGTCCTCAGAATGTTGGGATTAATTATTTGACAGTTCGAACTGGATATCCGTGGAAACCGGAAATCTTAAAAAACCGTAAGTTCCGTCGAGTTATATTTTCTCCGAAATTATTTATTTATTTATTTATTAATTACTTGCTTTCATACAATGTCATTTAGTGTAACTAAAACTAAATACCTAGTCCTAAATATTTCATTGTATGAGCCCTGTGAGGGCGTTGCACTTCTGGGTGGAGCTGGAGCGTACATATCTATATCTAATAAAAATAGCAAATTATACATATTTTAATTGAATTTCGTCATCTTAATAAACTAGGTGCGAAAAAAATTCGTAAAATATTTCCCTCATTGTTAGAAAACAGATATATTACGGCAATTAATAAAAGCTTTTCAAGAGAAACTGGTTTTATTTCCCATCGCGAGAGTCGAGACCTAAGTTCTCCGTTGACCTGGATCGCGAGAAAAAACCTAAATCTCTTTATTGCTCGCGCTTTTTTCGAGATTTCTTTTTTACAATGTTTCTCAATGGCACAATGTCTTTTGTTAGGCTTCCATGGTCTCAGGAGATTTTTTGAAGGAGTAAAAAAGTGGCTAGATTTATTTAGAACTAGAACCGCCCCACGGTTTCACTTGTAATCTATCAGAGTTTCATAAGACGAAACATTAAAAGAATACTAAAAAATTATATTAAAAATCTTTAATTTCAGATTGTTTACCTAAAACATATACTTTTTACATTACATGTAGGTTTTTATTTCATTCACAAAAAAACATTAAATAATATATAACACTAAGATACTAAATACAATTAAACTAATTCTATTATAAAACTAAACTACTACCAAACTAAAACAATAAAATTTCCATTACATTGGTTTTTGTTATTAATAAAATGAAACTATCTGGGACAACCAACCATTACTTGAACAAAATTCCATCCAAATCCGTTTTTGAGGTGATGAAAATGATACACAAAAATATACAAACACATACTAAGCATTTCACTGATTTATACATATCATCATCATCATCATCATCATCATCATCATCATTATCATCATGTTGCATCAGTCATTTTGCGTCCTCTGCTGAACGTAGGCCCGACTCGCACTTAGCCGGTTTTTATATAAGCAAATGATGTAATGAGCTGGTCTTATATTAGTTAATATAGTGATTTTCGATTTTATAGGAATAAAAAACTGTCTTGTCTTTAATCTGTTCTAAATTCAGAAACCTTCAAGGACTGTTGAGTCAGTGCGCCCAATATACCTACATACAGTCTAAATGTTATTGTAGAAGGTAATTTAGCAGTTAGTATGATTGTTGTATAATTAGTTTGTCCACTAAAAGATCACTTATCATCGCTTGGACAGTAGGTAAGTGTAGATTTTTCCGTTTTCGGATGGAACAAAGGTTGGGCGGGAGAATTAAATTGGCAATAGTTGCAAAGCTGAAGCTCCCCCCGTCATGATAATCAGTGCTCAAGTCTTGTTTTCATTTATGAAGCAATAATTTCTGGCCTTCGTTAACAACATACATAGTAGTGGTCAGTCATCAGTAGTAATTATCATCACCAATTCACTACACTAGCTAAAGTGGTAAGACTGCAGCGGTGTCGTCACCGTACCGTCACGTCACTGTCGCTTTCGACGGCGGCAAGTGAAAGGCGTTCATTGTACAGCCAAATGAACGTTTTGCGTTCACATTCGTTTACATTTCATCCACTTGCTCGAGATTTATAAGGAGATTAGTTCAATCGAAACTCGAAACCACCGCGCCACCAGATTTCTGCGTTCAGGAACTGTGCGGAGCAAGAACACGCCAAGAGTTAATTGCATTATTACTTACGTCAAAATTATTTTCACAGATAGTTTCTTTACATTCAATATTAACATAATTCATCACCCTGCCGCTGGCCAAGTGCAATTTGATGGAGGTGGATGACACTTGTTTTGGAATTTTGTGACTTTTGAACACCGTAGTATATAATACTTATGTATAACGTATGAGCGAGTACAAATTCCGCGCGTAACTTCAAAAGACGTCGGTGCACAGGGAGGACGAGGTTTGAAACCTGGTGCGTCAGTTTGATTGAAACTGTTTTTCGGGGTTGGTTAGTTAAATAATAATTGTATTAATATTTATATTCGATTTGAGAATTTAATGAATAAATTTACAGATACTTAAGACAGTATACTTAGAAATAAAAATTGTATGTAAAAAAACATTTAATGAAGAATTTATCACACGTTGATTTAAATGTGCTACCTATAAGATTGATATGGCTTTTAATCTTATCTACTTGGTCCATAGCAAAAGCTAAGGCACGATAGATCTACTTTTAAATCTACTTTTAAAAATGTAGATGGTGTAGAGTCTAGATTCTAGACAGACTTTCTTATTGTATCGATTGTAAATACGATTTTATTTAAGTTATTGTGAAGTTCGTGCGGAGAGGTTGATTTTCACGGGATGGTTTCGGCTGACTTTCGAGAAAACTAGCAGTTACAGGTATTTATTTCTAGTTTAGTCTGCAAAATAGGAAAGTTTGAGCTAAAGTCACCGTTATAACTTATAACTCTTACCGTTGTTGGTAGGTATGTATCCCAGATAATATAATACCTACAGTATAGATGCCTCATCCTATACAACGGAATAACTCGGGCTATTTCACGAATTATTTTATTTCTGCATAACGCAAGATCATCAAGCGACATTTATTGCGTGTTGGCGAAGTATGGGCCTAATGAATACACTGAACACTAACTAGTAACGCTCACGACGCGATCACAAAATTTTTTTCAAGTTCGAGGTATTTTTCGATTGTACTATGGGGGCCCCATGGTATGTATGTAGAAATGGCAGTGGGTCCACATCGTTCGCAGAACTACAACCGATGGGAAAGAAAGGTTCTCTAGTGGCGACCACGAACATAGGCATAGCCTCTCACAAGGTTGATCGAAGACCTGGTCATAATCGCGAGAAACCGAAGGATGCAAAAGCAAACAGTCGCTAAAAATTACGCTCTCTCGGGTTTTTAACTTTCCACGAACAAGAAAAAAACTTTACATCATGAGGCTAAAGCCTGATGATCCTGATTCTCATTTGAAGTTTTTTCTTATTTTATGTAGTATGTGTAAGTGCAACTCACCTGATGTTGTCTCTAAATATTATGAGCTAAAAATGAATGAAGTTGCATGTATATTTTGAATTTGGATGGATGCCGACTTTTTTATCTATAACGCCATAAACACCCAATTACTATAGTAGGTAGAGATAAGACTGTTGGTCAAATTACCATTCGGAGAACTTTCAAAAGGTACGGCGCATCGAAAAAGCTTTCAAGTCCTTAAATTGTAAAAAACCGTGTCTAACTTAATCTACGTTTATTACAGGTACTAGAATTGAAAGCTGAAAACTGTCGACCGTTTCAAAAGAAAGCGCAGTGAGAAAGCGTCGCTCAAAAAGTCGCGGCTTTCATCTGACAGGATTCGTTTTGTTTCTGCCGCCTCCAGCCTTGCATTCCTTGCAAGGGGGGCCACGTCTGGAGCTGGTCGTAGGTTCACACTGCACACCGCAGCGTTTCGTTATCGCATCGGGAAAGTCTCGGGTCGCGTGCGCGGTGAAAGAGTCGATGACCGCCGCGCGGGAGCAACGAACGTCTTTGCGCATTGTGCCGAACGCAGCCTCACCCCGCGCGCCTGCGCACCCCGCCGACACGCACGCATATCATATCGAGTGATGATGCCCACATGGGATTTCGGGAATGGGCTTTTCCACTAGAAAATAACATAAACTTGTAAGAAACACGCATCGGTCGGTTTCTTTAAACGCCAACAAAATATCGTAGGTAGGTAGGTAGGTTTTTTGCCTACGAAAGTATTTTCCATTTTAACAGACAGCTTCAATAATTCATAATAACTAAGTGCAACAAATAGGTCTGATTATATTATTACAATTGTTGAACTAGCTGACTTGCTCCGGCGTCGCAAGGTACAATTAATTTTGGTATGATTTTAATTGGTAGTGACCCCATATCGTACCACGGGTTCCGTAAGAGCCGGTTAAGGGAATATCCAAGGAATGGGCAGCAAAATTTTCCTCGTCTTCTGCGATGATCAAGCCGCCCGATTCTGGTTAATTCTCCCTATGATACGCGTCCAAAGAGGAGTTTTATAGGGGAGCAGTGGACGTTTTTGCGGAAGATGATGTGTGTGGCTGTGTGTGTAAAGCTAGTGGGCTGGGGTCTTATGGTAAAAATTAAAAGATTTAAAGCGATCATAATTTCATCTCGTTTTAAAAGAGCACAGGTAAGTAAACAATATTTTATTTATAGAAAAAAATATGCATTAGAAATTGCATAGAAATAGCTCTATATGATATAATCGAAGCGATGCATTAGACGCACACACACGCACGATGCAATCTCGCACACCGAGGCACGTTTCTAATAGATGGGTAAGCGCACGTTCACCGTGGAGGCTCGTCTAGGAGGCCTCTCTTAGCTTACCGCAGGCAAGTAATTTCTACGAAGAAAAAGGTCCTTGAAAAGCGGTGTTGATTTAATTTTTGTGTTGACAGTGCTTATTTAAACGTTTTTATTGATATTGAATGTAAATATGAGTTTTCTTTTGGATACAACCCTTATTCGAGGAATGTGACGGCAAAACATTTAAACTGAGTGGTAGTTCTGGTAATATCAACTTTGTTTAACTTCGATAAAATTTGGCCATTCATTGAGGTAATGTCACCAGTTTTTTGGGCACCTTACCCGCAGACAGCGACTTAAACGCAGTTTTTTATTTATAAGTGTATATTATAAGTTTATATAGATAGTTTTAGTTTTAGATAAGTACTTAGTTTTGATTTCATTTAGTCTTTAGTAATTGTATTGTATTGTTTGCTATTATTTAAACTTCGATATAATCATATCTTAATATCGTTTTGATCCAATATCGTCGTCTCTACCTTTGATGAAGGAAGTAAGAGGATGTGAAATATGGTCACGTGACGTGCGGCACTTTTTCACCACAACATGGGGCCGACTCCGCCCCACTCCGCACCATTGTTTACTGCGTTTGACAGTTGACGCTAGTTGACGACTGACGTACTAGCTCAAAATACCACCAGAACATGGCGGATTTTTTGCCGCAGTGCGGTCTGAAGGGACGTCAGAGACGAATTATTATCAAAAATGAAAGTTGAAACGGAATACTTGTCTCTTTTTAGCACGTTCAAAATGGTATTGGCTAAAATGAAATGCGACTATTTTTGTCCATTCTTTAACGAAGTTGACTTCATAACTATAACATATTCTGTGTAGTTAGTTTTATGCCACAGCCTCTTACTTCCCTCATCAAAGGTCTCTACTCACAAAAATTATGGTTTGTCTTTTGACTTGGAGAGTTTGAGACTGTTATGACTACATTGAATCAAATAAACGTTTTAAATTATGAGAATTGGCTTTCTTTTCTTTACGACGACAGTTAGTATAGACAGACAGTTCATTAACGCTAAGCACTTAGAGCAAGAACTACGCCAATTCATACCGAAAGCCTTAGAGAGTGAGTGGTCTGAAAATAGAAATAGACCATCCATTTAGTTAATGGAAACAACGGCAACAAAAACAGAAATAATCCAGAGATTAAAAGCGAAAGAGACAGGAACCTAACTTAACATTACATTATTCTGTAGTGCTTAGAAAGTTTTCCATCAATAGGAGAGTAATAAAATGATGATAAAATAAACACAATGATAAAACATAAATTATCCAGAAATAATAATAATAACGCCCAACGAGCACATACATAGATCCTGGACCCTAGCTAAGACTCCCTGTATCTAGGGACCCAGGAACTACGAGAAGCATGGCCCCACACCCACAACACCTAGACACAGAACAAGTATTTGCGTTTTTTACCTCTCTACTTGTACTAGGTGGTAGGACTTTTCTGCAAAGTTCGTCTAGGTAGGTACCACCGCTTTGCCAGTTATTCTGCCGCCAAGCAGTAGTGTGCAAGCACTACTGTGTTCCGGTTTGAAGGGCATTTCAGCTAGTGAAATTACTGGGCAAATGAGACTTTATGACCTGATCTCATAGTCTAGTAATCTGACTAGTAGACTGTGTGATGTCTCAGGATGACGTGCGCAGAGCAGTGTCACGCGAAACTTTTATTTTAAACTTCCGAGTGACACTGCAACTGTTATGGGCGGCCGTGTCGCTTAGCATCAGGCGAACGACTAGCTCGTCACGTCATTCATACTCATAAAAAACAAAAAAACTTGTCCTGTCGGCGGAATCGAACCCGCCGCCTCCGGGTTATGAGCCAACATGCTCAACCTCCACACCACGGAAGCTGTCAAGGAAATAGATAAACCCTTCAATTACTTTAATTTAAACGATCTCTTCTAGAAAGTTGTTTAGTATAACTATGATATTAGCTGAAAATGAAGATCATTATTTTCAGTAAGAAAGCTTCCTAATTCTATTCTTCTTTACACCGATGATTCATACAAATTGCATTAGCAACTGCAGTGTGAACGCAGCGCAAGAATAGTTTGCCAAGTGAAAGTGAGCGTGTGTTGGTGTGTTTAGAGACTGTGTGTGCACATGCGCGCACACATAGAAAGGCTGCGGCTGCGCTTTCAGTATGTACATGTTGATGCTGGTAGAAGGAATTTTGTCTAATGCAGAATTCTTCGTTTTTTATTTCAACCGATTTGCATTATTCAAGACTTAGTCTTACATCATTGATACAAGACTTAGTCTTACCGTATGACCTTTTGCCACCCAAGGTGAAGGAGCATTACCATTAGCTATTTTATATTCATAGGGCAGCAAACACGTGTTCATAAACCATTTCTATGGTATGGACTACACGGACTTTATTGAAGTTAGGTTTTCAATAATTTGCACTCTCATTCTCATCAACATCATCATTAAAAGCCTGTAGACGTCCACTGCTGAACATAGGCTTTGAGCTGCTGCTCGCCCCCTGCATACATCGGCTCCCCGCGGCTTTCACCAGATCGTCGGTCCACCTACTGGGGGACTCTGTATTTCATATTTACATAATTACTAAAACTTGAAAAACTTAATACATTTTTTTTATATTTGTGAAGTTGTAACCGTTTAATACACGCTGTATGTCGCGGAAGAGGCCGGCGTTCGCGGTGGCCGGCCCGGTGCGGCTTTCTTATGGAAAACTGCACTAGGGCTGATCCACGCCGCGCCGCTGAAATAAATCTAACACATATTATTTCAAATCAAATCTAATATTTATTTGCCAGAGTACTATTAACGAAGTATTTTGAAGGATATGCTTTTATGATAATGAGATGATTGTTTAGATTAAGTAAGTACCTGTCTCTTGCAGCAGTAGTGCTTTAGACACAAACCTTCAGTGCTTTTGTTATTTGTACGACAGTAGGAACACTGTATTGAAAAACAAAATTAACAGCAGTATAACTAACTGAGTTTAACAGTAATTTACCATTATACAAATTCATTACTTCTTCAGGGATAATTATTGTTATTATTAATAATGAATTTTTTTAATAGTTACAAACATATTTTGTTTTATAATACTACTTGTTTCAAAAATATCTAAACATTGACCTGAAAAATCTCATGAAATATTCAGTTTAGTTAGATTTAATGAAATTCCATATAATTACGTTGCTATACATTGTTATAAAATTAAAATAGCAACACCTAAAATCGCAAGTAGCAGCCCTAGCTCCTAGGTGCCTAGTATATTGTAGATGCACGTCTACAATATCTAACCCTAGGTAACCTAGCTGTAAGCACAGCTTGGACCAACAATAAAATACATGGTCAACAATTCCACTGAAAAGTAGAGCCCCCAAGCGTAACTAAAGTGTTTTAGATTGGAAGTTATAAAGAGTTATGGTGTTAGAAAACCGAAAATTGTTTTTTTAGAATAATGCCGTCACTACATAAGACCCAGATAATAAACTGAATATCAATAAGAAACCTCACCAACAGCCTGAAGACGATCACTGCTGAACATAAGCCTCCCCCAGAGAGTGCCACTTTGAGTGGCTGCTAGTCTCCTGCATCCATCGGCTCCTCACATTGTCGGTCCACCTAAGGCACCTAGTGGGGGTCCGGCCTCTGCGTCTTCCGGTTCGTGGTCGCCACTCGAGAACCTTTCATCCCCATCAGTTGTCAGATCTACGAGCGATGTGTCCATATGACACCTAAAGGGCAAAAGATTTGCCCCGTCTTGTGATTTAAAGGCAATCGAGAGTAATGGGAGAGAGCTAAGGTCTGGTCTAGAGAGATGCTGTTTGATGATGACGTTGCAAGTTACTTTGTGTAATATTGAGTATATTGTAAATGCGAAAGTTTGTGAATGTTTGTTGCCATTAATATACGTAACTACTGAACTGATTTTGATGAAATTATGAATGCAGATAGCTTATACCCAAGATTAACACATGATACTTTTTAAGCCACGAGGTGCAACTAGTTATTAGATAAATAAAAAAAAAACCATTAACAGAGCAGATGTTATAAAATTTTCTACATAACAAATAGTTATGCAAATAAGCTGATCCCAAAATCATGTAAGTACATAGTACATCAATGCAATCGCGTTAATCTCAAATTACAAATCTCTACATTGGTAGGTAATTAAAGTCTTGATCTGTCACACACGTAATGACTCATGTGTGCGTGTCCATCGATGCATTTCTCCACCCCCCTTCCCCGCCCCCTCTAGTCCCGAGCAGAGTGAATGCACTCTCGCTGAGTATTACATAAGCGCATGCGCAGCACACAGACACACTGGCGTCTATGCGTGTGTGTTTGTGGAAAAGTGCATGTAGATTAGTATCGAAATAATGGGCTGCTGTAATAGAGCTTTTTACGATTGTGCTGATAGATAATACAACATTTTACTTGATCAGGTGCTTTCAAGAATGGGAATGAGCTTAGATACCTCCCATTAAGGATTAGTCGCTAAAAGAAAAGTTTTGAAATGAGTGAAAATTCTGATTTCTCACTTGCACTACACTACACACAGACGCACACACAGTGCGCAGTGTGCAGTCTTGGAGTGAGAAAACTATACTGTAAAGCTTTCGCCAGAAATGCATATCGAAGAGGCTTTTCTTATTGAAAGCACATGCCAAAGCAAATAGCGCTGTAGATCAGCCGTAGTAAAAGTACAGAATAAATATAGTATAGTACGTAAAAGCTTCGCCAGAAAACGGAGCTGTGTTTAGAAAATGCAGACTAAACTTTCTAGCGATATGCTAACTTTAGTTTTGAAATTTTGTGTAAGATATTTAGATGTTTATTAAATAAACGCTGCATAAACTATGAGTGAAAACAACTTTGTATGCCTGTAAGGCTGTAACATTAATTAATTGTTTAGAATCTTCAAGCCGCTCGCATAACATGCGCACTTTATATCTTTCTGAGCGATGATGGACTGGGAATCCCTAACTTTCGACTCGCAACGCAATATACTCACGTATGAGTGGCAAATTAACGTGCAATGTAATCTCTCTCTCTGAACAGTCGTGTCACTTTGATGACGGGAATGCAACTCTCATTTCGATATCGAAAATCTTTACGCTTCATACGGTTTTATGATTTAAAAATGCATCAGTAACAGTAAATTATAACGCTAAGCCGTGAAAAAGGCTTATTACGTATGAAAGTGTAGTTTGACACTGTGACTGCACCTTACGGATTGTAATCAAATCCTTCAAAGGACTTGAGCTTTCGGTGAAAGGAGAAAAATGAAAAGAAAATAAATAAATATGTGTGGACATTTCACACAGCGCCATCTAGCCCTAAACTAAGCATAGCTTGTACTATGGGAAACTAGATAACTGATACAATACTTATATACTTTTTTGTTTGTAAATACATACATAGAATACAATATTACACCCAGACATGTGGACATTTTCTTTTTAATATTCGCTTATGGATCTGTCGCACTAAATGGTGCATTCTGATTCTGATAGCTTTTCTTGAAACCTGTATATAGTCATCTAGAATGGTATAATTATAGTTACTAGCAGAATAAACAAACTATAAATAAATACGTATAGGGTTGCATTCATCCTATAGGCACCTACTATAAAACTCAAAATACCCCAATTTATTGCAAACATGCTAATTTTAGCACTTTTATAAACAGAGTATTGGTTGCACTTCACTATCCGGTTATGACGTCCAATGAACAACATAAGGTAGCTATTTTTTTATAGTGGTGGTGAAAACTATAAGGTTACTTTCCCTCCACGTGTAGACTCTAGAATAGTTTTGTAGTATTAAGTATGGCCTTTGTTTTTGCTTTACTACAACTTAGCGGGTAAAACTAAATTTGTGTTCTAAAAACGTATTAAAGGCCTATAAATTCTACATTGCAATTGCATCAATTGTGTAACTGTAGGACAGACTTGGCGAGAGAGGGGAGTGAAAGTCTAGCTCACAGCGTGCCTAGATACCTAGGTGCTCTAGGTAACCTGGGCATTATATGTAAATGTAAGCCGATACGGACACTGGAGTGGATGAAAGGGATTTGTGAAAACTTCACGAGTTAACCAGTTAGTTTGGCTCTGTTCAATTAATACAAGTATAAGTACTTGTGGAGATCTGATGACCGTCCTAGTATTTGAAAATGTTATTGCCGTCGCCTCTGCTCTCCACACGTATGTTAGAGACAATAACTATGAAATAAACAGTGCCCATATATGAATTTACCTTCATTTTAGAGTTTCTACCGCCAACGATTATTATCAAAGATAAAACAATCATCAAAATCTGATAAAATTTAGAGAAAAGGCGTTGGCACTTTTTGTATGGACGAGAGTGGAGTATACGCTTCTCTTAAGTGATGATAGCTAGGTCAATTAGCGATCAGTAAGGCAAAGTTGCATCTCAATCCATACTGAGACACAATTGCGACTTACAGATCGCGAGTTGGCAATACGTTCTTACTTCTAGGACACGGGCCTTCTCTCATAAGTATGGAAAGAGTGTTGGATCATAGTCACGAAAGTACTACGTATACCAAAGTAGTTCACCATGCTGGCACAGTTGCGGGTTGGTAGGTAACAATTGTACTCGAATTTAATGATTGAACATTTCTTCATGATGTTTTCTATCATAGTTGTAATAGCGCGTCCAGATATCGAAAGTCAGTGGTGCAGGTCCGAGCGGCATTTGAACCTGGCTGGCGGTTTCAAAGTCTTACTATTACCGCTGCTCCATACACACTCGTTCACCATGCAATTTAACAAATTTTAATTTAATTTGTGCATCTATATCGTGTCAGGACCAGTGTCAAGCCATCATGTGACGAGGCTCGAGTGTCGGTTGCAAAACGCGCGGCCGCCGCACCGCACCGCGACCGCAGCTGAGACGCATTTCTCCTTCTCACGATCTTACGTAATAAAACAAGTTGTAAAAGGGAGAACATGAGATTAAACTTGGGATTTTGGTAAGATGATTATTATCCCTTTACAAGGTGCAATTGAATTCATTAGCATGAAATTGACAACATACTTGACAACACACATTGGTACTTAGTACATAATAATTTGTTGATTTATTAAAGAGTAAAGAATGCAATGCAAAGTATTTTTTATTGAAAACTATGAAGGTTGCCGTGGCGGTGGGGTGGCGTGGTGGTGGGATTTTGATTATTTTTTTACATAGTTGGTTATAATTAAAAACAGTAGCAGTTGCAGTTGATTCAGTAAGTTATCCATTTTTTGGGATCATCATTTCATAAATTTTGGTCCATCGTGACTGGTGCCAGCGTTTCACCTGCATGTGACGAATTTACTTTGTGGCGAATTTACAATAACCCTTTCAAAGGATAGATAGATAGAGAGAAGAAGTCTTTATTGTAACACCACATCACAAATAATTAAAACTAAGTGGACAGTCTTAATCAAAGTGTATTAACAATGGGCGGTCTTATCGCTCAGAAAAAAATCTTCCAGACAACCTTGCTAATGAATTCAATATGTATAAGAGCATGGGGTCCCATCAGGTACAAAAGAAAAATAGCCCGAACTTGAAAAAATGTAGTAATCGTGTCTAGAGAGTTACTAGTTAGTGTCCAGTGTATTCATTTGTGCCAATAATACTTCGCCAACACGCAATAAATGTCGCTTGATAATCTTGCGTTACGCAGAAATAATATAATTCGTAAAATAGCCCGCGTTATTCTGTTGTAAGGGATGAGGCATAGGTACCTATTATATTATCTGGGATAAGAGCAAGTTTGACTATACCGAGCGAGTGAGGCTTGGGGTAGAGTTCTTTCGACATTCAAATCGACGCACTTTGATTCAAGTCTCGCTTGGCTCTTGAATACTTAGCTGTAATTTCACGATTGTGTTTAACAAATAAAAAAAAAAACACTCAAAAACTGAAGAATTTTATTAAATAGTAAATTAATATTTTCATTCAATAGAGTCCTCTCTAAGGGTAGGCAACGCACTGGCAATGCCCTTGGTATTGCAGATGTCCGCAGGTGGCGGTGGCCACTTAACATCAGGTGGACCGCCTGCTTCTTTGTCACTGATTACATAAAGCAAAATTTTGTGGAATATATAGTTAGAAATTTCCGGCCTGGCGAAGGCTTAACTGAAGTTGCCTTGTTTGAGTTAAAAGTTTTCAATGGGTTTATTCCGTCATCTTTAATTAAAAAATCATGACGGAACCATTAAAGTATTTATGTACACCTTAAAATATAATAAAGCACTAAAATTTAAAAAACAAAATACCCCAGAAGTTATTAAAGCCAGTTTAAAATTGGTGACCTCAAGCGAGGCCGCACTAAGTCCTACCGCACACTGTGTCCTCACTCAAAATAGCAACCTTCCTTCGTGACCTTTGCCAATGCTCAGTGCGATAAACTTTCGTAACTTAATTTGCTGAGCGCACTCCACGTTTTGCAAACATTTGTTTAATGTTTGCGCAGTGTAGACACGGCTTTAAAAATGCAAACTGACAACATTTGATTCAAAAGGTTTTCAAATTTGAGTACCTTGTTAAAAATGAAAACTTGTCGATTAAAATGTATGTAGTTATGTACGCAGTATAGGCGACGGCTGCTGCGAATACATTCGGTACAGGACAACACGCTCGGGTATACGCGAGTCGCTCAAGAAGAGATTTCTTCCAAAAATTGATCATTTTGAGAATGTGGTTCCTCATTCTTATTACTCTATTTGAGCAACGATCACGACTGAGCATCATTCTGTAACACGGGTCTGAGTCAGCGTAGTTTTTCAGCGAAAGTAAAATGTACGTTAAATTCGACCACTCACTCGATGACGGCTATAGTGATACATGGGCACATGAACAAAATTCGCTTGATCTTGTAACCAACGATCCCATAATTACTAATTTCTCAAAATTAGAATATTAATTGCTTCAAAAATAAATAAACAAATGACGAAAGGCAGCAAAAACCGCAGCCTTTAGTAGCCTACAGGTACATAAATATATAATGTTAAAGTCCTTATAGCTAGAATATTCAATAAAGCCTTTCCTATTAGAGCAATATAATTTTGCTTTTAGCTAGAAAATCGACTACGAGAGGCGCAATGTAGCTTAATTTAATTTAAATGGACTGTCGATATTTATGACTCTCAATATCAAAAACGGAACTAGAGGAACAATGCAAAATAGAATGTACCTAAGTATATACATATTTGATATAAGTAATGAAATGTTAATTTTAATTTTCGTGTTCTAAGTAGCTCCTACTCGTCAAGGTAGCGCAATAGGATAAAGGCGACAAAGTTGCAGTGGTATGACACAAAATCCACACTTTTCCTATAAAAGTTAGCTTGAACACTTCCGTGCTGAAAAAACATTGAGCAAAGCTAGTTCACCTTGGCGGGTAGTTGTAAAACACGCTGCATCGTCGAATATCCGTTTTACAATAGCAAACAATACAATTGGTATGTTATTATTGCTATTTAGTATTTTAATTAAAATTACAATCTACAATACAAAGTCACGGTGACGTAGTCAGGCGGGAAAAGATCTCGCCTTGAGTGACGAGCTTCCCGCGCGGTGGCCTCGCTCGCGGCCGCCAACGCTCGACGAACCTCGCCGGCGTTCGGCGGTGTTCGTTCGCGTTCGGGAAGCTTCGGTAACGATCGGGTGCACTCGTGTGTCCTCGATTGTACTCGGCTGTTTTTACACACGTGTCAGTTTAGTTAATTGATTGGAGATTCCTTTTGAATTAGTTTAAATGATGATAAGATAGGTTTTTTCAGACAACGTAGTATTTACTAATGTTAGGCAGGAATGGAACAGAAAACAATTAAATTATACCTGTGCCCTTCCCGAGAGCCAAAAACCAGCCCAGAGGCAGAGGCAAGGCGTTCTTAATGCCGTAAACAAAGACTTTGTTGTCCGCCTTAATAAATGTCTGTCTGTCACGAGTCACGACCATTTTCTTTCAGCTACTGGCTTAAGGCAGCTGAATAAAATTGTTATCAAACGCTAAGGTAGTCCTGTAAAAAGTTTAAACTTCTATAAACTACATGCAATAAAAAGATAACCAACGAGTTTTGATTTTTGGCCTTGCTTTTTCGTATTTTGAGCTTTACGAAAACTTATACTACCCATATATTATTATGTAGGTACCTATGGTTACTATTATGTACATATTGTCTCTACATCCCGTTGACTTAGAGCTTGTAATTTTCGAGAGACTAAAGTGACTTCGTCCCTTTAAATAGACTAGATAGCTCGCCAGGCTTCGCACGGGTTAACAAATTTTACACCTTATTCCCTCCCTGCCATTTTTCACCATTCCCCCATTTATTTACCCTTTCTCTACTTTATCCTTATCATTTCCTTCTCCTGATCTTAGAAAACTAACTTCCCTTTCCGTTCTATAAACATGATGTTAAAAAACTCCTGTAACTCCGTTTCGGATCGGATTTTGATTAAACTAAAGTAACAACTCACTAAAATAATATATTACTACAACAATTTAACGGCAGCGTCCAAATCCATCCAGTAGTTTGCGTAATGCTTACATGATTTTTCATCAGGAAAGAGTCATAAGAGTATAGAGAGTCCATAAAATAAATCATAAAATAAAATGTACTTATTTATGAACTACTTATTTTAATTTTTTTTCAAGTAACTTTATTCATCATCATTAATAGCCCAAAGTAACTTTATTGTGAATATTTTATGTTTTACGTTGGTTATATTTATGTAGTTTTATGTTTGTAATGTTCTCCGTGAATTATTCACAGAGCACATTATGATTACATACATTAAATCAATCAATAATTATATTAATTTATCATTGTTTAGTTTTAATTACTATAAGTATTTAGCTTGAATAATTTGGACATTGCCTGCAAAAAAAAACAATTACCAATGTTTTTGTAATATAAAGTACATACTCTACATTACAAAAACACAATAATTTACTGTAGAGCACTATCTATGTATTATATCCGTTATACCCATGGTACAAGCTATGCTTAGTATGAGTAGCTATGCTAGATGGCGCTATATGAAATGTCCACACATATTGAGGAGGTTAAGATAATGATTATTGTGATTTATTCCAAATTAGAAAATAAATAGAAAATCATTTGTCTAGCTACTACTACTACCTATACCATTACCAACTGTGCCTATTCTTAAGTTTTGGCAATGAATTGGAATGATTGGGTTCGGGTGTGAGGACGTACGGTATCTTGGTCAGATTTTATAAAACCCATAAACCACTTTCCATCTTTTGAGTTACTTAACATTTTTACTTGTTTTGTTTTGTATAATGTAAGTACAACATTAATGCCTAATACACAAAAAAAAAACAGCAGCTTTTCCTAGCTTTCCAACTTTTAGCCAAACCATTGCCTCGGCCCACTTTCGGTAAAAGTAAATGTCTTGGAAGTCTTGGCACTGATCCATAAACGGACGCAGCCTTTTTCAGGCTTCCCCAATAAAGCGGAAAAGTCCGATGCGTGTGGAAAAGAGAAACAAAACGGCTTCTACCGCTAAACGCTTGACTGTTTGACCCAATTTCTTAAATCCACAACCATTTCAGGGTTTGACAATGATAACACTAGTTTAGTGTAATAAAAATATACGCTCGCATCCAAGCGCCGCACCGGGCGGCCGCGAGGGGGCGCGGTACCGCCGGTTCAGTGACTCGCGAGCCGCGGCAGAGACTGCACGCACGCTCGTAGCTCGTTTGTCGCCTCAACAACGCTGGCTGAGCCGTTTTCGTCGATGGAACATTGTGCGTTCTTGATTTGAATTCTGTTCTCGATTTGAAAATTTGCTGACAGTGACAGAAGTGTTTGTTGACAGTGCGATTTTGGATTCGTGTGGATTGTTCTGTGACTTTGAACTGGTTTATTTTTTGGTAATTTTTATTGTGCATGTGGACGGATCAGTGAACATTTGGATTGCGTTTTGGACTTGGTGAGTATTTTTTAAATATAAACAATAACAATGTATCGTAAGTTTTAATGTTTAAATGGCATTTGTTTACAATTATGAATTTTTAAAATTGTTATTATTTACTATTTTGTTATTTATTGTTATGCGATGTCAGCACGTGCAGTACAAGTGTAGGTACCTATTACTACTACTAACTTGAAAAGATCATTTATACGTTAAAAATAACAAGTACAATTAGCATTTTTGATTTCGAAAGTTTTTTCTGCAGGTTTTTGATAGAGCACGAAATGTACCTATAGAGACACAATCGAAGTGCTCTATCAAATTTTTCAACTTGTTTTCCTTTTGTTATTTATTGAAATATGTTTATCTTTACTGTAATAAGTGTCATAAAATTTACACGAGGAATATTACTATAAAAACTATATTAAATGAAATAAACAGATCTGTCTCACCTTGAATTAGGTAGAATAATAAAGCGCATTTAGAAGATAACAAGAGATAGGTATAGAAGTTGTTTATTATTGTCTTGATATTGTTAAATGTGGAATAATACAAAGGTTAAAACTATAAGGATTTAAGAGTATCATACCTACATTTTATGTAATTACATTTTGCAGTGACAGAATAAAATCTAGGACGTAATAAAATGACAATCACCATAAAAACAATAATTATTAAAATAAAATTATTTTATTGTATTGGACGCCATTAATTAAAATTTAAGGTCAGACTCACAATTTACAATTTGTTCTTCAGAAGGGAGGAGGGGGGAGAGGTAATAACAAGGTTTGAATCTAACAAACAATATAATTTATTATTATTACATAAATATCCACGTTTACACTATTACATCACTCTGTCATGGTCGTTCTTTGCTAAGCGGTTCTGTCTTATTTTAAGACTAACATTATTATATTTTAATTTTATAAAAAACATCGATTTACGTCAGTTATTTTAATGGGAAGCTATTACACGGTCATAAAGAGCTTGTTATGAAGCTGTAGTGAAAATGTAAAAAAAAGTTAACAAGGATTTTCTTGGCTGCTAAATTATTGTATTAAGAAAATCAAGCGTTAACTTTATTTTTGCAAGTGCCTTAAATAAGTCTGAACACGTACCCACAAAAATAACGTATAACCTTGACAACAAGTAAAAGTAGGAAGTGACCTTTAAAAATAGCTACTCACTGCTTGGCTTTAAATACATTCCAAAATCAGTCAAGCAATTACAATTTTTGTATAAGGTTGCTTTTAAATATTAAACAAGCAACGTTAGGACACTGAAAAGTTTTTGTGCTGGTCAGTTTCAATTTCAAAATAATAAAATTAACTTACAGCACTTATTAAAATTAGCTACACCACAAATTAAATTCAAAACAATGAGTAGATTTCGCCTTCATATTAAAAAAAAAATGAAAATAGAACTATCTGTCATCTTGCTCATACATTTTATACAGAGCATTTAAAAATTACTGTATTTTTTTCATGCTCTGTGATTTATACTTAAGTGGCAGATCTATTCGCTTGGCAACCAATGGTTCATTTTTCAGCGTATTTTTTATCAAGTCTGGAAAGTAAATTATCTGCATACTGAAAAACACGTGGAGTGACCTCTACCGGTGCACAGTATCGGAGCAGTAAAGGCCACCCCGAAATAATCATAAACTATGACTAACAAACCTACCAGCAGTTTTTTTGGTAATGGCCTCGCGCGCCTAAGTACTGCGCAGTAAAAGGAGTCTTACTGAATAATTGGATATTAATAAAAATAAATAAATAATAATAATTATTGGATATTGCAAAACCACTGGGAAAATATCCACCATATTAACTTTTTGGCAAAGAATGAGAAATGATTTCAATAGTTTTCCCATTTGTTCGTGATAACGACGCTGTTGGTAGCAAATAGGCTAGCGCCACACTGGCCATATAATTATGAGTAAAATATTTAATCACAAAAACAATAATTATTTAGACACGAGACTTGGTGATCAAAGGATCGCCAAGTCTCGTGTTATTCGACAAACCGTCTGACAAATCTGCCCGATACATTTTCATAGCTTCTATTTTTACCTTAGACTAACTACGCAGTAGCACTATTTTGTTGACCTAGGACAACACCAAAACTAACTTAACTATTAGATAAATCAACATGGCCTTCAAAACGTGGCTATGAAACCATTAAAACATCTCAATGCTCATACACACAAATAACACTAACTCATTAATAATACATATTATTATAATAATGTATAAAACAAACAGTATTACGTACGGCTACTCCAAACTGTGGTGTAAACATCAACAGCTTATTATCGTGGTGTCCTTCACTCGATACGTAAAACACTTCCGCAAAGCCCTTAGCTACGCGCTCTCTTGGATAGGGCTGCCACTTGCCGCTGTGTATTTTGAACGTCAATGGCTAAATCCAAAATTAAGGGAAAATTGGAGGATAGCGAAAATGCTCCCATGATTTTTGGGGCTGATTTTGATAACACTTTAAACTTTTGCGATCTTTGTAACCTTTTCTCTTGTTATTATTTATCTTGGTATTAATTTATTTATTATTTATTTATTTATTTAATTAATTAATTAGACGGCTGAAGCCAATTACACCAATTAATGTAAGTACAAAAGATACAAATAAATTCAGAATATAGTGGCAATTATGTGAGTTAAACTTAAACAATAAAATTATATATAAAATTACGATAAGATACCAATAATGATGGTGATTTAATATCACTCGCGTTTACGAGCCCTAGGTGCAACAAGGTTATCCGATGCTGCTGCTGAAAAAAAATGTTTTGCAACCGACTGCCTTGCGCCTACGCGCCTGCCTGACTTCAGCACCCTTTGAAAATTATCGTTGATGGAATAAAACCTGATGGCCACTATTTCTGGATATGGTGTTATGTTTGGTTTGGTTGTTGTTGTATTTGTTTAGGTATAGGTACGTGATTTCCCGCAGTGGCGTATGACATTGAAAGGTAGAGATGGAGCAGTTCTTCCAGAACCTCCACAGTCAGAAAATAAATGAAAGAATGTAAAACAAGAAGATACTTAGTATTTAGTAAAGAAGTCACCAGATAATCATCGTGTAGCAGCCCTATCACTTAGCGATCCATGTGGAGTCGATGCAATGATAAGTGCAAGGCTAATTGCAATGATATGCAGCTATCTCTGAAGATAAAGGAACTGGTTGAAATTTCCACGATACCAATACATTATTAGTTGTGTCCTGCAGCTTTGCTTGTTATATCTTTTTTTTTGTCTCTTTTCACGCTGTTTCGCTATTTGCCCATTTTACCTCGGGCACTCTACATTATCTGGGATAAAAGAAACTATGTTGTTGACGGTAGTAAAAACAGACTGTGTGCAAAGTTTCATCCAAAACGGTTCACCCGTTTTGTTCTGGAAGCCAAAAAAACACAAACCGATGACGTTTCACTTTTGTTTATAGATTTAGTAGGAATTTATTTGACTCTATATTACGGAAACATATAATTCGACTCTATATTACAAAAACATGTGAAACACTCTATTACTGTATTAAGAAAATAACGAAAAAAATCACATAACAAGAGACATAAAAATTCTAAAATATTTGCGTAAGTATAACGAACTGAACTTTAACTTCATTTATGTAATTTATGTAAAAATTAATCAATTTAGCATAATAACAAGAACGTTTATTTTATTATATCATGTCATGCGCAATAAAATAAAATTAAACGTTTAACAAGTGAAAGTAATTTCTCTATTATGACGACTAACATGTTATTCGATCATTTATTGGAATAATTACCATCTGGCCGAATCGAAAGTCATTCGAATGCAATGTTGGAAATCGTGTAATATAGAGTCAAATCGATTGTAAATCATAAACGTATAATATAAGGTAGAAACTTGAATGACATAAAATCGACGAAATGGTTGCAATGACACGCGATCTTGAGTTTGTATCTAAAGATTATTCGTCATGTTAGTGGTTGGATAAAAACTGAATTAGCTTAAAAATTATTTCAGAAATAGAATTTCAGATATTTTTTCAATGATCTTGAAACACTCTTTTATTGATAAGTTATAATTTACGCATTTCAATGTGTTTTTCATCTTCATACTTATCATGGATTTTATGATTAGGTGGCGCCATCTACGCTTTCAAGTATTTTAATATTAACATGATGAGTTACTTTACTAAAATATGTAATCCCAAATTGACAGTCTGATTCAAATGAATGGCACCAATAGGCATGATGACTAAATTTTTTTTTTTGGATACATTAACTATATTCCTCACAAGATAAACATTTGTGAAAACAAATATTAAATGTCTCAAAAAATTACCAAGTTACAAGCATTTTAAAAACCGGAATAGAAAAAGATAGCTTAAACGGCCAGTGACGTCAGAGGAATGTCGTTCATAGTACCTCATTACTAAGCTGTGGTAGCTTTTCATACAATCTCTTTGGCATGTGACGTCACGAGTGGATTTTTCATAGTAAACTGTGGGGGCGCTCTATTTCGCGAGAAAGGGACAGGAGATGCCTCCTGTAGAAATTGAAAAGCTTATTACTCCGTGATTTATTTTGCTTATTTTTTCAATTATTGCATTCATTTTTAATCTTCTTTATGAAAGTAATATTTGCTTGTACATTTTTAAAAGTAGTCATCATGCCTATTACAAAGAGGAGAAAAAAAACTTTAAAAACTTCGTCTCTTTAATATGCCTGGTTGATCTTTATTAGTTTCGCGTTCATGAAAAAAAAAAACTGTAAAACTGTGGTCGCATGACTTGCATGTACATTGTACCTACATGATGCACGCTGCACGCACTTGGCCATGCTAGCCATGCGCCACGAACGAAAGTGAAAGTACATTACTTACTTAGAACGTCACTATTACGCTCACCAGTGTCTGGTGTTTACATTTCGAGATGATTTTTAGAATCTGAACTTGTTTTCTTTAGACATTAGTTAATGAAATGTTTCTCTGTCACCTTTTCGAAAGCGAGAATTATGTTACTACTGCAGTCCTTTTCCTGTGAACCTAAATGAAAGGGACGGCAACATTTTCAAAGCTTTCAAAGTAGTAGGTACTTATTTGTGTATTTTGTACCTACCGTGAAAGTTAAAAGATCTATTCTGGCAGAATCGTAAAATGTAAATATGCAGGACCACGAGGCTTTAATCTATTAATGCCCACACAGGTTTTCTAAAGGTTTCCGTTCTGTTAGTGTCAGTTTGTTTTAATCTAAAGGGTTTTTTAAACATTCTACCCATAAGAGAGTCGGGTGGGCGATTGGCCATTTAGCTGAAAGTAAGTTCGGAGTGACACTGCATCAGTTATGGGCAGCCGTGTCGCTCAACTCCAGATGAACCACTAGCAGGTCACGTCTTTCGTTTACACATTTTTTTTTATCTAAAATATTGGTATGCCGTACTAAAATTTTCCTCACTTTTCATACTAAATATAACTTTCAGATTTGTATCCATCCCTCCTACACTTGATAGTATCATATCATACTATTTTTAAATCAATAGCTTTTATTTGAACTACAATGTTCATCCTAAGTACTCTCTTTCTCCATACGCTAGGTTCAATGTACCGATGATGGTCAATAAAAATTTATTTAGCGAATCCCATGGCTAAATGTAGCGAGCGCTTAATACATGTCTGCCGATGCCGATAGACAGAGATACCCACTTGGTTTTAATAGGTACGGGTAGATGAGAATAAAAGTACCTAAAGGTTAAAACGCATTGGCATAATCTTTGGCAGCGATGTGTAGACATGTAGACATAGAGAAAAATAATACATGTAGATCGCGACGCGTTACACGCCGCGCTAATTTGTCTATTCCCCACAAGGAAGTTATATGTATATGGGTGAAACTTCTTTGATTCCCCACTATAGAGGTTAGAAAAGTGAAACGTCTATTCTTTGTATGTTTGTACTTAGATAAGAATATGAAACATGTCACGTGACCTGCGGCACTTTGGATGCACAAAACAGCGCCGATTGCATACAAACGTCATCTCGAAAACACTAAAGCTGAGTTGCACCAGCTTACTTTAACGGTAACTTTAACTGCTAACTGTCACCGTCCACGTTTCGCCGGGCGGGCTCATGTCAAAATCTGACAGTAACTTTAACTGTGATTATGGTGCAAATCAGCCTTAAACAACGAGGAAATCCTATATACTCTTTGGTGCTCGTCATATCTCCACAAAATAGCGGCGCATAACCTTTGTGGCGCATCCTTTATATTCTCTTATCTAAGGTTTGTATGCTTTCATGAACAAAATTTTAAGTTTAGGATAGATCGAGACTTACATTGATTCCTATCGTCCTCGAAAACTTGACAGTCGAGCGCCACAGTTAATTAAATGAAAAGATATCAAGGCCTACTAGGTTAATTAATCATTAGAATATTTTGTTATATATTAACAGCGATTAAGTGCTTTTTAATGTTTGCTGTTTTTGTGTTTAATCTTTAAGCATCATAATTATTAATTAATTAAAATGAGTAGGTACTTTTAATGAAGGATGTTTGATTAATATAACAAGTACAAGGCCTAGTTATATTTATTTACGTTACAATAGGATAAATTCGGTTTGCTTGTACAATGAAAGTATTTTCGTCACCCCATTGTCAGGGGCATTGACCGAAAATAAACTAAATTAGATTATTTTTATGTTTACATTATCAATCATAGATGCCCTTGTGACCTTACAGACAATGAACGCGGATCTAGGCAAACATGGAAATATAGTTGTTTACACAAATCGTGCTAATACTAATTTTAGTGTAAGTTCTCCAAAATAATGCCTGACTTTAGTATTAATTATTATTACCTGTCAGTTCCGGCGCATCTTAAAACAAAATTAAAAGTTTTTCATTAATAATAAATAGGATGTGAATATCGGGGAATATTTTGTACAATAGTTTTTCTCTATTTCACACAAAAAGCTTGAGCCTAAAACTATTTATAGGTTCAGTTTTTTTTTAATCAACGATAGGCTGACATTTGACCACGGTCTTAAGTAACGACGCAGTCGACGATGGAGCACGCCTCCATGGAGCATGCTTGCCTAGAAAATACCGTTTCACTCTGACCTTAAAAACTCCCAGATTATATTTGTCAGGAAACAATGACGCTGGTAAGGTGTTCAATTCCTTAGCTGTCCGAATTATAAACGAAGAATTAAAACACTTTGTACGTATTCTAGGAATCTCTACCATATTACGGATGCCGTGTTTCCGTGCGTAAGTTTAAGGTAATTATTATTACTAAATTAGTATACAACTTAAATGAGCAACCGACTCTTAAAGGTACTAGGAGGAACCTGTGTTACAAGTGCCGGCCATACCTTTTAACCTTGTCTCAAATTATTGCTACAGTTTAAGTTATATATTTTTTATAAATAGTGACAGTACATTTACGTAATGATGTATGTGTCATCATTGGATCATCTATATTTCGCCATTATAAAGATTTTAGTCAATAGAACGTAGGTATACAAAAATGCAATATGCTAGTGCTAGTCCGCTTGCACAAGTCTAGCCCGGATCGAGCGCACGAAACCGCGTTTATCGTCACCCCATTCCCGACGACCTTCCTCCCACTATAAACTACCCATCTGCACTATTTTTACACTAAAACACGCAACATAATAAATAAATGGACGTTACCGACGGTCCTAGTTCTAATCTGCGCGTCAAGGTTCGCGAATTTTTCTCCAATAAGCGTCCGTCTCCTTGACATACATCGCGATGCGCCCGCGCACTCCGACGAAAAAATACTAGCAGATAAAATGCTAGCAGATAAACTCGACCGAATCACTCGTTGATAATAAATTAAGTGTTTTAGCGCAAGTCACTGGCTCATATTCGGTGAGCTCTGTCTGTGAGTTTGAACGTACCTAATTAACCGTTTCATTTTACCATTTTTATTTTTTGCAAATTTTGTGGAAGTGGTGGGCAGAGGTTTATACAGAGATTTAAAAAGTTAATCCCGTTGAAGAGTAAATAAATGTGATGACTATTCTAGGCTTGATCCTAAAAATTAAGGAAATTGAAAATAAATGGCGACTGGAAATCCCGACCCCAACATTGTAAATAATTACTTAGTTATTATTGGCTTCGTGGCGAATAAGCGCCTAAAGACCAAGGTTTCGACCAGTGCCTCCTAGATACCTATTGGGTATCTTATGACTTATGGCGTCGAACGAAACGTGGACTGTAGACACTATTTGAGTACTACACCATTTTAAAGTATCTCATCACCATCAGCAAGGTATGGAAAATGTATAGATCACCATTAAATTTTATTCAAATTCGGTCATAAGTTAAATTGTTGGCGCGTGGAGTAAGGATTACTTCAGACGGTTGCTCAATTAATCTATTTTTAGGGCCTTCGCTAAGCATTTTCCCTGTTAGTAGGAAGCTGATGGTGTTTTCATCCTTATTTATCAGAAAACAACATTTGCTAATTGCTCCTTGCCCTTTTATGAATAGAATAAGAAGTCACTTTAACTAATCGTTTGTACCAAAACTCTACCACCGAGAAATATTGTGAAAGTCTCACTTCAGGTTGTGAATAGATATGTAATAAGTTCTTTGAGTCTTAAACTAACTATTATAATAATACTTTTACTAGTTTTAGTTTTTCATTATTTCCAAACAAGACATTTGTCAAAAAAAAAAATATAAATGATATACGTAAGAAAACTAAAACAACCAACCTTTAATTTATAAAAATATTTTTTTATTTATTTGTTAAAGATCTTTTTGCATGCAATATATGTATTATTATGTTAAACTGTAACTTTTGCATTGATGTATATAATGGCACTGCAACTATTATGGCGGCCGTGACTTTTAACATCAGGCGAACGAAGAGCCCTTACATAATATTGAGGACGTATGAATGTTAGAGTAATCCATGGAGCTAATAAAAAAAGAAGGAGGGCATCCCGTCTGATCCCAAACTGAAGCACCCTTAGGATGCCGGAGCGCTTCGTACGTACGAGCGGGCACGCACACACTCACATCATAGGAAGACGGCCGCCCGCCAGTATTGCTCCGGACCTCACACAAGACGCTGTCAACGTGACGGAAAAAAAATTCCAAAAATGGCGTCCTGCGTTGTAAAAAATTGTCGAAATAATAGTAGTTTAATTTTAAAAAGTCAGGGGATCACTTTTCACAAGTAAGCTTGTTATTATTCCACTGATTTCTTCACTTTTTAATGAAATTTTTTAGATGCAATCAATACACAAATCCAACCAGTGCTGCCAGCAATCAAACTTGCAATTTACCCGAAAGTGTGAGAGAATGACCAAATTGTATTCGAATACAACATATTCACATAATATTGATTATAATTGAGACATGACTATAATGCCGATGCATTTTGTGATTACGAATGTGCATGTTTTGTCCTTTTCTTGAATGAATATTTTACCGGTAGTGTACCTACTAAGTCGTGCATATTTGGGCAGGTCTCTATGATGTAAAAAATTAAAGTAGGTATAAATACGAAGGATGTGTTCATAAAACGTATTAGGCAACATACGGCTAGGCCCTGGCTATGAATCTTTATGCCAAATAAACAGTTTTATTAACATATATTTAGATAGCACTACATAAACGCCTCCCGAAAAAAGAAGGTCATTGTAATGGTTTTTATTAGAGATGCGCCGAACATGGATTTTTGAACCGAACTGAAAAACGAACATTATTCGGTCCAGAGCTTACCAAACCGAATATTCGGCCGAACAAATCGGTTAATTTTATTTTACATGAATTTTCCCGTACATTCAGTCGCTATGAAATTTCAACAAAGGTTCCACTGCAAGATATTGGACCAAATCGCACGCTCTATATATAGGTCGGTAGTGCCCGTTAGGCACAACATATAAGTTTTCTGGTGACCAAGCGTTTAGTGCCTAGATAAAGCATGTTATCAGTATCTAGAAAAACGATTAAAAAGTGCTAAGTGTTCTGATTATCTACGAATGAGTTCCCATAAAAGATAATTATGGAAGTATTTAGCGGAAAGTATTAAAAAAATATTCGGTAATTATTCGGCAGTTTTACCGAATATTCGGTATACCGAATAATTACCAAATATTTGGCGCATCCCTAGTTTTTATTCTTCGTAATATATCGTACCTGAAAGATAGTCCACGCGGCGAAGCCGCGGGGCATAAACTAGTAGTTTTTATAAAAATCAAATGGGACAAATTTTGAGGTATGAAAAATAAATAAGACATGAAAATTTTACTTTGACTTGCTCGTGTAGCTTTTTGGACATATACCTAATATAAGGTACAAAACGTCAATCACGCCAACTTCGGAAGTTTTTTTTATCGGGGTCGGGTAATTTTGCCCACATGGCAATCCTTTAATCTGACACACATATTTATGTGTCCGCCATTTTGTACTTCAGTTCGATGTCAATCAAAACTCAATCCTTCTTTTTTTATTTCATCCATGGAGTAATCTATAACTTTTGAAAAACAAATGGTCAACTCTTTCTGATTTTATCCTTTAGTTGTGCCCTCCATACAAACATATACACATGTACCTCTTTGCCCCCTTTTTGTAATCTTCTACTTTTTATTAGTTCGTTGCCCACTTTCGTCGTTTTCCTCCTTTACTGAATGTCCATCAGTAGATTAGTGTTTGATACATAACTTGAACTAGGTATAGCTAAAATCTTTAGTTGTTTGCCCACTTTTTGTATAGTCAAATACAAAATGTTTCGATAGCTGCATGTTGCATACGATACGGATAGAGTTCATCCATAACGTCATCTTTGGATAACACAATTATTTTAATTAGAAGAATTTAATTCATTTCATTATTTGAAATTCAACTGATTTGAATTGAAAAATAGTTTCTAGTTGACGTTCGTGAAAATATAATAGTCATTATGTGTCACAGTGATGTGTAATTGAGATTTGGGACAGAGCAGTATCAGAAGCAACCAAGGCCGAATGGGGTTGTTACCATGGTAACAGTCTCGGTCTGAATTCTTTCTAAACTAGGATAATGACTGTTCGACTCATGTTTGCCAGAATTAGGACTGTTAATTTATTGTTATGTTAGATAATGACCGGAGTTGGGTCAACACTAGAAAGAAAACATTAATTTTAGCATATTGGTGCAATTTTGATCCAGTTAAAACTTTAAAACTTTCAAGTAAGAAAGTAAGTATGTATAAAGTTAATCCATGAAAAGATTGAATGAGATCACCAGCACTAAAAACAAAATAATCTCTAAGTATAATTTTCTAACATCCAACCATTAATTACTTTTCTTAAATATTCCGAAGGTTTACCGCAGCTATCGGCACTTTAAACAGCCAGATAACGCGAGATACTACACTTGATAACATATCAGCACTATTTAGTCTATCCATCGCACAGGGAAATCGGAATGCCGCTTTTATATTGCTTGTACTTTGTGACTGACGTATTACCCACTGCTCTGAAGTTGGTATGAGTGGCTGCGCAGTAGCATTTTTTCAACAACTACAACAGTATTATTTAAATCGGTACATGGAGGCTGCAGCTGTGGTCACGTGGTACCGGTTGGTTTGATTGGTCGGACAGTATTTAATTTCTTATTGGTTCAATCGGTCAACCTATGATGACTGCGTGACTTGTTTTAGACTCTAACTTCAGGACACTTTCATTGAGATTATTCCTATATTTTAATGGTTATGGATATTACCGAGATTTTACCTGCTACTATCATTTATTCCGTGACATAATTGAGATTACTGAGATTGTCGTAAATATTTAAGGCTGAGTTGCACCAGCTTACTTTAACGCTAACTTTGACTGCTAACTGTCACCGTCCACGCCTCGCGGGGCGGGCTAATGTCAAAACCTGTCAGTAACTTTAACTGTGATTATGGTGCAACTCAGCCCAAAGGTACCTAACGTCTCATCCAGCATCATTACTGAAAATTCAAATTCAAATATTTATTTAAATTCTGATTTCGTAAAGTGTTCTAATCACCTAAAATCTGCCCTTTAGAAATATGACATTTCTGCCTTTCTACCCATTCCTAATCTGCGGTAGCGTGGCCAACCATCAGTTAAAAAGCTTCCTTGAAATCAGTAGAGATTTATGAGCTTTAAACAGTTTAACACAAGCAACCCTTTCACAACCCGGAGAAAGTTTAAAACAACCCCACAGTCATTTAAAACAACGAGTTTACAACCCACCCAGTAAAGGGTTGACATTAAAAAACTATTGCGCGATTAGTCGTATTTATGGTATTTTTATTGCGCCATAAAATTGTGCCATAAATATACTGTAAAGATGCCCGCGGGACACAATGTTAAAAAAAATATATTTTTACTAAATGGATATTTACGAGCCTTCGAAACATAACTACAGTTGATTTTTATGGGCTGTATTTTTGCGGAAGAAAGGTTAAGAAAGGGTTGTATAAGCTTTTCATTGTACGCGGAACCTGTTCACTGCCCTTTACATGCAATAGTTCTATGGGTTAGGTGCCTATACTTCATAAGAATAATCTATTTTTACAAACATATATTATTTATTTTTCATTGTTTATGCGTGCGTCTATGCGTTGTAACCTGCTCTACCACAAGCTAATACAAAACCATCATGTTTCATGGTATTATTATTTCAAGGTTACAATAGTATTATTCGAATTGGTACCATGAACATATAAAGTATTCCTGCGTGTGGACGAGACGTCTACATTTTTATATGGCGTTATCACTGTCGCACGTCAGTGTCAACATTATGTAAAATTGTAAAGGATGACATGACAGTTGTATTTGAGTGAACGATTTAACGTGACATCATCAAAACTGCTCTGGCTCTGCAAGTGTTCTTACTTTTATGTCATTTGTCAATGTATGATTGAAGTAATAATGCTATAAGACGTTGTGGTTGCCCCCAAGTAACGAGGCGCGTGACGTCAGCCTCATGAGGCAGGAACGTCAAACCCAGATTAAAAAAGCAATGTCAAAAGCAAGCGGTAAACTGACGTGTTTATACGTCAAGAACTAACTCATAGTTCATACTTCTTTAGGTAAATAATAATAATTCATCGCCATCATTAGCATCAATTAGCTAATCAGTTTCAACTATTTACCTACCTTTTATGTATATTTGGACACTAGTACTATATTCTTTTTGCATAGGTATGTGTTGTCGTCGCTGATACTTGGCTCTTTCATTCAGCTTCGACCACGCTATGGCACTTGCTGATTTTGTGGGGGTTCTGGGTTCTCAAATATTTACAGCGCAGTTGGTAGTACCTAGCTCTGTCTTCTGAACGGTAGGTTGTAGGTTCGATTCCCACCCAGGGTATAAAAAATTGTGTGATGAACGTTTGTTCTATGCTTCGGTGGTATTCTATTTGCAATAAAATACTTTGACTTATTACTGTTGTGATTTAAATAGCATAGCCATCTTCATGCTAATTAGAAAGACCAAATCATCTAATTGATTAGATGATTTACAAAAAAAAACTGTCCTGCGCACTCGCGAAAAGCGTTCATCCGAAATCAACGACATTGTTTGTCTCCAATTTGCCGCATTCATCACCAGTTCACGAGGGCCTGCCCGTCCCCCCGCGCACTTACATCATTGATGGTGCAGAGGAGATCAATAGGTGTATCTCGGAGGTCTGGTTAGGCCAGCCACCGCGACCTTGGCCCACTTTGATAGTGGCCCGCAGCTGTTCGGCGATAATACGACAATTCACTTCCTAATACTCTTCCAATCTAAACAAATACACACATAGTTGATTCAACAGTTAAATTATAAATGCTAGAGTTAATTACCAACCTGCCTAGTACATAATCAAAGTTAAAAGATAAACATGCTCCCATTAAAATTAAGTACTTGAATATCTAATTTGAATCAATGCTGATTGTATTCAAATTAATTCTAATAATTCATGTCAGTTAACTAGTTGTTAATTTCGACATAATGTTACTATTGCAAGCTTTGTATTTGTAATATACTACAGAGTTGCAAGATGGAGCACTTTAAAAGAGGGTTAAAAGAGATCTACAGGCTACAGGGTAAGCAACTCATTAGTGACACCTCCACTGTTACAGATGTCTATGGGCTGCGATGAACGGGACATACGCTTGTTTGGACTCCCCAACATAAAAACAACTAAACTATTCTCTAATATTTATCTTTAGGATAAAATTAGTATTTAATATGTGGCCTAGTAAATAATCTAGTACTCAAATTGAGCTCAAGTTCAGAGCTCTTATATAAAAGACATCAACGCGCGCCAAGGACGGCTTATCGTTTAATCTTTGACACCAAAAAAATTCCCATCCTCAAATGAATTACGAACGTACTTTGATCTAAATAAAAGTCCATTCATTTGGAAACGTCCACAAATAACAAACTCAAGGATTTGTGAATAAAAATTGTTTAAAACGCGGAAATTAAATAGGCGTTCTAGAATGTACGATTTTTAAAATAACATTCTTATTGCGGATCGAGCGTTCGTGTTTTCATGTAATTATTTGTTAGAACACCCGCAATGGGCGCAACATGAGAAGGTAGAGCGGCCTCAGTACAACACGTCTCTACATAGAGCAACCTTGATCTCTACTCTACCTATTACTGAAAATGTTGCATTAAAACCACCCAACTATTGTCTTGCATTACCCGCACCGATCAAGAAACAACTTTACACGAATAGCTATAAAGATATAAATCGTACGAGCCGAATTTCGGAGACCTTGACGGCTGGCCTTGCTGGTATCTGGGCGGCTCTTTCCGCCTTACTCGAATCGATTCGAACAATAATATTTTTTATTTAGTTTATTTATTCTGTCTAATTAAGATTTTTATATTGGAATCGTGTAAATTGACCTATTTTGACAATACTTAATTGATGTTGACGTCATCGCGTTAAATTGAATCCATAAAAAATAACAATGTCATTCTGTACCTACCTCCATGTGTATGATTCAGCAAAATTTTCTGTTTATTGATTTCGTAGTTTGTTTTGAATTTGCTATAATAGTTTTGTTATAAAGCAATCATTTCAGCAGTAAGGTCGATACTATTTACGCGACCTAAAAATCCTGACCTATATTCGCGCTAATCTTACGATTTTGCGCGCCCAAGAAGTATACACGAAAAATGCGCGTGCGCCGCACGCACACACGCGCGAGCCCACCGACACACGCGTACATACGTGCGTAATCGCTTAAAGTGTGTCATGATCAGTAGGTGAAGTTTAAATAAATTGATTCGAGGGCCACCGCGTTTTGTTCTGAAGGTCTTTACTGTACCATTGTCGATACGGTCATAAAGGGTGCGAATTTGCGGTCCGCCATAACCTTGTGTTGCGAGCAAGGCCGTCCGTTGCAGAATTAGCGAATGGGCGTGAATTCTGCTCATGCTATATTCGTAATGTGTTATTGAGAAACTGTTATACCGCTGTAAGTTGCGCCGTCAGTGCTGTTGTCTGTGACGTCACTGCAAAAACAACCGTCAGCTGACGCGTGCCGCTGAATGAATATACCTAATACCATTTATCAAATTCCGGCACTATTCCAAATGAATTGGCTAGTGCACACGTGCTCTGTATACAACACCCTATCGAAATATACAAGATTCGAACTTAAATGATTTAATATTTTATAGATAAGCATGTCCAATTTATATACAGTTAATTATTGCAATGTCATACAATACTTAAGAAAAATTCTTGAACACTTTGCAGTAATTGTCAAATTGGGGGCCAATTCTTCCAAAATGTCAAACTAGGTTACGTCAAAATGTCGAATGACGGTATGAACTGATCGTGAATAACGTCATTACAAATAATATAATAATAATAATAATAATAATAAATAAATATGTGTGGACATTTCACAGCGCCATCTAGCCCCAAACTAAGCATAGATTGTACTATGGGAACCAGATAACTGATACAATACTTATATACTTTTTGTTTGTAAATACATACAATAGAATACAATATAACACTCAGACACAGAACAAACATCTATGTTCATCACACAAATGTTTGTCCTGGGTAGGAATCGAACCCACAGCCTTCGGTTCAGAAGGCAGGGATGCTACCAACTGAGCTATCGGGTCCGTCGACAAAAATTATAGTTTGACTCTAAGATTTTGGTTTTGACAAACTTATTTGTCTTAAGTATTTAAATACTAGTATTTACATTCTAGTTTTTACATACTAGTATTTACATACTAGTTTTTACATTCTAGTATTTACATACTAGTATTTAGATATTTATTTGTACTGAATAAAAAACGGTGCACACTTTTCATGCGAACTAAACCTTGAGCTATGCAAGTATTTTGAACATTACGTTATTCTGATACCGAGCTGCGTACTGTAATTATACAGATTATTTCTAAGGTCGGTCCATATAGCGTTTTAAATAAACTAAACTATAAACTGTTAACATTTTAAGCCCGTGTCACAATACTTCTTCGTATATTGCTTATCAATAGAGATTACGAGATATTTTTACTGCGAAAAAGTCCTAAAAAGTGTAATGTTGAAGTTTATTATATAGTAGTGGGCAATGCATCATTGTATTTGGTTGCATTTTAAATTAAGCCCTTGATTTCAGCTATAAATCAATCATGTATTAATTGAGTGGGACAGTTATAAACCCATTTTAATAAATTATGATTTATATTTATGTAACACATGAACGCAATATTATTATTATGAACAATAGTTTTAATTGTTCAGATTTTAACTAATGCAATATTTGATATTTTACAAACTAAATCAGTAGGTATTCCATGAAATATCGAATCGTTACTATCAATTTAATTGTATTAATAATAGTACAGTGGAACTAGTGACAAAAAACGGGCCCTCAATCCCCATCCGTGTAACCTTAGAAAACATTTTACATCCATTCTCAGTGTATTTTTACAGATACACGAACTAACTTTGCGATGTGTTCATAAGTGACTAGTTAGTTAAGGAGCTGGAATGGCTCGGGCAGGGGGGAATGCATAATATACCCCATGTGGGACATCAGTGCAGGCCTCTCCTTAATTTAATAACATTCCTCAAAAGATAAACATTCGTAAAAACAAAATAAAATATCTCAAAAATGACAAAGTTACGAGCATTTTCAAAACCGGAATTGAAAGAGATAGCTCAAACAGCCAGGCGACGTCAGAGCTGGGTCGTTCATAGTACCCCATTACTAATCTGTGGTAGCTTTTCATACAATCTCTTTGGCATGTGACGTCACAAGTGGATTTTTCATAGTAACTGTGGAGGCGCTCTGTTTCGCGAGAAAGGGACTGGTGATGCCCTTCCAGAATCTTTAAAAGATTATTACTCCGTAATTTATTTACCGATTTCACTTATTTTTTCAATTATTGCATTCATTTTTAATCTTCTTTATGAAAATAATATTACTTGTTCATTTTCAATAGTAGTCATCATGCCTATTAAAATTAGAATAAGAATTAGGCTAGTAATGCTTAAGTGATTCCATGACCAACTAAAGGTCATAGAAGTAATCCGTAACTAAACTACGAATTAAATAGTGTGAATACGCACCTAAGAGTGAGCCGGGTCTGATTATACATTCAGTTTACACGTATCACTTTTTCTTGGACCTTGAAACAATAAATAACTCTTTAAAAATCGAACCATTAGTCTGTGATTCGATTTTCATAGAGTTACGAGAACCGAATCAAATGCGGACAAGCCACGAGGTTCCAACTATCCTAAACCCACACATTGCACCACGATGACGCTATTTGCATCCGCTGCGTTTTAATTTAGGACATCTTATTGCAATACTGAAAACGCTGCGTTAGCAGTTCTCTTTCTGACATGAAATTAAACAATAACACATTGCGTTTCACAACTCGACCTAGTTTCGGTTTCGTGTGCAATAAATATTGTTATTACTTATGATTAAGAAGTTTTATTGTAAATCGATACAGGGTTATGGGTTGATTTCATTTTGATTTATTAAATGGACGTTTTATGGTAGTTCGATGACACGTTTGACGACATGTTTGCTTGTCTTGTAAAAGAACTTTAGATATTTAGGTAGTTCTTCTTTCCTAACTAGTTTTATAGTTACTTTTTACTTTTTAGAGTATGTTGTAATTGAATAATGGTATTAAAACACACTTGGCCGTTTATTTTATAGTGGTATGATGGTGATGATGGGTGGTATAAATACGGGTACCTAGCCTGGTTATGGCGGTGTTGGTATATGGTTTGGAATGATAAATTAACCTGTTATCATTCCATGGATGTGGAAGCAGCAGCCAATAGCTCAGGCAAATTATAAAGACAAGCGCAGGTCAACATTTTAGAATATTTTTTATTCCAAATTTTTATTGTTTTTGGCCTCAATAAACAATGGCCTCAATAAAGATGTCCAGTAAATATTTTTCCTAGTTCTATCTATCGACGCACGCAGTCGGAATTCGGTAGTGTCGCAGTGATAAAGCAGGATGGATGTAGCTGGTTAGGGCAGGAACAAGCGAGAGCGCTGCAAGGTTACCCTCATGGTCAGGCGGAGCGGAGGTGTGAGCCTGTGGCGTCTGACAGTCGACACAGACATAATTAAGCCTGTGTTGTGTAAAAAGTACCGTTTTATTAACGATTTTTCAATGTTCTTAGTCTTTTTTTCTTTGTGTGGCAAGTCAAGTACCTATTTAGCCCAGGTGCTAGAATTGTTAAGCGGCCCAAAGATTTCTGACTTTGGGACCGACGACACGTGCCCTCCGAAGCACGTTAGCGCTCATTTGTAAATACCACTTTTTGTAGTGGTCATCCATCATAGTAGCGAGCGTTGCTTAACTTGACCGATCGGCTAAGAGCCACTAGGCGTGCTTCGCTATGAGCGCTATAATTAAATTCAATATTTATATTTTGCTAATCACTGGGCTCTGGTCTCTATAACACTGACTGGTAGTATAATAGAGGCCGGTATAGTTAGGGCATGAGCTTAATCATTAAGCTCTCGTAGCTTAGATATATATTGAAAATATGTAGGAATGGAGTTCGTATAACTAGTCTGCTAGGTCGCAGACCTTAGTCATAGGTTACCTAGTAGGGTCACGCTAGACATGACTTAGGCTGCTTGTCGACTGGTGTATTTTTAGACTCAGAAAGTGTACTTTATTGTTACTTCAGCACAAAAAGGAGGAAGGCTTATCTACTATTACTGAATAATATCCAAGCCAATATGTGTATAACCATTTTTTATTTGTTACTGATATTTCGTAGTACCCTGTACCTAATGTTATACGACCATCTATTGCGCTGTAAATTTTCATGGTTTTTGATTTACGTAATATCTTTTGCACAGTGCTTAATCCCACTAAACCCTTAGAAAATATAGCCATCTAAGACAAAATATAGATATGAAATGACGTGGTTTCGACATTAGATCGAACCGCACTGACCGTGGTCATGAGAAAACTAATGGGAATCATCTTTAGTACCTCTTCGTTATGTTTTGCTTGCTTGCTTGATTGGTAATTAATGCTCCATAATATTTAATCTTAGATTGTCATTCTGTGTTTAAGTATAAATAAATAAGTATATGTGTCATGTATCTATAAAGCTGCGCTCGTTTTATCTACATCTGGCATTGAAGCTATTAAAGTGTATATAGCTCACTTCATACAAATGGAAATATGGAATGTTCTATTTTTTCATCGCGGCAACTATTGGTGGTGTACGTCCCAGACCACAGTTTTATCTAAGATCGTTGCATAAACAGTGACCTTAACACCATTGTATTGTATTCTTCGCCCTGAGATGGTGGAGACATGGTAACCACACTCCAAGTTGCAACATTCAGTTAATATTGCGTACATTTTAGGCCACATCGCTTAAGTACCTATCATTAGGATTGCGGCCAAAGTTGGCCGGATGTTGATAGCCCGATGTGGCAACACTAACTCTTCAAAAGTATAAGACGAAATCTTACTTCCCTGATCAATGGACGAAATGGGTTAAACTTTAACGACAGGAGCCAAAAGGAGTTCTCGGTTATGTTTTGAAAATTACGGCAACATACATATCTACTTGTTTAGAATTTAGTAAGTACCGGTTGTTTCTGCCAAATAGTTATTATCAAAATCGGCCGGTAAATGTCGCTGGCCCTTTTGATGGGGAAATAATCACCATGAAAGACTGCAGGAGTGAAAATCTGTGAAATTATAGAACCTGTAGATATACAAAGTATAGTCCAGGTAAGTTGAAAAATACAATATGTCCACGAGTACATTTGGCCAGATGATAAATTGGTCTTATAGAGCGGTCAAAAACAAAAAAAATATAACAACTACGATTAAAAAAAATATCGTTTTGAATATTGTACTTACTATATATTTTTATTAACAAAAAAACGTAAATAAATGCTTATTGTAAACAAGGAAATTATACACGGATGGCGTAGGGTTGCGACTGAGTTAGTAAAAAAATTAAGCCAAACTAGTTAAACGAATAAATTTTAAGCCAGTTTTCAACCAGGAAGTCTTTACATGGGCCTCTACATTTACCATTTTTTTTTATTAAAAAATATATTTCAAAAATAGTTGCATATTAAGTCAATCATCAAAATATGTATGTAGGTAGGCAACAAACAAACAGTTACATTGTTCCAAAAATTAGTCGGAAAGTGCCAAATAAGGCATATAAACGTGGTGATCGCCGCACTAGCTCGACATGCGCTCGGCTAAGGCCACGAGCTCTGACATAGACCTAGTTAGCTCGGCATTGGCACTACATTCATAAACTAAGGTCATTTGTTACGACAGTTAAAAATAAAACCAGACTAGACGATTGTGCTTACTTTTTTTGACTGACGTTTTGATTTTCACTTCATTTGACAGACGTCATGAAAGCCCACCAGAATTTGACTAATGATTTCCCATCACTAATTTCAGTTTTCAAGGTATGTTAAGGACAAGAAAGATGATGCGAGGAACTAGTTTTGGTTTGATTTAAAAATTTCACTTGTTTTGAAAGTAATAAAATTCAAGGTGAATCATGCCGATAAAAAAGTGAGTTTGAAAGTGAAACTTGCGCATGACTCGGAACATTTACAATGTTTGACAGTATTTTGTGAAAGGAACGAAGAGATGTGCGATCCGTGCCACAGAATAGATAAGTAATAATCTATGTCATTGATTAGGAATATATGATCCGTGTTCCCAAGAAGTCCACGAGAGTTCCTGAATAGCGGCATTAAAATGTTGAATTTGGATTTCTACAAATTACATTATAAAGTCATTTTTATTATGTTTAAAATCCAAAGATTAGCGGCGAAGAAAGTCAAAGTCAAATCATCTATTCATCCTTTTTCTTTTCCGATCTTTTTTACTCTTACCCACAAACAAGATTATGGCGTCAAACTAATTAACCCGTGTGAAGCTTGCACAAACTAAGTGAAGGTGGAAGCCAGGGTGGGTCAGCTAGTCTTTATTAAAACAGGTAATCGATATTATACTATACGTCTTTGTTTATTTATAGTTGCTCGATAAATCTATGTAAAACTTGGAAAGTTTTATGAATCAAGAATTCATAATTGTGGTATAATGTCACTTACACTTGTTCAAATGATCGATCGTTATTAGTCGCGCAGACTTGCATTTCTAATCTGTGATATGTTGATGTACTGCTATATGCGCTCTGGTCACGGTATATTTCTTATATAAAATTACGATCACTTAAGTATTAGTAAACTATTATCATAGAGAGTTAGAAAATACCTACTCTTGTGCAATTATGCACAAGAATAAAACAAGTACTCACGTAAGCGGTTTTAATGCTTAGTTGCATTTTATTCAAGGCAACCTTTTTGTAGTATGGGACGAGTCATATACTTACACGTTTTTCAAACTCTCAACTTTGTTATGATACAAAAATATTTATGGTGATCTCGGAAACGTAATCAATCTGTGTGCAAAATTTCATCAAAGTCAGTCTTGCTGTTCCGACGCAAAAGCCAAACAAATAAAACTGTTTTACTTTTATTATAATTTGAGTAGTAAGGATTAGTAGGGACTAAGAGAAGAAAAGATGTAGGGTGACATTTTCTTTTTTATAATTTTTAACAAAATAATCTTCGGACTACTATACTAACATCATACTAACTATGTCATATTAACTTACCATCAGGTGAGATAGTGGTCAAATGCTATGCCTATACTATTATTAAAAAAAATGTACTGCGTACTGCTAACGCAAACACAAACTTTTTCTGCAAAATTTTTCTATAAATTCTGAAGGAGCTAAAGGAGAAAATCTAATAAGGTTTGCTTTAATTTATTTTATAGCGAGGTGTTGTGTTATAATCGATAATGACTCAACATTATAGAAATATATTATGTACGTTTATATATTTATATTTCTACCACTTTCTTCTAAGGTCAAGGAATGATCTCTTACATAAGCTCTTTTATGTTTATACTAGCTTTTGCCCGCGGCTTCGCACGCTTGTGTTATGTTATTTTTACGTTATAGTCTAATAATAGATCATGCATTTCGTACCAAACAACAAAATCCACTAAATCTATTCGAAGCTGAGCACAGTAAACCTGTATTAGCATAGGTATAGGTATAACGCAAGTATAGCCGTGAGTGGAAGCTATTTAGCTTTAACAGAAGTTTCAGTAAATTATGTTTAGGCAGTAGTTACCTAAGCAGGCAGGTACAGTTAGAAAAATATGGAAGAATCACACACGATGATGCTGTTTTACATATTATCCGCTTTTTGTTCCATTTTTTTACCTTCTTAAGTTTGACTCCATACGAATTGTGTACTTACCTACATTTAGCCAGTGTCAATAATAAGTTTATAAATTGCTGAACATATGCATTTACCTGTACGATGCGTACATAATTAATTTTCTTAATATTAATTAGGAATTACAAATACTAAACCACCACTCCTTAAAGAATCGAAAGTTATAATTATTATTATGTCCACTATTTTCCACGCTGTCTCATTACCACTGCACATTCAACATACCTACCTAGTGATGAAAGTGAGGAAGTAGGTTAAATCGTCATTACATAATTATTACTTACACCCAAAGATAGAACCCACAGATTTAAAATATTTTAACTATTAAAAACTTATTTCAACATGCAAGAAGAAGAAGAACAAAACAAAAAAAGGTCAAAAACGAACGTTACGCGCCATGCTGTTGTTAATTCGAGGATACAATTGCCACAATGAATACCTACATATTATTATATCTAAGTACCTACCCTTTTTTAACATTTTTCCTAAAATATTGCGTATCATTGGCTAAATACAAATAATAGCACGCCCTCTGGCTATTAAAGTAAGCCAAAATAAAAAAGGTTTTAATGCGTAGCAATGGTAAGGGTCTATAACTTAAGTAGCTATAAATACTACAGGGGGTTTAGCAAAGATACCAACTACTAACGCTAACGCCTCACGCTAACTCCAAAAATGTATTGAAATGACATTCGCTGCGGAAAAGTTAGCGATTTCCGAAACGTCATTCCAATACATTTTGGAGTTAGCGTGAGGCATTAGCGTTAGCGATTGGGATCATTGCTAGACCCCCAGGTACGTTAAAACTTCCTTGGGGTCGATCAAGAATGTAGCAATAGCGCAAAAATAATTTTATCTACTTAATTAGAATGGTAACGTGTAGTAAGGTCATGTAAATAATACATTTTACCAGATCGCCAATAAAGAACATTGCTCCCGCTAAAACCCTATAAATCGAAAACTTGAATAAAAATGTAAGCTTCAATATTGGCTAAGTATGATAATCGCGTGAAGCCTTATGAATAATTATAAAAAGTCTAAGTACCTACCCTTTTAAACAGTTTTCATAAAATACTTCCTATCATTGGCTAAATACAAATTTTGTCTAATGCCAAAATAAAAAAGAGTTTACAATGCGTAGCAAAAGCAAGAGTCAATAGGCACAGATTACTGAATATGTTACTACAAAAATAATAAACTATAGGTACTATAAATACAATTTTAAATACTTATTTGAATGCTAATGGTAGTAAATTTTTGAAAACTAATACATAATACCAGATCGCCAATAAAGAATTTTGCCCTCACCAGAACCCAATAAATCGAAAACATGAATAATAATTTAGTTATATTTCAATATTGGCTAAATATGATAACGCGTGAAGCCTTAAAACTTATAAAAAAAGTCTAAGAAGTTTTTAATTTTCTAGATTCCTTGTTCTCTGTGTCGTGCCCATATTCAAGAAGGTTCGCATACCTATCCTCTTTTTTAGTTTGGACCACAGATTAACGGAAAAATTTATTTATATGTAAATACATATGACTTCCTTAGGTATAGTTACTTACATAATGAACACATTGTTTTTCTCTAATCTGCATTGCATCGAGCTCAGACGAAGTTATCGCGCGATGTATTTCGCCGTAGCCCGAAAAGCACTGTACACTGCCGGTAATGCAGGCGTGCCAATTGCTATTTACTGTTTTTTGTCTTTTAAGTTATAAATAAAAACATGCATTAATTTACTTCCTTATTGCTAAGTGCAGTGGGGATTGTTCAGATTAAAATAAAAATGATTGGGGTTCCGTGCTCATAGGCTAAATCCTTATTACTAAACTTCCGCTGTCCGTCTGTCTGTCTGTCTGTCCATCAGTCACCAGGATTTACTCATGAATCGCGATAGTTAGACAGTTGAATTTTTCACAGATGACATATTTCTGTTGCCGCTATAACAACCGTGATCCGTATTCAAAGGGACAGATAAACATACAAATAATAAAAAAAATGCTTTACTTCATATTGATAAGGAATTATAAATTAAATCAAATCAAATCTAATCAAATTTCTTTATTATCGGACAAATAAATCCATTGGTTAGTGAGGTTTACTTACTTCTAATTAAAACTATTAAAATTTATTTTTGTAATCGCAAATAATACTCTCACTGTTTGTAAAACATATTTATTCGCCGACATGCAATATAACATTACTGCTTCCTCCATTTTATTTAGCCCACGTCGGTCGCGCAGCAGACAAACAAATTGACTGTGTGTCCGGGTTCGTTCGCTACAAAAACCTCGAGGATAGTCAATAGAGATGTTATTGCGCACCAACTCAACAGCGAAGGTATATATGAAGCCGCGCCATAATAGTAACAGATATTTTTTTCTTTAATCTGTGTCTCCGGATATACCAGAGATAAAATAACCATCAGAGAGAGAGAATTTTTTTTCCCTCATCTATGATTAGTAGCCAAAATAAAACTTACCTTTTGATACTGGCTAAATAGGCACTATGTGTGGAGCCAAAACATAAGAAAAAAAAACTTGACTTGAACCTTTAAAGCGGCCATCTTGTTAAAATCCCGTTCCGTTTCATAGTGAAATCTTACACATTTTCACCAAAAAAAAAAATTAACTATATTAAAATTTAATATATCCTATGTTGTGCGCCGGGTTTTTCTAAGCTTATTAGTGAAAACCGCATGAAAATCCGTTCAGTATCTTCGGAGTTGTGCCGTAACAAACAAACAAACAAACAAACAAACAAACAAACAAACAGACAAAATGTTTAAAAAGTAGCTTAACGTGATCACCGAAAAATTTCAAGCCAACCTGTGTCATTTTTTTTTCGATATCTTGCATTTACAGATTTTTTTATCTCTACAGTTTTATTATATGTATAGATTATTTATATTATTAAAAATACATATTTTACTGTCTGGCACGATTTATGTGTTAAGCAACCTACCCCGTCACCAATAATTTTAAAGTTATCACTCAACTCACGTCACCGCGTTTTCCAAAGTCTATCAGAGCGCCTGGTCGATGCGACGCGTGACCAAAATGCTGGCACTTATTTGGCTCAACGCATCAGCATTGCAATTCAACGAGGCAATGCTGCCAGCATGTTGGGTACGCTACCTACCGGCAGTGGGCTGGAGCATTTGGACTGTCTATAGGCCATCGCGGTCTATTATACAGTCCATATGTTCTTAGTAGTAGGTATAGTGTAGCTAGTTAGTGTGTAGTGTAGTTAGTTTTAGTTTAGTTTTTATTATTGTAGTAGTTAGCTTGAGTAATAAAGGCAAATTTCCCATAAAAAAAATTAAAATAAATAAAATATTTCATATGTGTGGACATTTCACACTGCGCCATCTAGCCCAAAATTAAGCGTATAGCTTGTACTATGGAAACCAAATAACAGATAGAATACTTAGATACATTTTTTTTGTTTATAATTGCATACAATACATAGAATACAATAAAAACATCTGTAATTTGAGAGATTTGCAAATCATCATAAATTGTATTCATAGCACTTTCTTAAGAAATGGCTTGTTCATAATTGGAATTTAAATCCGAATTTAATAATTTAAATGAATAGATAGACGGACGCGACAACACCTTTACTAATGAATATAGTTATTATAAATGCATATATTACATTATTTGATTTCATTTATGTATTTATTAGTTTTGTGTCGAGTAATATGTGACGAATCAGCTTTAATACGTGTTATGTTGCGCCACTTTGGTCGTAAAACTTTGTAGTATAATGAAGTTATATAAATTTTATGTTTGTTTCATAACATTTTGTCCGATTTGCCGACTGTTGTTGTACTCGTATATTATGTGAATAGGTGAATGATTATTTTTTACTAATTTTATTTTCGTGTCTCCTGGGGGCCAACCACAAACCTCTTATAGCATTATTAAAAAAAAAATTAAAAAAAATTGATTTATTTCGAGTAACGATGACTCATATTTGGTACATAATCAAAATAATTTATAATAGTTTAAAAATTACATTAAGACATAAATTCATTCAAATAATAATAATAAAATAAAATAAACATCAAAATCAAATAAATAAACCCGAAATAATCAAATACAAAAATTAAATTAAATTAAAATTTAAAGTTTAATATAATATTTTAGTTCTGCTGGCGACATGTTTCTCGCAGCAGTGTTGCATGTACGGACAGTCAACCCTATCCGCTATCATTTTTAGGACTGTGTTGGCGCTGCCTTGCAGCCTGCGCATCAGAGACGCGGCTCGTTTGCGCATGGTCGCGTAAAAGCAATCTGTGCGTGCCTCGTGTTATTATTTCAATCATTGACAAATGACATAAAAGTAAGAATACTGTAATATTGCAGAGCCAGAGCAGTTTTGATGACGTCACGTCAAATCGTTCACTCAAATACAGCTGTTATGTCATACCTTTACATCATGTTGACACTGACGTGCAACAGTGATAACGCTATATAAAAATGTAGACGTCTTGTTCTCACGCAGGAATACTTTATAAGTTCATGGCACGAATTCGAACAATATTATTGTAACCTTGAAGCATTACTGTCACGAACCATGATGGTTTTGTATTCGTTTGTGGTAAGGGCCCAGGTTTGCTAAGTCAGTAGCTACATTTGTTGGAGCTTCATTCTAGACATCCCCTATGTTTCTTTTATGTACGAACAGCCAACGAGCCAAAATATAAGAAAAAAATGATCATAGTGTTTACCGCGTTCAATAGCTTTAGGTATAGCTCAGCTTGAAAAATGTGTTAGGTTTTGAATGTTCCTCTATGTTTAAGACAAAAAATGTAACTTTTAATTCGGAAGGTAGTATTGTAATTGTATTCAAAATTTTGTAACTCATTATCATAATAGCGTGGATAAACAATAAGTACTTAATTATATTTAACGTGCAAATTTTCACATTTATTTCTCAGCACATAATTTAAGCGAATAGATTCCAAAAACAATAATAGAAAACGCTTTCATTTTCGGTAATCACTTTGATATTCGCAATTGAAATGTTTTGAAGATCAAAGTTCGATAATTACGACATTAGTTTAGTCAAATTACGTTAAACATTAATTAACACCAAATGAGTCGTTCTTGTTTCCAAATAACTATAACCTGAGTGCCTTCAAGTCAAGAGTGAACAGGTATCATGCATGCAGGCAAGCATGCACCACCGTAGGCTGCGTCATCACTACCATCATGTGAGACAGTGGTCAAATGTTATGCCTATAAAATATAAAAAAACAACCTGTTGGTGAACTTAAAACTTATACCGTTACTTACACATTCAATTCTGTTTCTTTGGCATTTACGCTAAATTGAATTGCAAATTTAAATAAAAGGGTTTTACCTATATTTTAGTGTTCAAGTGTAGATGGATAATCTAGAATACATTATACAAGGTGACCTTGATCTGGTTTGTTATCCCGAAAGGGGGTAAATCTGCACACCAAGGTAGACAATGTTTCTTCTACGACTTTACTAAATTAATATTTTTTCATTGAAGTAATCCCATGTAAAGTTTACGTTCGAAAATAGCCTTAGCGCAGCTGGGTGGTTGAACTTCGTCCTTGACCGAGTGCACATAAATGAGTTTAACGACCTGTGTTTAGAAATGAATTTATAGTATCTAGTTAACTCTCGTACGGATCGCACGCGCAATTTTGCGAGTGGACTTATTTTTTACCATGGAGGTTTGGAAACACGCATTTTCAAGTAAGGCTCTCACAATTTGTAGGGTATCATAGTCCCAGTCCCCCAATTCGGGATAACATACCAATTCAAGGTCACCTTGTAGCTAAAATTCTTTAAATGATCCAGAAAAACGCCGGCTACATCCATTTCGTAGCTGACGTAGCAGACCCGTAGCAGCGCTACAAAAAACGTAGACCCAATTACAAGCAATGATTGAGCTATCGGCTTACGATTACTTACAAAATAGGTTTAAGGGAGCCTTTTAAATAGCGATTTCTCTGAAAATTGGAGATCTAATTAAATTGGAGACCATATACTAAATTATGAAAATCCAATACAAGGAGAGCTCCTGAAAATAGCGCAATTTAGTGCGGGTTAGTACGTAATGAGCCCTCTATTATTTTGTGTTTAGGGAGGTGGTTAGTACGGTATTGCTAGGCAACGTTACTCGTGTCCCGGAGTGTTGCCAGGTTTTTCGGATAAAATATGGTAGGTAAGTTAAACTGTTATAAAATATAGTTTTATTATTTAAACGCAACAAAACAGATTTAAAAAAAATATAAGTGTTTATTGGGTCTTGGGGTTCTTTTAATCTTTAATGTAATCATTATCTATTATTAATTACATGTAAAAATCAAAACTGCGAATTTAAAAACGATCGCTATTATTCCAAATAGAAACAAGAAACATAGAATTCCCTACCAAAAAAGGAAAAAAGAGAATATTTTATTTCATCTGGCAACTTTTAGCAGGCTACGGTAATACCTCCCCGGGTTCAGTGCATGCGGTCGATATGCTGGATTACTTCCCGGAACCTGCCAACTGAAACGTCCCCGGGAATTTGCTCGAAACTAACATTTATCCACCTATCATCCATCATGTTTACTTGCCAGATACACATACGATAAATCATAGCGAAATATCAGTTGAAAATTTAATTTGGTGAATTCGAATTAGGAACGGCAAGCCATTCCACTTATAAACTATTCTTATGTTTTGTATTGTAGTGTTTTTCAATGGGCCTTTTTTGGGTCGTAAGCTTTTTGAGCCTCACGGGTCCAAATGCCAAACGTAATTTTTTATATTTATTTTTAGGCTTGTCAGGGTGGCAATCCTAAATGACTCCATAAAGCAAAAACTAATTAACCAGTGTTATTTAAGCGCGCTTCCTTCGAGACCCAAGAATAAAACACAAAATTCAAGCAAATTCAAAATGCAATCGAAAAACAGTACTTCCTACATGAAAGTTTGTTGTGAAGGCAGAAAAGTCACCATCATCATCATCATCGTTAACAGCCTGAAAACGTCCACTGCTGAACATAGGCCTTCCCCAGGGAGCGCCAATTAGAGCAGCTGCTCGCATCCTGCATCCATCGGCTCCCCGCGGCTTTCACCAGATCGTCGGTCCACCTAGTGGGAGGCCGGCCTACGCTGCGCCTTCCGGTCCGTGGTCGCCACTCGAGAACCTTTCTTCTCCATCGGAAAAAGTCGGCAGAAAATTCGCTTAACATTAATTATTTGCTCCAAAATATAATAAAATGCTTGAGGTACTTTTCGATCACCACTCGAGGAGGTCAAAGACCTAGCTAACTGTACTAGAAACCGACAGAGAGTTAAAAGTTAGTTCACTTGTTGATAACTCAAGCGAGGAAGGTCAAATCGAGCTTCAAGACCTAACACGTGTAAACCCTACAATAAAAACGTTCGAATGTGTGATTTTATGAATGTGTGTGTGTGTTTGAAATGAGATGTCTTTGTAACTGCTGAACGTGAATGAAATGAAAATAAAGAAAATATGTACATTTCACACAACGACATCTAGCCCCAAACTAAACACAGCTTGTACCATAGAACCTGATAACTTTTTTTAAATAGTTGTGGACATTTCACACAGTGCCATCTATCCCCAAATTAAGCATAGCTTGTACTATGGGAACCAGATAATTGATATAATACTTAGATACTTTTTGTTTGTAAATACATACATAGAATACAATATGACACCATAAAAGAACTAACATGATACGAAATAAAAAAAATTAAATTTGGTCGGTATTTAGGTAGATAGTATAGCCTAGACTTTTTCAGAATCATCAAGCTTGGCTAAAATCATAGTGAACTTCCTTTTATATTACTTACACAATAGATAATAAAGAAAACTTTGTCTTACCTAAGAAATTCAAACTTGTATGTACTTGTAACTACTTGAGAAGTAATCCAAATCCGAGCCCTCATCCCAGCTTATCGTTTCTGAAGATCGTCCAAAATACTGAAATTACAGAATCTTAACAATCCGAGGGAAACAAAACGGTGCCGGGTTCAGAAACAGAAACCTCGTGTTATTTACCCGGCGCGCAATTGTCATAGCGCCGAATATTACGCCTACAGTGTGGGGGGTTAAGGGGGAAGGGGGCGGCGCGCTTGTTCAATGGAACCCACCCCGGAGGATGGCTGCGTGATACGCGGCAGCGGGTCACAGATACAATAAACCATTCAGGTAGCCTGAAAAAGGATAGCCAACAAAAGCGCAAAAATACAAGTTTCGTTATCGAAAGTGCCATGGAAAAAGACGTTCTATAATTTCCTACTTAAAAGTTTACAAGGATTTGTTCCTAATTTTTCGCGTATCAGTACCTTTTAATTATTACCTTCCTGTATTAAATTTAAATACAATAAATAAAATAAATAAATATGTGTGGACATTTCACACAGCGCCATCTAGCCCCAAACTAAGCATAGCTTGTACTATGGGAACCAGATAACTGATACAATACTAACATTTTAAAACAATAAAATCTAAATCAGTCCAGCCATTCTTAATTTATGTACTAATAACAGATAGCATTTATCATCTTTATTTATATAGACAAAATAGCTGAGCTTGAAATCAAACGCTCAAAGAGTACTCCACGGACAGACAGACTGGCGCCCAAAAACATAAATCATAGAATCACGGAAAGTCAATAGGTTCGCCAAATGTTCATGAATATTACATAAAGGCATTATGCCACTGTTCCGTGTCAACCCATAATATTATGGACTATATTTAGAGTTGTCGTGTAGTGCCTAGCTAGAGGAAAGCTTTTATACTACGCCGTGGAGGTTAACGATCTTGAGCGTGCCTACTGTACCTATATAACACCTGCTTTAGTGCCTGTACTGAAATTACCTTCGTGCGAACAATACAGGCTTATGTTATGGGGTTTTTTCAATAAACACTAAGATAGGAGTTAGAGTATTTGTAACTATGATAAGTAAGTTTATTAATTTTTTTTTCTGTTTGCGGTAATGAGATTGAAGCTAAGTAAAAGAGCAGTGCTGGTAGTGGGCTATGGTTTAAAAATCTTTAGTTCAGGAAATAAGAAACTAGCCTGGTACATAACATTTTATGTTCATAACAGTTCTAACGTAATGGGCCAAAATTTTCGTGGAAAGCGCTGGAAACTTATATCTGCCATCAGTTTCCCGAGGGCAGTCAAAGAGCGTGTTGCGCAATTTTAGTCACACATTACTGAGGTCACTGATGTCGCTAGCAGTCCAATTTCCATCATAAGATGCAATTTGCCGTAGCTTCCTCCTGTTTCCATGATAAAACTTCATAATTCGCTCAAAACTTGTCACAATCACCACATTTGACAGGTGCCTTGGCGATCGCTAAACATTATAATAGAACGAGGACAATGCTGTTCCCCAATCCCTGGATACTCCCTTAGCTGGATCTTACGGCACCCGAAAGAGATGGAGGTGGTCCTATTCTTACACCAGAACCACGCTGCACTTTTTGACTATACTTCATTGAAACGGAATGGATTATTGAGAACTATTCAAAGAAAATCAGAAGCAGCCTTCAGAATTAAGGATTCCATGTGCGCATCGGGACGTCAGCGTATCCGTAACAAAGGTTATGCCTACGCTAGTACTATGGATCGATAAGGGTGGTGGAGGGCGCGCGGGATGAAGCAGCGGGGGGGGTTTCAAGGCTAGTAGTACGAGTACCATTGCGTATCAGCCCTGGCGAGGGGGAGGACTAGGAACTAAAGCGACAGCGGAAAATGCTAAGTTAAATGTAAAAAATATTGCTTAGCTGTAAATAACTTTGTCCATTCATAATTAGTTTGGGGAAAGATACCGCTGTGTGAAATGCATACACATACTCATTTATTTATTTACATAGTATTGCTAATACCTATACAATTGATGGCAAAATAATTTTGATTATAAAAATTATTATTGCAAAATCAAAATCGGTTCAACGAGCTATGATTCCACAGACAGAATTCAATATTCAGTACTCATTTATTTAATTATGATAGAAAGTGATATAAGTGTTACCACAGAGCTATGAAACAAATGATGCTTCGCCTATAGATAGAGACGAAATTAATCATATTATTGCTGCCAAACTTCGGTACGGGGTACTCTTCTGTGTCAGTTTGATATTATAGGGTAATTTCGCTAGTTTCCGACCACTTAGTGGAGTTGTCAAGTTTAGGTTGCATAATAAAATGTACCAGTATCATTTTTTGACTTGATGCTACTAAGCTACGTTTCAAATATTATACTCTATATTTTTATCAGATTATCAATCATTTTTTATAATAACCGACCCTTTTATAAATATCTAAACCAAAGGCTAATAGTAACTATTTTGCTAGTTTTCGATCACTAAATTATGTTTACGACCACTTTTTCGCTAGTTTCCTACCACTATAAATTGAAAGACGTAGGTGCCTGACTGCTTGTGGTAAATAAATGATAGAAACAATGATCAGAAAGGCTTCTTTAGATCCTCTGTCTTGTATTTTCATAATTTCTCCAGCTTTGAGGCACTTACTCATATAAAAAAGCATGATCTTTTTTCTTACTGAGACCGCCAAAAATTATTTAAGGATATGACTAAAATATCAGCTATAACAAAAAAAAATTGGCTAACGTAGTTTATAAACATAGTAATGTTTACAAACTAAATACGCTACTTTTTTTTTTGTAATAAAGCCAGCCCACATTAGACCCTGGGCGAGAAATATTCAATGATGGTTCGATCAGTTGGTCACGCCTATTTTGCGACCACCAGCATTAATCGTTTTTTTTAAATCGTGTCTGGTCTAATTAGTTAAACTTACAAAGTAATCGACTATTTATGTACTTTTATATGTAAATAAATACGTATTTATAATGTTTTTGATATAGTTTGCTTTTGCGGTCGAATAGCATTTTTCTGCAGCTGGATTAGTTTTCGACCACGAGCGATTTTGGGTATCTGTAGTTTTTAAACCAGATGGTGGATAAACGTGGTCGAAAACTGGCAGTTAAAATGTATGTGCTTTTAAGTTTCAAAGCTTTAAAATAGAATTGGGGATTTCTCGTATAATATTTGTTACAAAACTGAACCTATTTGGACATAAGATGTGTTCACCGCAAGCTTTTTATTTTTTGTATTTTTTCATCAAATGTACATTAAACGGTCGGATATAGGAAGTGGTCGCAAAACCGGCGAACTTACCCTATGGCAGAAGTACCGATAGTGGTTGGTTAACCTATAATTATCGACACATCGATAGTTTCTATTATGCCATCCGGAAATTTGTTACAATAAGTTTTAAATGTTTTCAATTTATTTTGTGGTTAGATTGACTTCTACTAATTAAACTTTTAATATCTTTTATGTTTATTAGGTTTCCTACAGATCCTAATATAAAAGATAAATAGATATTCGCAACTGGACAGTGCAATTGGTTTCCTCAAAAACATGATACGGTTTGCTCTCAGCATTTTGAAGCTGAATGTTTTATGAAAATGTCTAACCATATACGTTTATATTTTGACGCTATTTCCACATTGAAACTCTATCCTATTTTTAACGAGGTACTAGGTGGACCGATGACCTGGTGAAAACCGCGGGGAGCCGGTGGATGCAGGAGGCGAGCAGCCGTTCAAAGTGGCGCTTTCTGGGGGAGGCTTATGTTCAGCTGTGGACATCTACGGGCTGATGATGATGACTATAATTTCTCTTATACGCATTTATTATTTGATGAGGACATTATAATGATGTGGCGTGCTCGCCCATGAAAGAGTTTTCATGTAGCCTCCATGGAGCTAATAAAAAAAGGAGGGAATCCCGTCTGATCCGAAACTGAAGCTCTCTTAGGAAGCCGGTCGCCCTACTTTCAGCTGACACACATATGTAATATGTCCGCCATTTTGGGCTTCAGTTCGATGTCAATCAAAACTCAATCCTTCTTTTTTTTATTTCATCCATGGTAGCCTCATAGAAAACCATTGCTCTTGGTTGCTAAAGACAACTGATCTCGTTGATTCTACGGAAGAATCTACGTCTTAGTCGATATTGAATGAAAAAATTCACTTGCTTTTTATTTTGTAAACAGCTGTAAATTAAAATATACATCGCATGGTGAGCTGAAAAATTACCTTTATTTACTGCCAAACTAAGGACCTCCTTCTATTAAATAAGTGTTTACCTACAACACCTGAATGATACTCAATATTATTATTATTTTTCCTAAAAATACATCTGAAAATAAAATTTTCAGATGAATTCTATCAAAAAGAAACATGACGCAACAATACTGATGAATCATCAGCAAAACGTGTTATCTATGTATTTGGAGTTTTAATATATTATTTCGTTTTATAACTTGTTATGTTTCTTCTATTTCAAACTTTAGTTTATAGATATAATAATACTATCACACATCATCAGCCGGCAGACGTCTACTGCTAAACATTGCCTCCCCCATAAAACCTCACTTTGGACGCCTATCGGATTTGCTTATAAACTTAATCTTTATAACCATAAACTGACGATAAACTACCTCTATACTTACACACATTACATTTGCCATAAAATAGGTGAGGTGGACTGTATATCCGTGACGCGAACATGACGTACCTACCAATACTAATACATTCAATTTTATTTATTTTAGATTTATACCGGTATGTTTATCGGCTGGCCATTGTCGACCCGGAATAGAGTATAATAGAATAAAATAACACCATTACACATAGAAATACGCACAAAAGGCACAAAAGATATAGGTAGGTACTAAAGTGTACCTAATGATACAATCAGGTAAGAGGTACCTTACCGCGTACTTAACTCATATCAAACTATCGATAAAAATATATCGACTCAACCCACAGCACGTTTTGCTGACAGCAGTGGCACTAATGACAAGACAATTGCTATATATGTCATCTGCGCAGGTAAACCATAGAGGTTTCATTGTAATACCTGACACGCTTGAATTGTATGAGAAGTGTCGAAAAGGCGCCTCTATGTAGAGGGAAGCGTTTTTTTTTTTTTTTTGCTCTGTGAGTGTTACAAACACAGGACGCTCGTTAATGTGGTTGAATTTAAATTTTCACTTGAAAACAATTTCCAAGAATAACACCGAAATTGTTTTCAATTATTAACGTTAGTCTATCATTATACATCTATAGCGATTGGTCTTATTCTTTTTCTCGTTCTGAATTCAATGTAAAAGAAAAAAACAATCGACATAAAAATAGGACCACTGCCCTTCTACTGCACTCTTCACATGAGAGATAATGACGCCGTCTTTTCTGAGCCCAATATGCACTAGCGTTTGGTTACACTCGTCATTGCGGTTACTTCCCTTTCTGATATAGTTTCCTCATAGACTCGGCTCGTGAATCAACACAAAATTATAAATATTACTTGCGCCATATCTAATTAATTGTTCTGCTGAAGTAACCACAGCATATAGCGGCCACCTTTGATTTTTGTATTAAAATGAACTAACTATACCTAAATGTTTGTATGTTTGTTGCACGTACACACTATGACCCAATTGAAGTAGAAAATTAATCTCAAACATATTATTAATTTATGGTTATTACAACTTCTAGTCGCGAAGAAATAGGTACCTATCTAATGGAAAGCATGTTCCATCGTAGTCAAGATAGTGGTCACAAACAAAGTATACAATATAAAAAAAAAATCTTACTTCTCTAAAGATTACAGAAGGCATCCATTGACATTTCTTACAATGCTCAAGCTCCATAACTGCTCATGCCATTGCATTAACAACGTTCATATAACAGGTGCTTGCCCTCCGCAAAAGACATTAAACCGCTGCTATACGCACGTCAACGGCAAGAAAACCAACTCGAACAGATTATAATACTTTCACTGACAACAATTAGCGGTAACCCGCCGCTTCTATGACGGTCGCAAGTTGTGAGAACTTATCGATCGTTTAAACATATTCAAAATGTCAAAATTCACCCTGTTTTGGTACATTACCATACTGCCATAAAATATTTTTTCTCTAGGTGCATTTTTGGTGGCTCAACATTGAATATAATCTTTTGGCATGGGTATCATGTGTGAACAATAATAAAAAAAATATGAGCCCAGAACACAAGAGAAAAGTTGCATTATCCTTTTCAGGATTAGAAGTTATGAGCTCTATCTAAGAAATAGGAATGTCCAACTTCACGTTTGTATTACAGAATGATGTTCAGTCATCGATCAGCACTCAAGTCAAGATTCCATTATAAAAATTATATTTTTTTAATGAAATATATTTTTACGGCAACATTTCATAACTAACAAAAGTGTTATATTTTTTTAATAACTTCTCTACTTGAGTAACGATAAACGACTGCGCGTAGTTCCGTAATCGAATCAAATTGCTGTCTAGCTATTTTCATTGAAAATAGAAGAAGCCTCCAAAAGCTTATAGTTCTAAAAAGCTCTAAGCTTATCGTTATAACTTTTTTATAGTATGCATTTTAGCTCTTACAAAGTTGACGTGGTTAAAATATACAACTATTTACAGAACGTCTATTCTTTAAATCAGTTGTTAATTTTATTATTATTTAATGAATGTCGACGCACTACATAATAAAAATGGATTCATAAAAAATGGATCAATTAATGAAAAGTAATCTACGCTTTCGTCGCGGAATATTTCGCTGTATTACGGATAAAATAAAAATAGATTACTGTTAAAAAGCATAAAAAATTGTCTGGCTCTAAAGACACCCTTGGTTTCTAGGTACCATTAAAAATGTTTCAGTTTAAATTTGTTTTCTGCCGCAATCAAAGACGCAGATCATTTTAAGAAGTTATTAATAGTCAACAGCTATTGAGCTAAGTACCTTTTTAAAAAAGCAGATATACAACGATTTCTTTTGATCATTAATATTCTTCTCAACGTATCATTTATTAATAAATAGAACCATAAGTTCGTAATACATTTATAATTAAACAACCAGTAATTTTGATACCAGTCATTATTAGGTATAATTTAATTATAATTACATGTTAAACGATAAAATATATGCCTATTTAAATGGTATAAATGGAATATTTTTGTACTAATACACAAGCAGGTAGTATAAAGTTACGTTATTAGAATTAATTTGTATGGGTAAAGCGGCTTTTGAAAATATGCGAGTGACGTAAAGAAATAAATTGATTGAGTTAATAATTTCAGACCACATTCAGTTATATACGGAATAGAATAATTTGCTGAGCTTTTGAATCGTTCCGCGTAACGAAGAAGACGAAAGCACGCGTTGCGTCAACGCTAACCCAAATTCCAGAGAAAATGAAAAAGCAGCGTCCAGGGAACGACCGCGGAAAAATAATAGTGCACACAATAAACCATTTAAAGTCATCGTAAACGCGAACGCATAAAAATCGTTTTACACCAGTTTACGAGCGCGCGCTTCCTGGTGCAGTCACTTTCGCGCGGCCGCAGCCGAGCCGCCGAGCCGCGCGGCTGGAACGCTTTTCACGGCTTTCCTCAGAAACACATACCCGTCCCGCTCTGAGGTGTTCTAACTCGCTCGCGCAAGGTTCGACGACCGGGGCAACGAGCGCGCGAAAGTACTTTCACTGCGCTGGCGCATGCGAGTCTCTAAGGTTCGTTTATTGTAACGCGCGAGTTTGCGTCTCTATTGCTTGGAGTTCGCGTTTAGATGGGAGATAGCGCGAGTGTCGCGGTGAAATGGCCTTTGCGAGCAGCGAATAGCAAGAGTTTAGATGTTAAGTAGTCGTAATTCATCTAGGAATGCGAGTGTCGGCCGCGCTCCTCGACTATTGCCTAGGCGCTCGTAATGAGCTTTTGTTGTAGAACAATGGCGAACTTATTACTTTGAGAATTGCAATCATAACTGCTGGTATAGAAATAGTAGTTTATTTTAAATTCGCAGCCATTTCTCTATCCTGAAGGACTTAACTAAAACTTTCCTTAAGTATAAATCGATTGTGCTCATTTGTAAAAGCTTCAAGTACTTTCGGTACTAACTTCTAATTTATAAGAATGTAAATATCACATAGTTACAAAGTATGGCGAGAATGCCACTGCAAGTAGAAATGCCAGTTTTCTCGAAAGAGATGGCAAGATAGATTACATAATAATCTTTTACGATGAATAAACTTATCATTTAAGTAAATAGCACGTTGTTTTAATGGCCTTATAACTATAAAAACACAAATAGCTTGCTTTGTTAGTGGTTTTTCTAAAACTGACATAATTATTTCATACCTCGAAGGATGAGACGCTATGAAAAAATAAAAATTCCACTTTGTAAATTCATTAAAACATATTACGAGAAGTATTAAAAAGAACGCGATATTAACTTTAAGTATATAGATGAAATAATATTATCTGCATTTCTGTATTGCATTATGTTGTGATTTTTTAAGTATTAAGATGATTTCAAAAACCCTTTCTCTATTTATGAAGTCATTGCAAAATCATTTCTGCCAAGAATACTTTTCCCCTTTCGACAACTTTGCGACAATAAACATAAAAAGTAAGTAAATGGTGTTTATAATGACAGTGTCGTGTTGTGCATCAATCGGAGGAAGCACGGGTGAAAGCGGGCTGTCACGAGCGCACGCGCAGCCGTAGAGCTTAGTGCACAATGCAGTTTGACCTTCCCTTGTACATAGTACCTGAAAATGCTTAGAAAATAAATACAAGCGGGCAAGCATGTATCATCGTAACCGGCTTCATCACTTTCCATCAGGCGAGACCGCGGTTATATGCAACTGGTCAGTAATCAGTAGTCAGTCAAACATAGCCATTTTACACGCAAAAACTCGTCATATTAACTTTAAAGAGTACACTTTGCTGTCGTAAAAACTTAACAGTCGTTCACATTGGTATAAAAACTACAGTAGTCTTAGAAACCACGCTCATAAGTGTGTTAGGATAAGAAAAGTGAAATGATCAACTACTTCGCATCATATTTAGCTTACGAACCTACAATATCAGTTCCACTGTCAAATTACGTAAAGCGAAATGGATTTTCTACGGTGTGTTTGACCAATTACCAGTGTGCTGGGCGCCACCCAATCACAGAAATACAATTTCATAAATTAAATAAAACATCTTCCATTACCGTTGTAAGAGCGAATGCAAATTCCGCACACAACTTGAACAGGCAATGGTTGTAAAAGCGCTAAAATAGCCTATTTGCAATAAAAATTTTGAATTTTGTAGGGCCTAGCCTATTTAATATAGAGATCGTTTAAGCCTTGGGGAAGGACAGGATACTTTTTATCACGATAAAGTTTAGTCCACATGTAGAATCCCAGCATCCAGTATCTTACAAAGCTCCCGTTGTGTTGCTATTCTCTCTATAATGCACCCAGCTCAACAGCAAATTGCATTGGTGTAATGAAATCGTCATAATTGTCACCATTAGCAATTACAGCACAACGCAATCGTACGATACCACGCTGCTTCCGTCCACCATCGACGCAAAGTGACAACTTTACTGTACCAAACGTATAATTAACTTGTGTAATTTTATTGCTAATTGGACTTTTTCTCGACTTTATGGAGTTGCGTAATATTGTAATTTTCATATTTTTTTTCGTTCTTGTTACGTTCGTCTTGTTCTTCTTGTTACGTTGATCTATATATTATATGAAAATGAAATGCTGTTCTTTGGTAAGTGCCTAGTACCTACATCACAGCCCGGCTGGATCAATTTGGCTATTGTTATTTATTTATTCATTTTCGTTTTGCAAGACCAACAGTTGCTATAACATTATAGTTAATAAATCACATAAAAACAAACTTACCTTCCAAAGTAAATTGAAACAAATATTTTTGACAGCCTCAAATAGAGTGGTGTGGTGGTTGAGCAGTGTTCGGCTCTCAATCCGCGGCGGCGGGCTCGATTCCCGCAACAGGGAAATAAAAAGCTCAAATATTTGCTCTGTGTCTGGGTATTGTGGGATCATGGTCCTTGTAGTTCCTTGGTGCCTAGATACAGGGAATCCTAGTAGTGTCCAGGGTCTATGTATATGATCGTTGTGTATTTATTTATTTATATAGGTACTTAGGAACATGGATGGATGGCAGATGAGCAGCCAATAGTATTCCTAACAAATTACCCCATATTCAAACACTCTCCATTTATCTCCAGCTGCTTATTAAAAACTCCACACCAGCTCAAAATCAGTACAGCCATTTATTATGCGTGGTTCCGCGCGCATGATTCCATACACTTTGCGAAGTTTAATGAATATTTAATGATATCGGTAGGTACTATTACGGTACGAATGTCTGCCTCAGATTAAAAGAACAAGGTAGAGAGTGCACTTATATCTAAAAAAAGTTGGTCCCATAATGTAATAGATACTAACTAGAGTAAAACCATACAAAGGTATGACTTCCCCTTTTCTATTTCATCATTGGTTCGTTTTGGAGTGTATTTATCTACTATAATAATTCTTAGGTTTAATTGCCACTTGTTAATAACGCTATTTTCGAACAGTGATTTGAAGCATACATATCTAATCCTCACCCTAAATAAAAGCTCTCCTACTGCTACCATTACTCCGGGATACTGGAGGTGAAATGTTGTACCTAGTAGTGATTAAATTTATTCAACGATGGTGTGCTATTTAGTATGACATAGGCTAGTTTGTATTCATAGTTCAACGCGCGACGTCTACCTTACTCTTAGTCTGAGGCATATCCATTAAACATATTATTATTGTATTTTTATTAATGAGCTATCGACTTTTGATTGATGTTGGAGTTATAGGGTTAATTATATTATAGTGGTTTAATGTGTATCCAATATCTATCTAGATATTTTCTACGATCATTATTGGGGAGTTTCGTCTACGTAATGTTTGTGTCTAGGCATATTGGCGCCAAGAAATTAGTTCAAAAAAAGTGGAATTTTCATATTTTTTTTCATCATTATCAGCCTGTAGATGTCTACTGCCTTGCCTCGTGCATCTATCGGCTCCCGCAGTTCTGATCGTCGGCGTCGGTGACGAAAACCTTTCAGAAATCTAAAATCGTGTACTTATAACCTCTTTCACTTGCACGCCGGCCCTTTCACTCTTTCATAACCCTTTGAACAGAATCAACAGTTACAAAACCACTTCTATTAATAAAAATAACCTAAAAGCGTTCTCTAATGCACCCATTGCATAACTCTTCACAAGTGTACTTCAACATGGAGAAAAATCACCTGCCAGAGATTAAGTAATAGTTAGTTTAAACATTGTACCCACTGAGAAGTAGAGATGTGATCTACTTATATAAATAAAAATTAAATGCTGTTTGTTTGTAAGCGCACTTGATAACGACTCGACTTGACCGATTTGGATATTCAATGAAGTTTTCATCCGGCAATTTTAAAAATTCGGGAAATATGTACAACTTTTGTCTAAGTGAGGTTTGGAATGTTGAGACAGGACTAATATAAAGTAACTTATAGTTAGTACTTGACTAACAATACTCTTAGTTTATAGCAAACACGTAATTATCTCTATTTATATACATAAGTCTATTATAATAAAATTTTTTTTTGAGTTTTCGGATTTCCGAGGGAGCTTTAAAAAATAAAGAAACGTTTTCCCTAATTAATACATCGCATACTTACACTATCATAATAAATACTCAGCGTGAGGCCGATAAAGTACTTCTTCATACTATATCTCCCATCATTTTCCGCTATGTGGAAGCGGGCGTTAAAGCAAAATAAGCTAAAAGCCATACGCTAAGCTTTCCTTAACGAAACCCAAACATTTGAAATTCCAATCCGTATAACTCTTACTACTCCAAAACGGAGTAGCTCCGCTCTATAAAGCCACAGTTTAGTAGAGTACTATCGTCGTGCTAAGCCTTAGTAATCGCACAGGAATCCTTGTGAAACGCAGTGTGGCACGTGGCTGCGGCGGGTTCGAGTCCCGGCTGTGGTTATTTGCGGAAAATAGGTCAAACCGAGCTCAAGTTAGCTGCAAGAACGAATACAAAAAGAGTAAAGCGCGCAGCGGCCGACGTACGCGCGTCCGGTTTGCTTGCGCCGGCGCCGGTTAATTGATGGTTAACTTTGACATTTGACTTTTTTTATTAGAATTTCAGGTTAGGTAGTTTAAGAAAATTCGTTGTTATTATTATTTAAATTTAATTTAATTGTCTTTATGTTATTTACAAATAAATAAAAATAATAACTAAATGACAGGCCTGATAGCTAAGTTCGTAGTAGCTCTGCCTTCTGGACTGCAGGTTGTGGGTTCGATTCCCACCCGGGACGAACATTTGTGTGATGATAGGTGTTTGTTCTGTGTCTGGGTGTCGTATTGTATTCTATGTAAATGTCCACACATATTTATTTATTTATTTATAAATGCTTTTCCGCACGACGTTGGTAAAGGCACAGTATTTTTTTGAACCCATTCTCAGGTTTTACTAATAAGTAATTGATTTGATGATTGATAATGAAAATCAATAGGCTATAACATATCAAAATATTTGATCAAGAAGTTATTTACAAAAGATCATTAAGTATAATTTGTGCAAATGTTTGTACGCAACGGGTTCAGACGACCAAGGTTGATAAAAGAATAGTAGTCGGCATTGGCCACATGTATACATAATGTATGCCTTATATTGTTTGTATATAGTACATTGCGGAAGTGTTGCCTTGCGCGACCAGTTAGCCTTATATGTTAAGTCGATACATTTATTATCTCTATATGTACATTTTATAACCTGCTTTTTGATCTTGAAACTGAGAACCGTTAATGTTTTTTTTTTTTTGTAGTCCTATATTTTGTATTGGTAAGCGATACCGGTATATTTCTTATATTTGCCACAAATTGGCATTTTAATACCTATAAGAATTATTATTTAAAGAAAACCGTGAGAAAGAAGTACTCAGGTACGTAATATGTATACCTATTTTTCCAACATGCTTACCTACTTAACAACAATCCCTACTAATAAAATAACCTACTTTAAAGTTGCAATTATAATAAATTCAAATTGTAAACTGTCGTACTTACTCAAAGGTCGTATTTAAATTATTTAAGGTGATGGGTACTTACGTTATAAAGCGGTACTTGTATGTTATAACATATTTAGCATAACAAAATGCGCATATATAACACAACGTCGTAAATTTGTAGAAAAACATTAAGTTATGAACGTCTATTATTGATTATCTATTCTGTTTATATGTAAAATGCTATAATTATACTTACATAAAATTCAACGAGCAACTGCAACAGCCAAAAGCTCTAAACTCTCTGTAATTTTTAGGTTATGTTTATTTGCTCATTCCCAAGGATCGGTTAACGGACGGTTAGCGATTAGATCGGTGGAGCCGGGCCGGTGCATCGTCCCGGTTGCGCAACGGTGCTATTTATACCGCGCCTAGCGCAGCAACGACCACGGTTCCGGCGCAACGCTAGACGAAGGATTTAGACCTGAATATGACATAGTTATTACGACTATTTTTTAGAAAAGTGAGTTTTTCGAAGTGAAATATTTACCACTTTCCCAAATGAGCTATGATCAACACAAACGGTTGATTTTAAAACAATAATGTAGATGAATTTATAAAGACTTTTTCTTGAAATAAAAACTTACTTAAATATTAAAATAAAAAGTCTAAGTAAAAAATCCTAATATTTCTGTTGTCTGTCTCAACATATCTCTAAGTTAGCATTGTCACGACAAAATTTTCTAGATACTGTTGCTCGTGAGAGACCCTGGTAAGACTACGGTAGCGTCCAGAGCTTTGAACAAAATGACACTTCGCACCTACGAAGCGTTTTTTCTGCTCTGTGGTAGCGCATAACGCATAAGTGTGTCTCTCTAACAACGACAAGTTTTCTCGCAATGCGCATACTAGGGGTCTGATCACATTCAGCCAGTTTTTGTCTACCTCCAATCACAATCGCTAATCACATACAAGGCCAGGGCTATAATGATATACCGCATGTTATACTAGTTACATAACCCGGCCTTGGCGACAAACTGTAAACAAATATTGTTTTTCATAAGTTCAAGAACTCCTTCCGCGATCTGTTTAGACGATCTAATTGAGGCGGTGACATAAACCAGCCGAAAATTATTACTTATTTTAAATATGCAAGGCTGTTTGAGATATATCCTGGTTATATATAATTATGTATCTTATGTATTTGTAATATTATATATACTATGTTATATTATGCCAGGTTTTACGTTTAAAAGCTCATCCCTATTTTCCTACTCGCTAACGAATCCCCACTAATAATAGCAATTAAAATAGTGAAACAACTATTCGTTTATGTGGCTTTCATGTCGCAACGGCTAAACCTGATGAAATTTTGCGCATACATGACTATGTTCTCCTACTGAGACAAACATAACACTTATTATCCTGAAAAGCTGAGGTTCCTCGGGGAAATGGGCAACTCTTATTATTGTTATGAGCAAGAATCGACCCTCTGCTAGGGCAAAGCGGGAGGCTTGCAACTCTAATTTGCTAAGATTTTTTCAGGTTTAGTTTAGTTGTAGCAATATGGAATAGTTCTTAGCTGAATTTCTTATCTTGGTACATACCTGCTTTCCATGGGTTCCAAGCATTTCCATGGGAGTTGTCTTCTAGATCAGCTTTTGAAGGCTGGACTGGACGCCTCAATCGAAATATTTTCTCGTTGAAAGACACTCTGTTGTAAAACCACTGATCAGAATCTGGCTAAAAAGTCCTACTATCTAATCTATGCAATTTTCATTGGAATTCTTTTAACTACGGGTAAATTACTTAACATATTTTAAACTATTTCCGGTTGATCTAGGATTAAATTATTGCATCATCATCATCATCATCATTAACAGCCTGAAGACGTCCACTGCTGAACATAGGCCTCCCCCAGGGAGCGCCACTTAGAGCGGCTGCTCGCCTCCTGCATCCATCGGCTCCCCGCGGCTTCACCAGGTCGTCGGTCCACCTAGTGGGGGGCCGGCCTACGCTAATTATTGCATGCATACTACTATTTCGACTTTATTTTTTTATTATTATTTTGTATTGCACTCTCCGGTAGAGGTGTAGGTACTGCTGAACATGATGTCTAGGTCATATTTGCTTACGCTATAAGTTACCCCGAACGTTTGTTAATCTTGGGTTAACTAAACATACCAAACACAATATTCGTAATACAACATAATATCATTGATTGACGATAGCCAACAGAATACCAATGAGCGTTTAGTATTTTTGAGCTTACATGAGTTTAAATTTAACAAACGTACGAGAAACTGGGGGCAAATCTAGCGAAATGTGACTAAAATCTTACAAATAGTCTTTTAGGGCTTAGACTTTTAATTTTACGGAAATTGAAGTTAAGCAAGCAAGATTTGTCTTCTTGGCAATAAAGTCGCTCTCAGTTGATAAATACATAGAGTTCAGTCATTCTTTTCCAACCAACTGTACATTCAATAGTTCTGCTGATACTGGAACTGGAATGAAAGCTTTTAGTCTAGTTTGATCTGAAGGAAATGTATATTCTTGCATTGTATATTATGAAACAAAACTGTAACATTTCATTTTGGCAATAAAAATTATCTTATCTTATCTTATCTTGTTCTAGTCAAATCAACTGGATGGTCCGATTGTTATCAGTAGATCGTAGCATCTTCTCCTAAAATGAGCTTTCGATGAAATTATTGGTACCTAAATGAGACACATAAGCCTCACTAGTACAATCAATGATATGACTTATTGAACTACTGGGAACGGACGGTGATTTTGTACTTATATGCAAGTAGACAGTTTTATAACAAACACTTAGATATCATAAAGCACCAAAGGATTTAAATCACTTAAGTCCCTAACAATCGTAATATTAATAGATATTTTTTCCATCATCATAATCAGCCTGAAGGCGTCCACTGCTGAACATATGCCTGTCCCATAGAGCGTCACTTTAACTGACTACTTGCCTCTACCTAACGGCTCTGCAGTTTTGACTAGATCGTCGGTCCACCCATTTCAATTAAAATCTAATATTGAAGGATTTATTAAATACTGTATGTTAAAGGTATTAATAGACCTACACTGTGTATAGTTCCATAGCTACCTAAGTATTCACCCCACTACTATCCTAGCCAATCCCAGCCACCTGTGCCCAGCATCCCACCCCCACGCGTGGGAGTCTGGCGCGCGGCCAGGGTGCGTCGCCCTGCGGGCCATTGTCTCATCGATCACGCAAATAGATCTCTGATGCATTGGGAATTGGGTTTTTTTGTCCAAAATAACCCATTATAGAATTCTTAATGGAGATTTTGAAATAAGTAGGTACTCACAAAGGGTTGAACAACCCTTGATATAATTTTTTCGTCAGAGGACTTCTTCATGTCATGGTTATTTTGCCTAACAACAAAACTGGGAGATTTACGAATCAAAATAAGTTATCCCAATAGCAAATGCAGTCAAATAAATTCTAGCCTTGACCCTGACGAGACGCACTTATAAATCCAAATTCACATAAGTCTAAACTCTAACCCAAGCCTGGTGCAATTCATTCAGACATGCAGCTTACGCTAAGTAATAAGTTGAAAAAACTGGGGTTCATCTACACCGAAGTGTCAAACACCCCTTAATCTGCAAAGTTTTACGCATCTGTACCTAATCAATAAATAATCATCTCAGGTGGAACGGAAAATATTGAAAGAACTTTCTTATTTATTCCTTTAAGTAACTTTACTAGTAAATATGATAAAGTCTTTGTCAAGATATCTGAACGGAAAATCACCATCACAAAGACACAACAATTACCATAAGATGAGCATTGCTCTTTATCTGCTCTGTGGCATGCAAATACTAACCACCTGAACTTTTTAGCTGAAATAACTTATTTACCTGAAAATATACACACAATGCTATGTTTGCATCTGTAAAAGTGACACCAATAACAAGCGACGTGTTATTTGCCAGGCAGAACTATACACGTATTTCCAGATAGAAAACGTCAGCAGGCGGGAAACCTTTTCCTGAAACCTGAGGAGTAATTTCCCCGCATGCAGCACCAATCTCCACTTATAGGCGGTGCTCACTTTTCGAAGCAAGCAGTGACCCCACGCATGAACTTTTATTATCCAGTAACCCTGAGCTGTCATTTCGAGTAGCGTGAAAGCGCGCGAAAAGCCGGGGCCGGGGTCGTCGCTCGACGCACGGTCACAGCGGCCGATGCCCGCGGGATCGCGAAAATGGGAAACGAGTGAACAACGTACAATGCGGACTGCGGGGTGCTTCCCGGTACACCTGCTATTGTTTTTGTAATCGACTTATGCGGGTGTTATGCGTGAGAATGCTCGGGTTGCGGGTTTAATGACGTGAAGGATTGCGCTTCACGGGTGCCAACCTACCAACCAGTATATTAAGACCTGCAGTGTATGTTATGATAAATTGAAAGGATCTGAATTTGTGGATCAACGTTGGGAAGTTCACATCACGGAAGCTGGCTTTTTGGTGTCTTCTGAAAACTCCCGTTAAAAGAAAGAGACGGAATTCAATTCGATGGCTTATCGGAATTTGTTCAATTTAATATCGAGTGTCGGCCCTATTATTTAAATTCTGTCGGTAGTATTTCAATTTTAGATGTCAAAACTCTAAGCTTATTGATTGTGATAGGTAATTAGACTAATTAGTAATTATGTACGTAAGTATATAAAGTCGTTGACCGCTATCTCTCCGGATGCTAGGTGACCCTGACGTAATATGGTAGGTCATGGGACCGCGATAGTCATAGAATCAATAAGGTCAGAATTTTACCTAAATTCATGCGACTATCAATTTGTTTTTTATTAAAGAATTTCCATCAAAATATTTACGAATATCATCTGGATTCTGGATTATAAAACTATAACATTTGATTAATCGATGTAAGTATCGGGTACTTAATATTAAGTACTTAGCTTATCAATAAAACACGTTAATTAAACATCAAACAACATTAATTTATTCCAATTAAAGTTGTAAAACTTAACTAACTTAAAACTAACTTTAACAACTGTTAGCGAGACATTCCCATGGTTTCAAACTTAAATAAAACTTAAGTAAAGTGACGATGTCAAACATCCATTGTACGAAAATGTTTTGTTTTTATTTTTGGGACGACAATACTGGGAACCTCAAATATTGTACGAATGAGAGATTCAAAACATTTCGCTGTTTGGACACTTCATGCCCTTCCTGACATATTCGTGAAATATGAGTTGAGAAAAATACCCAAATAACAATAAAAAACGAAAATGAATACTAGTAGTAAACAATAACCACATATCACATCGTCTAAAGCTTAATAATCATCGGCAAGCAAGCAGGTGGCTCACCTGATGGTAAGTGGTCACCGCAACGTATGGACATCTGCAACTTGCCTAGCCTTAGTGAGGACTTTTAAAACTTTTTTTGAAAGCTCCCCATACTGTAGTTATGCGGAAACCTCAGGAAAAGACCATTTCACATCTAGCAGGTTCGCAGAAGAAATAAATAAATGAATCGTGTCGTGTAATACTTTCAACGTATCTACAAAATGTAGATTATAGGGAAAATGAAGGTGCGAGATATTTTAAGCTTTAGTAAAAGCGACACAAACATAACATTAATGAGTAAAATATACTTGATAGCTAAAAATATACGGACATTTCTATCAAAGCATTCAAATCTATATCATAATTATAGTTCATTATAAAAAAATGTCTTATAGTTATACTCACAAACGTTATCTTTCAAAAGACAACTGTTCATTTGTAACCTACAATACCACATACACATTGGTACATGTCAAACTTCACCCCTTTTGCTCGCATGTCGACGTAAAGAAATATTGTCTACGTCTACACTTCAGCAACACTATACATTATTCAGTCCAACAACGCCAAACACTGCCATAGAAAACTAAATACGCTTTCTTTTGTTTGTAATTACTGAATTGCAAACAAAAGAAAACAATTTCTGTACGCATTGAGATGGTCACCGGCTGGTCACATTGACCAGGACCACATGTTCGCCCCTGACCATCATTTGGGGTAAGTGGCGGGTGCATTCCCAAACCCCCTTGCCAAGAGGTGTCTCTTCGACTGCCGCCACGGGGGATATTTTAGCCGCGGTGCCTTTGGGCACGGGGGTACCTTGGGGGAAAAGGGCCATCAGTGCTACATCGTCAATAAATAAAAATATTCAGGTTGTTACTAATAAGGAACGAATTTAAATTCAGCTCAGAACATAACATTTTAAACCATTCATAGGTGACGGAAAGTGACTACCATCACAATGCTCGTACGCCGCCTTCACCCTTCCGCATCCACCTTATCATGGTAGGAATTTTGATCTATAAGGGTGAAATAGTCCACATTCATCGTGTTTGTTATACCAACAATTAGCCTCATAAAAATAAAATAAATAACTAATTAACCGAAATAAGGTAAGAAATTGAATTAAACAAGCTCAATTATTTCTGTAAAACGTGTTTGTACATTTTAGCGGTAATAGTGAACAAATGGACTAGTGTCGACTTATTGGGAGATAAAAAAATAATCTATTCTATTCTATAAAAAAGCTATTATACCAATTAAATTTTGACACGTTTTCCCGATATCATTAAGCTGTAAATCTTGCCCCCTCCTACTCTTTTATACTCTTATTCCAAAAACACAGAAAACATCTAATACAAGGATTAAGTTAAATAATGTACAGACCTTTTATGCCGTTAATAAATTACGTGACATTTCCAAATGCCGCGAGCAATTAAAACCAAACGTTAACGCAATAAAACATGATCTAATATGATATTATTCTACTGGAGCAACGATAACTTTTCTATTTACATAACCTACAGTGAAAAGCTTTTAAAGTTTATGTGCATAAATCAAAGAAAATGTCCGGCTCCTCTAACAATAAGTTAGGTTTATAGGTATCTTAGCTCGATTTACGAGTGAGTTCGCGGAGCCGCTTCGGTCTGCGAGCTAGGACAACTTATTGTTGTGCATATGTTGTAACATGGATACTCATGCGAATTCCTTTTATTTTAAAATTTTCCAGGGGTCTATGCATAAATAAACTGAATAAAACTGTAATTCAATTCTATTGATTTTAGTAAAGTTGCGTAATCCCGACATTTGTCATGACATTTTGTGCATTTTTCTACAGCTAAGATTTTTACCGTGTATTAGATACTCTACATTTTAAACAAGATTCAAAACAATTGACTTATTAAAAAACCTGACACATAAAAATACCTCTAATAGTTAAGCACATTAAAACTTATAATTGACAGTTCAAGGTTCATCTTTTTTGGAGCTACGATGCTATAGACAGATTGACACCTTATACTTATAACACCAGCGTGCTTTACATCGACGGTTAAAAAAATCAAGTTTGTGGGTGTAGCAATTCATCTAAACTTACCCATTCCCGGTGGAATCTTCCTCTTCTTCACGCCCTTTCGCTTCCAAATCTCGAGTACATCGCTAAGGGCGAGATTCCATTGCTTGTCGAACGCCACAACCGTAGCGTGCAAAACGCCCCGTATGCCGCGATCGTTGCGCGTTATCACCTGTAAACAAACAAAATTCGATCTACCCTCCTTGAATTTCTGCGTAGTAAACGTACGCGGATATTGTTGTTTTGTTAATAGGTTTACTTGCAAGGTTATACCAGTTAAAGCTATGATAATATGACGTAATAACGCAGCGTATTTATGCGTAATGGAAACTAACTTCACAGCCCTACCCAACTCCTCTTTGAACTTTGCGGGTAGTATTGTACGATTTTAGTCTAATGATAAAATGGAATGATTTAAAAAACTGCACTTGATTCTTGTTGTCTGTTTGTAATGAAATGACATACGTAAAGTAGATGATCATTCCGAAAATGCTTTTGATGAGATGAGCAAAGTCGGGGAAGTATGAAAAGCGAAAAAAGGGTACCTATATAAAGCATGCAGTGGAACGAAACCAAATTCTATAAAAATAAACTATTCTAGTGTATTCAGTTTTCCCTTGTGAAAAATATGTTAACGTCACGTTTCTTTTGTTGCAGGAACTGTGCAGTGACGGTTGTGAATGACAAGGATACGCGGCCAACCAAATGTGTTCAATCGAAACTGTGACTTCCACCATAGCAATAGACTACAATTTTTCCTGATGGTAAGTACATGCTGCTATTTTACATACCCGATAAGGTAGACCCTAAAACACAGGCCTATGTGGGTAAAGTTTTATAGGCTACAGGTATTCAAGGTCGTCCTGTTCCGACGCTTGTGGTAAGTGGATCAAGTAACATATTTTTAATGTTTTAAAGTTTTATATATTTAGCAGAATTCAGGATGATTCATGCTGTAAAGTGCGAGTTACAATAGCAGGCGATTTGGTCAGTAACTTTAATTGTCTCATTTAATTTTCATCTCGCGGCGTTGGTATCAGTTTTAGGGCAGCTGTAGGTAGTTTATCCGCAAACTGTAGATATTTGATGGGTATTTAATTAGCATGTCTTGATAGTAACAGTGCTATAAGCATTTCATATATTATTATGTTGGTGAGCCTGCGTACGGCTCGTGATTAATATTCCAATCATTTCCCAGCACTTGACTGAACGGGAAAACAAACAAATCACCATCAGTTTTCCACGACAGCCCTCCGCTCACACCAAGGGCAAGACTCTACTGACTTGTATAAAAATTAAGCCAATAACTCAATCTGATTCTGTGGCGACCCAAACACCACTCACACAGATGAGGCACTCACATATTGTACAGTGTGCTTGTGTGTGTAATGACGGAAGGCGCCGCGACCTCGTACGGGGCCGATTCAATTCGTAAGTGCCTTGCCAAGGTCCCGGCTGCTTTTAAACACGATTCGTCTGTAGAATCTGTACCTATGGAAATTTTTCGAGTTTTCCTTCGATGTATGTAGTTTTGGTGCTCGTTGTATCTAGAATCCTTGGAAGGTCGAAGGTTTGATTATTGTTGATGTATTCATTGTCCTCATAATCATCTAACCTCCTAAAGTAACGATAGGTTTTTTAAAAAAAGGGTCTCTACATTTTGACCTACTGATATACTGTAATACTTTATAATAAATTCACAGCGGTGTAACGTTATTTATCTCAGACAAAGAAAATAGTCTTAATGATGGTCTGAACTCTGAGCAAAAGCCATCAGAACAGTAAAAGTCACATGTCACTTGCGTAAATGGCAGAGGTCTCAAGCCAAATCACCTGAGCCTAAGTGACCTGCCCCATCAAGGTCTCAACACCTCATTAACTGAAAAAAGCTCAAGGTTACCGATGAGATTTAAACTTCCATTAAAAGTGGACGTCTCATTAATTCTGTTCACGACCCATTTATTAAGGTGTTATGCACCAAATAAGGATAAAGTAAATAAAATTCAGGTGTTGTTAAGACGCGGGTGTCAGTTTAAATGGCGCTGCAGCGCTTCCGGGTTGAAAGTAGCTTTGGACCCAAGGTCGGTTTCTGCGGACTCGAGAGGGCAGTGCTCCGCTGACAGCGCTTAAAAGTTGACTTACGTCACGGCATACAACTATTTATGGATCCGACTGCATATGACACAGCAATGTCTGGACGGACAGCCTTGCCGTCCTCGTACATACATGTTTGCATCAGTACCAGTTTTATTTGACACTTATTATTGCTCTAAGTTCTCTGTAAAGATCTAAATTTCAAGCCACATTGGATTCTAATTGGAGTACCTAATAATCAAGCTTTATTTGCTATGATCCGATTACGTCATTTGCAAAGGCAGTTCGTTCCAAATACGGCTTATGTCAGTCAGTACTACATGGCTTAATCAGCAGTTCACCTTATTTGAGACTTCTTATTCGATAAATAAAAAATTGCGATCTTTAAGTAAGAACCCACGTAAGTTAGCTACAAATCACACACAAGTTTGATTCAACTCAGATTATCCGCTGTTAAAGTATTATTTCCGTTCTTTAGCTACAACTTTCTTGTACCATACTCATAGAGCTCTATGTATATCAATGTTGGACTCGAAAGTACATTACATAGTAGCATTGTTTTTTATAACAAATGCTCGCCTGCCGAGTTGTCAACTTGTCATTGCCCCTTGGGAATTTAGAAGTTCGCTCTACGAGCCAAACAAAAGAAAAATCCATTAGACTATGTAAATAATAGTCAACAGTCTAATGACGGTACCAGGATAGCATCACACCGTAGTAGATTACCGGCGTAAATGTGGGAATATGCTGTAGGAAGAGCATTGAATGTAATTTAAAAATCATGGCCGCCGCCGGTAGGGAAGAGCTCAATTGCACATGTGCATTGAACAGGTGTGCAAGGGACGCGTTACACCCACGGTACTCTAATAATATTGAATTGCAGATACCTACTAATAAGGCGGTGTTCATACAACCTATAAATTAGCATTGCAATCAAATAGTGATCTTGGGACATTTTCAAGCGATATACATTGCATCTGTTTAAGTAGAAATTACAGCCGAAGCTGAAAGAAAAATCTTCTCATAAACCCTTCAATTCGTGTGTGAAAAAACATGGCCGTTTTCAATCTAGCTTCTAAATCTTTGTTTGCGACAGCGTGTTGTTGTATAGTTGCTAGCTGAATGTTCATTGAAACCGGAGAGTAAACACAGTTTCGGCCGACCACACTATAGACAAACACTTATTTGTAGGTCGTACAAACATTTAACTCTGCATTTTCAGTTACCTTATCCTCGACTAAAGTATTCACTTTAAGCGCTCAAATCTGCGACATCATAACCCCCGCTAATCCAATAAAGAAAACTTTCCAATATTCTCCTAAGTGGATAGACTCCAATCCCATTAGTATTCGGAAGTGGGCAACAAAGATAGACGTGCCAGTAAATTCCTTGCAATTCGCCAGCAGTATCACGATAGTCCCGAAATAGATCGTTACGTAATGTAACATAACTGTGCCCAGCGCCCTTCGCCTTGGGGTCTGCGAGCCAAATGTCTTCGGCCATGACAGTTTATTCTCGATATCTATTCCGCTATAGTTTCCTACTGATAAAGAGTTCCATACAAATTCCTATTGGACACGATTTTCGTCGGCGCCGAAGTGTCGATGTCGCCAGCATTGTTTACAGAACTGTTATTGTTACTATTATCTTTTGATTTGTTATCTGAGCTATGTTCCTTATTATATTTGTTAGTATAGTGATAAGTTTTCTAGCTGTATTTTCATAGATTCGTATTTTCGATGGGTAAATATTTGTTACTTCTTTAGATCTCCCTAAACCCAACTCACCAGTAGTAGCTTTAGGGTGATTTGCCAATGCCATATCCTCCAGCTCTTCTTTCTTTATCTTATTTTCCGCGTTTTTCCTAGCTCGTGTAATTTACGTTCGAATTGTTAAAAGCATAACACCTGTATCCTCCATTACGTTCTATTACAATAGCGCAAGCATCGAGCATAACAATTACCGATGGTGCATCACACCCGCCCGGCGCGGCGGAAGGAAAACGTTTCGTAACGCTGGAGGTTGCAGCCGTGAAGTTTACTAGGTAAAGGCTAGCGATGCTCATGTCAGATTATGAACGGATTCGGAGGTAATTAGGAAAATTTTTGATGGTTCTTGCGTTTTCATTGTATGATTTAAGTATGTTCAGACAGAATCTGAAGTTTTTAATGACCTGGCTAACAATCAAGATGTTTTGTTCAATGGTAAAACGTGTAGTCCAAATTTTATTTCAGTGGTAACTACAGACTTGACTGTAATATTTTATATTTTTTTTATGTGAAAGAATAACGTACCGAGTTAGTCGTTCACCTGATGTTAAGCGACACGGCCGCCCATAACAGTTGTAGGTTGTAGTGTCACTCGGAACTTTAAAATAATAAAGTTTCGCGTAACACTGCACTGCGCACGTCATCCTGAGACATCACACAGTCTAGTGATTAGATTACTAGACTGTGAGATCAGGTCATAAAGTCTCATTTGCCCAGTAATTTCACTAGCTACAATGCTCTTCAAACCGGAACACACTAGTGCTTGCACACTACTGCTTGTACTTTATTAGTACTATTTATTAATCTAAGTACTTTTTTTCTTCGGAGTTTAATTCTCAGAATCCATGAAAGAGTAGGTAAAACTTAAATGGAATATTCCAAGCCCTGTTGATTATTCCAAGTATCACAGTGAATAATCAAAAAGGTTACCCACTGAGGAAAAAGGAAGCATCCTTTCTTTGATCGACCTTCAGATTACCGTATAAAATGTAATCGTAATTTACTTGATGACGCCAGTGGATATCAATATCGTCGTATTGGTGATGTGCTGCTTTCCTTATGAGACTATACGATCAGACGATATCGTCTGAACGAAGTCTTATAAGAGTTGGCGATTCTAGAGTCAAATGGAAGAGCCAAGAGCCAAGAGCCCTGGCGCTATCGCGATTCATGAACTTGGAAAGGGAACTCTTTCTATTTCTCCTTAGACTTGAAAATATGAAAGGAACAATAAGCAACATGAACAGGAACAATAAGCCCATTTGTTTCTATCAGAAAATTACTGATACTCACTGATACTATAAACGAAACCAATGAATTTATGGAATATTTTCGTTGTGATAAGACATTGGCCGGAATCGAGTCTGACGGGACAAACTACGCATGCTGAAGAATTGCACGGTCTAATGCAGCTATTACCTTTCGCCATACTTAGTTTTATATTATCTGTAGTATTTACATCTCAAGTCAACTCTCACGCGCAAAGTTTCACGTTTTTCTGGCTTTCAAGGACAATCACTTCAGCTCATTGTCATTATAATCCATGGACAAATCGCGTAAAATCTGTACGTATTGCCTTGCAGCGGAGTGCCGCCGGCAAGTGAAAGTAAACAAATACTTTATGCAGAGTTCACGTTGCTAGGAGCCGTTTCTCTTCACGATTCCCATTTTTAGCGAGTTTGTAAACGAAAACCAGTTATGATAGTAAAATTATTAAAAGGGCTGTTTTGCACACACACTTTTAGACTATTCTAGTAGAGATGTAAACTAGAATATTTTGTAATTCATAACAAATGTAAGTAAACAATTCAAAGGTAGGCCAGCGTCGCTAGATCTTATATTACGTATACTAATAAAAGTTAAATGTACGGCCGCATTCAGTCAATCAGCCTTGTCCATCAAATCCCTGATTAGTATTGACATCGGCCCATTTAAGGACAGAAGTATTATGCTGCTCTAAAAGTTCAATGGCGATGTCATAAAAATGTTTAGCATTTATATAGGTTACAAAAAGGCTAATGCGGTAATCTTAGACCGGAACAAAGGTCGCACTCAGCTTTTGGAGCTGTTATCCTTACCGTAATATGTTTGCATCCGGCCAAAAGGAGCCACTTGATTATCATAGCTTTATTCATTAGAAAGTAAGCAGCAGGCAAGCAATTTTATTGATGGAAAATAGGTTTTAAACTACGCGTAACATTATAAAGTATTATGACATCATAAACACTTTCTCAAAATCTATTGGCCAATAAAGCCACCTTACTCAACCTGCTAATAAGTGCTCATGACACCAATAAAATGGGACCCCCACAATTTGTCATTATATCTCTTTAGCAAGGTGATTAATGAACCTGAGCTCCCACATAACGACCTCGGGTCACAGCGTCAATCACACAAGTGACGGCCGACCTTGAATGCTCTCCAAAAACAATCTCAAACAGCCGAACTCCCAGAGCTGTGACCATTGACCGCTAGAGAAAGTAAACAGACACTTGCGCGTCGTACGTGCGGCCTTGACGAGGCCGTCTCCGCGTCCTACGTAACCGACACTCAACTTTGTGCGAATGCAATTGGGTCCACTTCTGAGCGTGACCAAATCGTGAGCTCGTAAAAATGTGACCATATGGGTGGTTCGATAGTGTGCCTTACCGCTATACTCATAAGGCACTTTTAGGGCTGGTTAGCAGGTGGCGGTGTCTATTGCTGGTTAGGCAGGCGGTCGTCCCCCAGCGGCGAGCAGTGAAAGTGAACGGTGACGCGCAGCACGCGGAAGCGTAGCGCAGTAGCTAAGGTGAAGGTATGATAATGTGATTAGTATTTGCTCGCATGTTACCAGTTGCTGCTGTTACTAGTATTACTGGATAATAAAACTGTATATTTATAGTTAGCGGTCGGTGTTCCAGTTGGAATAGGTTGCGGACGATGTTTGACGCCGGATGAAAGTTGTTTGGCAACTCAAACGCGCCGCGCTTGTGATACAGATCTGTTGCTATGGCCGTGTTATGATCCATTTTGCATTCAATTTCTGATGCGGTTCTAAAATTAAAGTGAAACTGGAGTGGTTGTAGTTCTGATTGCTGCGAGCCACTTTGCCGCGAGCCTTTCCAGTTTCCAACACCTACAGAAATGGCCAATATAAGATATCACAAATTTCACCGATATGCAATGAAACATATCGAAGATAGATTCTTCGTCCATTGACAAATTCAGCGACTAACTCCATTTACTTGGGTTTTCACCAAGCATTACTCTGTATTAACGATTAATTTTCATGATTGCAAATAAGACTCATGGCATAATGATGTCATATAAAACCATCTTACATCAGGGGGCAAGACCAACCATTCGAGCTGCTCCATCAATCACAGTTGGTTCCGTTTTAAGCGACCATGATAATGATAATGACTGCCTAAATCTTGCCGACCTACATACCGACAATACGCACTCAAGAGCTGTAGTTATGTAAGTGCGCTCAAGCGGAGTATTGTGTAAGTTGTGTAACTCACGCATACGACGAGCCCCGGGTCTCGAGATCAGATCCGCTCTCGATTTCGGCACCCGGTCAAGGACACTAGCCCCCACTGTAATATGAGGCCTAGTTTTAGAAAGTGGAAGTTGTGGAGTATTTCAAAACGTTTCCGTAAACAAAGTCGGTGATAAAGTTGAAGATAATATGACTTGAAGTGGTAGGAACCACTAAGCTGCATCTCAAGAAATGCGCAATCTATATAAATTCATATAAACGAAAGCTCTGATCAAAACAGTAACATTACAAAAGGTTCTGGATGCAACTGGAGTACCATCGTTTTCAAATAAATATAAGATGAGGATCTGCCATATTTACTTCTCATTCTTCTTCGAGGATTTGATATAATACTATGGGGTTGATCCCATACATTTGTTCCGTCATCTCTACCTTCTATTTTTGTACGATTGCCTGATGTTGAACAGCACATCTTCCATGCAAGGAATAGGTCTCATTCACTTGTTTCTTCAGCAGTAAGTGGTACATAATCTGTGGTGGCTGATTCAAAGACCATGCGTCATACAATGCAAGCATGCCATAGAATGTATGTAAGAAGCAGTCATACGTCATTCGCTCCAGATTTGCCACTCTCGGTTTCGGTGGACGGTCACGGACACGGACTGACTGTTATTGTGTTGTTTTATTTTACTTTGAGATTGATTGTACTTGTTGGAGTGATGTTTGACGAAGTGTTAGAAAGATGAGCAGATTGTTCACCTAATCGTGAGTGCCGTGCCTATGCCTGGACATTTAGGCACGTGCTGACAGCAAAATACAAGGTTCTCTATCTAAAATTTAAAAAGTTGAACGCACGGTTCTTCGAAAATAACTCAGATGCATTAAATTGTATTGTATCTGTTTTTTTTTTTGTAGTTTCTCGTTAGTTTGAGTCATATTGAGATATTTTTTAATTCACCTACAACGAAACCGTGACTTCCGCACTTCTTATACCAGCTTTTGACCTTCACAGGATTTTATTCACTAACTCAATAAACAAATTGGTCTTCTGTGCAATGAAGCAATTACTACTAGATAAGTTTTGGTGACGGGTTTAATGATTGCAGTGATTGCCATCTAGAAATCAATTAGCCATATTAGGTGCTGATCAGACTTGGCTTGGGTAACACTTAGTTCATCATTAACAGCCTGAACACGCCCACTGCTGAACATAGGCCTCCCCCCGGGAGCGCCACTTAGAGCAGCTGCTCGCCTCCTGCATCCATCAGCTCCCGCGGCTTTCACCAGGTCGTCGGTCCACCTAGTGGGGGGCCGGCCTACGCTGCGTCTTCCAGTTCGTGGTCGCCACTCGAGAACCTTTCTTCCCCATCGGTTGTCAGTTCTACGACACTAGACTTAGTTACTATTATCTTATCTGTGATAGAATAGAACAGTACATAATCGAAGCCTCTTTTTTACTGCAAAAAGGAGGGTTGTTTATCAACGATAGGCTAACCTTTGACCACGGTCTCACCTGATGGTAAGCAACGACGCGGTCGACGATGGAGCATGCTTGCCTAACCGGTTCACTCTAGCCTTAAAAACCCCTAGGTTATATTTCGGGAATACCTCTGTATTCTACGTTTTTTTAATGTTGTGAATACCTAAGTACACGAAATCTTACAGACTAGATAATTCAGAGCATAACTCTCCTTTGAATCGTGTGAACTATGAATTTTCATAATTTTAGCCTTTACAATTTCCCCATTAATTATTTCTCTTTGAAATATTTTGTAAACCAATTCAAGAATACAAAGCAAACTACTTCATTGTCACCAAAGAAAAACTAACCTAAATGCCCCAAATTCCTACTCACTTAGCAAAAATTAGCACAGAACCAAATCAAGGTCGCCAAAAAAGTTGCAACGCCAACACCATTCGACCTTGCCGAATTGCACTACTGCATTACAAAGACTAACGAGGAAGGAAGATGAAGGAAACCACAAGCCAGCATTGTCCTATCCGGAAACTCTAACCGTGCGTAAAATTTGACAGACGAAAAAATAATCCGGAATCGCCCGCAACCTTGCGTAGATTGCCGACAAGGGCAGGCCCTTTATCGCTCAATAAATAAAAAACTAAACACAACGATAATGTGATAAGTGAATCAGTAGCAAGGTCTTGGCCTAACTCAGTGGGTAAAGGTCGAGGTGGACTTACTTAATTATATTCTTTTTGAGTAAGCAATGGAATTTTTTCCGTGAGTATTCTTGCACGGTGACATTGGTCTGAGTGGCGGTCGCGAGATAAGTCCACAGATATTATAACAAGATCTCCGGATGAAGGCTATCTCATTCAATAATACGGCTATCTGCTTATAACACATTAATGGTTTAATGCGATACCGCGAATACAGATAGAGGCAAATCTGGAAGTTAAAATCGTGGACATCACGCGACTCGTGCATGCACTGATGGGGCACGTGCCTTCTCGCACATGGAAATAGTATATAGGCTATTACATAATCCACTGCGGTAGCCAAGTGCGGGTTGGTAGTGGTAGATGATTTGTGACATCATCGTCATCCTTAACATCTGAAAACGTCCACTGCTGAAAATATGCCTCCCCCAGGGAGCGCTACTTTGAGTAGCTGCTCGCCTCCTGCATCCATCGGCTTTCACCAGATTATCGGTCCATCTAGTGGGGGGGGGGGGGCTACGCTGCGTCATCCGGTTCGTGTAGGTACTCGAATTTAGTGTTTTTTGAAGATACTGGTTTCCTCGCGATATTTTTATTTACCATTGTAAGAGCGAGTGCAAATTCCGCGCATAACTCTATGGTGCAGGGCAGAGTAGGATTTGAACCATCAGTTTGAAACTTTGACGAGTTACCGATGATGCACACTCACTCGGTTCTGACTGATTTCATGTCTGTGACTGAATGTAAATAACTGTAGTAGAGTATTTGTATTACTTGGGCGTAGCGTAAATTCTAATATGACTTATGAGCTTAAAATAGTTACCTAATTCTATGCTTATGAGTAAGTTCAGTTCAATTCAGGAACTCGGTAATTATAAACATGTATGTTTCATGCTAAATATCATAAGGCTATAGTTTGAGTGTTCACGCAAACCCAATAAAAATAACATCCGGATGTCCTTGTCGAAAGCACGAACCTGACTGCAGTGCACACGAACCGACCATTTTATTGAGCCCTCGGTGGTTTTTGGAATCGACTGAAATCGTATGTAATCTACACAGAATACATGAAAACTTACAAGCACAGGTGGCGCCAGGGCAGCCCATAATTAAATGGCCATAGCTTTTTCTCAACTTTTGCACGGTTTTCGGTAATAAAGGAAGTAATGTGCAGGTATAAAAACCACATAAACCGATAAACTTCAGAACTGATTTAAATTAACCTTTATTGTATTTTATGGGTTAATTTAATGGAAACAGAAATACTTACATAAATATTTATAACATGTACGGTTTTATCAATAACACGTAAAAGCTCTTTTAAAATAAGCTTTTTCATCGTTTCTTTGGTATTTATTTCATCTTTACGTTTCATTTTTTCTACATTATATAAGACAGGCAGGATAGCGTAAATATGTACATATTTGTGGATGGATAACTGACTCTATGTTTTGAGTTTGTAATATATCTGGGCACATTTTCATATCAAAGTTTAAATATCAAAATTGGCAACTAAATATTAAAATCATTTCCAGAAAAGCTTTGACCATCGCGTCGCCATCGTTCAACTTAAAATCGCAACTTCAAAATTCAGCTTTATTAATGACTAGGAAGTTCCCTAAGAAACTCGGCGCAATTCTTCACAAGTAGCAATGTAAAACGCTAATTTTAATCGGTTAATTAAAAAGTTTCGAAACATTTGTAGCAAAATGTAAAATTGGATGAATACTCTTTGTATTAGATACTTCGTTTTAACTGGAAGACAGCTGGAGGCTGTGACTGGTGCAAATTAAATTACACTTTTAACGTCAAAATGGATTTCTTTTGCATAATTATGTATCCTAAGGTGCCAATTTGATCATATTAACTAGAACAAAATACAGACAGCGGATAAGGGTACATCGCAAATGCATCGATTATTAATTTACCCCCAATTGAAATAAGGCAAGCTTTTCATCCACCATGTCGCTAACCAATATAGAGCGATAATAGAGCATTTTCTATTGTACAACAACCGCCAACAATGGCAGTTGGAATCTTGGCTCAAGAGTGTACAAGGAAGTGGTTGTATTAGCCGCGAAACAAGGTCGCAGCTATTTTACAAAAACACACGAACCATCGCCAAAAATATAAACAAAATTCCATCGTAAACGTTCCATTCCATCAACGCGTGCAATAACTATCTAAATCGTAAACGCAGTATCAGAGATGTGCAAGAGTGCATCAGGAAGCGGTACCAGCGGCCATGACAGCGCGAGGTCGCCGGCGTTCCACAACATCGCGCCAATCGCGTAATTGTGACGTAGTTTGCGTAACAGTGCAACGGTTTCGCGATCAATCTACTTTGTCAACCGATTATTGTGACGAAATCGCGACAATGGTTGTTATCGCGAGACGTCTTAATAAAATCAAGGTGATAAAGGAACGCTGTTCTGTAATAACGATGCGGGCAATAACACAAGTAATAAAGTGTAAAGATGAACAGCATACATTTAAACTTCCACCAAGTTTCAAAAATGCACACAGCCTGTCTCAAACATTACAGTCATCGCCTAATAATCGTAAAAAGATCCACCCATACGCCCATGGCATCTTTATGTAAAAAAGATTTTATAATATCATCGCTATCATTATATTTTTCATATGGGAGATGGAATTAATTGCTAGTAATCTGGCTACCCACTTCCTATTCTTAATTTTATTTCATGTGAGAAATAGTAATGATAAACTATTTAAATATTTTCAATACCGATGGGATTTGATCACAAATCTCCACCGGCAAAATACGTCCAAAACTAGATTGAAAAAAGTAAAAACTTCCTTCGTCGCTACTGGACAAACCCGTCCTTTCACAGTTGATTGCCAATGCCAATGCAAATAGCTGGAGGCAGACTTCACGCGAAAATACTGAAGACACCTCCAAATAAGGCGGAAAACTCCCATCAGAACTGATAATTTCCACCTTGGTCACGGAACATTTTACTGATCATTAATCCTTTATCAGGGCACAGATTAATGCCCGATGATAGTTCGCGAACATGATTTCTTCTACAAACACGACTCACTTGCGCAAGCAGGGGGCGAAGTAACAAAACGAGACAAAGTCATACGAAATTACAAAGAACAGAGCAGGATGGAACAAAAGACACATTGGGTGGATTTTTCTCTCATAGGATTAGCGGTTGAAATACACCACTCTACGTATGAAAGGAAGTTGTATCATTGGTCAACTGGATTTATAGTCAATATTTCAGGGCTTCGGGATATCTGGCATCACAGCAAACATTTTAGAAAACCAGAAAAATTTAGTTAGCTGAATCGTCAAACGAGACTTGCCAGAATTCACTCTCGCTGTCCAAAGTCATGTAGTCAGCCACCAAACATTTGTAACCGTAAAACATAATAGAGCAGCTCTCTCTTCGTTATCTGCGGGTGGATTAGGAAATGCCTCGAAACCTTTTTGTGAGATCACGCTTACGCACTTGACACATATTGCTACAAGTGCTTATGTAATTAACGCAGTGACTATTACAGACATATTTTTTTGGTTGTCAAGTGAAATTAGTTCTTCATGTGGAGAAGATAATGATAAAATAGCACGAACGATTTCTAGCTGTAATAACTGCTGTCTTCTCTCAGTGAGTATACTTATTTTTTGCGTCCAAATACAAATAAAACATCGTTTCTGAAAGTGAAACTTGTGATAATTATTCATCGAAGTGAATCGGAATTTCATGAAACTGAATATTTCGATGACACCGTCATAATCAGCCAATTATTTAGGATCACGATAATTTAAACACCTGTTGCAGTAAATGGATAGGTGATATAGTAACTATTATCTAATCTGTAAATTAGAGATACAAATAACAGACTTCGAACAATACAGACGGTCTTGGACTAAAATGTTAGTTAAGGATCGATCAACTGTCCGGCGCCATGCCGATGAGCTGAATAATACGGTAGTATGTATTAGCACTTACCTACTTGGTCTCTATTTAACAAGCAGTAATGATTGCGACGCAGTTGAGGGCAGATGAAACATCAGCTAAATGATTATGTATGAGCCATTTGTAAGCTCATATAATAGCTTTTATTTACAAGGAAGCCACCGATGGCGCCCGCATTATACTTAGCGGCTGCGTTCAGCGTGTTTCATATTATAGTTACTGTTAATGGTCTGTCTATTATTACAACATGAACAATGACTTTATGAACTATTAATTTAATATTAGCAGTCAGATATTTATTTATTATAAAAAAAATCTTTGTAATTTAAATTTAAATGCGTAATTCTAAAAGAAAAAAATCAAATTCAGTTCTGTAGTATTTTAATCGATTTGTTCACGGCTGTAGCAGGGCTCGGATGTCGTTCCCTTGCAATAGTCGAGCGTCGAGTGAGGGCGGGCGCTCGCGTGCGCAGCCGCGCGGTGCGTCGACAGGCGGAAGCGAGCGCGCGCGCACCCGCGCAAGGCTACGCTCATGACCTCGCACCGTCTTTGTCTAGCGCTATCTAGCGTCTGTTTACCCGCGAGGCCGAATGCATCATACCTTTGCTTGCTGTGTACTTGAAAAAACTAAATGATTATTATTGAAATCATAAATTCATCGTTACGCTATACGTTTCTTTTGATGAGGAACCTTGTAGATAATTTGTGTGATAATGACTGAGAGCTGTTCAGCGTGTACGTTTTAAACGCGATTGTTACGTTATCTATAAAGTTTTATCTCGTGTTCAAAAAAAGGTAATCTGATATTTATGTTTTTATTTTTAGCCAACCTTAATGGAATATTTTTGTGATTTCAGGTATGGCGCGTTACAAATAAGCGTGCCAACTGTATGACGGTGCGGGAGCTGGTAGCGAGATGTAAGTAGAGACATAATTACTACTTAGTCATCTAATTTATTATTAGACGCCTACACGGCGATCGCGTAGGCGTTTGAGGGCCACGGAGAAATCAGAGACAGTATTATTCCAGTGATTGCGTGATTTATGAGATTCCATTGTTATCGGACCTTTGCTGGAAAAAATTACTAGTAAATTATATCTTTGCAAGCTGCATAAAGAAACCTAATCAGTAACCAGCTAGGGGCAGTTATTACCACAATCGGCACGTGTAAAGGCCGTTTTATCTATGGTTTCAAAGGAATTTTCCCACTAAAAATCTTCTACTTTATCTTCGTAAGGCGTTCTGGTTGAAATTTTCCTCCACCAAACAAAGTGTCGTTAAGAGTGCAGCGTATGCGGAGGTTTTTTCAAGCACTTCGAATGTAGACGGCCTTGTCGTTGTCCATAATTCGGGGTTAACCGCAGGTCTGAGCACGACGTACGGTCGGCAAAAAACTAGCGAAATATGGGTAGCTACCCATATTTCGCTAGTTTTTTGCCGACCCGTGCCGCGAAGTACCCGGAAAAAATAATCTAAATATGGAACTACGACGAACCGACTAACAAACTAATACTAATAATAGATAAGAAACATATTATTGTCGATGTATTAAGTATTCACCGTAAGTATTGTTACCTACATCTTAGTTTATTATCGTACACATAACCGTAGACGCTAGACAATAGACTACAAAGGCGAACGTAAACCTTGTTATTAATTTTACATCAACGTATTAAAAAAAAAACTTGATAATAATCCATTTTACATCAGTGTCTCACATATACCAAGTGAAGCCTCATTATTTGTGGAAGTTTCACACAGCGCCATCTACCCAAAACTAAGCAAAGCTTGTACTACAAGAACCAGATAACTATATACAATAGAATACAATATCACACCCAGACAGAACAACACCTATATTGATCACACAAATAAGTTGTCCTGGGTAAGAATCGAACCCACAACCTACAGAAGGCAGAAGGCAGTACCAAGTACCAACCAACCAACTGAGCTATCCTGCATCTGTCTCACATATAAGATAAGCAGCAATAAAACAAAGTGTAATTCATGCGCGATTACGGAAAAGTTCTGAAATGAACGTATATATTGCCGTCTCACTTCCACTACACCTTTGACGTAGTATTGGGAGTGAAAACCATATTTGGTTGCTTTCGTCAAAACCACTTTTCAAATGGTACCAGGTGTTTTCTGCCATCAGCCTGAAAACCTTTAATGAATATGTCAGTCACGTAAGTCTTCTAAAACCGTATCTCAACGCGCAACACATACTAACGTACGGTAATTTATTTTTTTAAACGTAAAATAAACACATTTGAAGGCTTAAGGTATTATTTCCACTAGTTTATTTACTTCCTGGTTCCAAACAGTTGTTAATTTGAAGCGTTATGATGTGAACACAATGTATCTGATTGGATACCGAATACCGATGTAGCCTTGATTCACTCGATATTATCAAGTACTACAGCCGACGGTTTCCCGTTTTCCCGCTGAAACTCATCATTTTCCGGGATAAAAGTACACTATGTACATCACGGCAGTTGAATCAATCTGTGTGGAACATTTCAGACAAATTGGGCCGGTCATTTCATCGTGAAAGCCATTCAAAGCAACAACCGTCTCAGTTTGATGATTATTATGAGTATGGGTTAGTTATTGTGCTCCGCAGTTACTCCCGTATACTTAGGTAATACAAACATGAGATACAACCTGGTGACAGACGAACAGACAGACATACGGACGGACAGATAGCGGAGTCTTAGTAATAGGGTCCTTTTAACCCTTTGAGCACGGAACCCCTAAAACTATCTACACAGATGACAAAAGCATTGAAATTACTGTTCACATCCCTATGTATGTACATGTAATCTTGTCCTGAAATGAGAGTAATGATATGATAGTAATTCAGACCATAGCAACATTTGTATACTGTCAAGAGCATAATCAATAAGTTATGTATTGAAGTTTTAGGCGCCAAGGCGAACCACTGCCGAAACTAATCATAGACAAACGGATTACTAGTACGAGGAAGTATCGTGCTCGATTCGTCCTAGCAAGCCCTTGTTCACGCACACCACACTACGCGAGCGTACACACACGCACACACGTGTACCCGGCATGCACACAAGCTACTTCGGCCATGAGATAACTGACATCACAGCAAGGTCCCGCCGATTGGTACGGATAGCAAAACAAACCAAATTAATATGACCTGATACTGATAGCTCAGTTGGTAGTAGCTCTGCCTTCTGAACTGTAAGTTGTGGGTTCGATACCCACTTAAGACCAATATTTGTGTGGTGAATGTAGGCGTTTATTGTGTCTCGGTGTATATTTTATTGTATTCTAAGTGCCTATTTGTTTCTTTATTTAAACAAACAAAAAGTAAATCTAAATATCCTATGAGTTATCTGATTCCAATAGCATAGAGTTCGCTTAGTTTGGGGCTAGATGGCACTGTGCGAAATGTCCATAAATATTTATTTAAATTAAGATTTAGTAAATTAATAAACTTACACATCATTACATCTTTTATTGAAGTTTAACATCACGATAAGATTTATAGAACATTAGATTGTTTATGTTACTATTAGACAAAGACCTTGACATTTTGGTTAGAATTAAAATAAGCTCCTTTTTCATAATCATAATAAATACTTACTAAATAGTGCGTCGCTACACGCGGTACAGATCATGAATATTAATTTCGTAAAAAAAATAGCTAAATAATTTTAGCGACGCGGACGCATAGAAAAAAAACTGGATAAAGCTACGCACAAAAATCGCTGATCCATTAATTGAATAATATCCACAGTATACCTACGTATCGGTGTATGAATAATCACAGATTAAAATGTCTAAATCAATTAATCAGTGTCACTATTCGAATATAATTATTTACCTACATAATTGTCACTTTACTAAATAATTTGGTGAAGTATCTTTGTTTGGCTCCAGGCTTTTTAGTATTTTTAACCGCGCTTGATTTAATTTAGTTCATTCAAAATTAAACATTTTTTTATGGCTGCATTTTTTAGTTTGGTTTTTTTGCCGCGTGTACAAAACATGCAACACGCACGCCGCGTGGCATAGCATCGACCGGGTCCGCCTCAACACAGCCTATTGGCCTTCGGAGCCGGAGGTCCAGTATTTTTGGACAGATCGGCTTACACTGTATCTTACACACAATAATTTACATACGTATAGTAAATAACTAAACCACATATAATATATATATATATATATATATATATATATATTAATTTATTAGCTACTAGCTGAACCGCCCCGGCTTCGCACGGGTTAATTAGTTTTACGCCGTAACTCTGTTACGTTACGTACATACACCTTGTACATATTGGTTTTCATGATTGGAGTTTTAGTAAGGATCCCTAATTTTTTTGAAAATATATGTTAATCTATGTCACCCGGGGATAGTGTAGATCCCAATAATGAAAGAATTTTCCAAATTGGTTCAGTAGTTTAAGAGCCTATTCAATGCAAACAAACAAACAATCAAATCTTTCCTCTTTATAATATAGTCATAGATGTTATAGATTATAGATGTAGAAGATGTTCTAGTATTTTTTATAATAGCTTTTAAAATTGTATGCGCTGATCCATCATAAGATATGGTAAACTTCAGCCTATCCCATATCGTTCCACATGATATGCTGTAGTGTAGCCTTATATGCGTTGGTTTTGTATACTTTTCGTTGAAGAATGTATTACATACTCTTTAGTAGTGGCAAGGAAAATTCGAGTCAAGGTGAACCATGGTACGGAAGCTCTTCAAATCTAACTAAGTCTGGATTCCTACTGATCGCACTATGATCACTGATCATAGCGAGACCGCTAAAATAACAGGAAATATCAGCACACTGGTTCTCGGTAACAAATACATACTAAAAGAATTAGTCACGATATCAAAATGATAAAACAAATATACACATCGTAGTACTGAACTTCAAGGTGAATCACGGCAAAACAAGCCAAAATACAGTAAAACGTACCTACTATTTATGTGTTCTGTGGTAAAAACGGATCTAGAAAACGCGATGCTATTAATAGAATACAACGGAAGTAATTATTGATCGTTCATGTTCATGATAAACAATTATCGCATTGTCAAGTCGTTTATAAGCCTACAATGACGAATTGAACAAAGCTTCACATGAAATAAGAAAACGAAGAACAACAGAGAAGAGGACCAAGACAATAACCTTACACTGATTCGAAGTTCTGCGAAAAACATACTCCGCTTACCTCGAGCTGATTCGTCAAGACCTCAAGTCAAGGTATAGAATCAAGCAGTTCGTCTTTACCGTCACATCGATTTTAGAATATACACGAAAAAGATAGAATATAAGTACAAGGCGAATCCAACCCAAGGCTACTCTACTTTTGTTTAAATACAAGGTGGAATCGATGAAATTACATGATGAGTTGATGAGTCAAGCTGCGTAGTACAGCCTTCAAAAAGGCATGTTACATTGTAGAGTCAAAGCACGTGACATATAGAACGATACTTTATTTTTCAGTAGTAAGTATAGTTACAAAAGTACAAACAATATATTTCGAATAATTAAAATGGTTAATTGAAATGAAGCGTTAATATTAATTAAACAGAAGCATCTTACATGACCTAATAATATATCGAAATAATCAAGTAATTTAAATTCAAGGCAACATCGTACACCTACAGGCCCGCAGGGCTTGTTTATTACAATTAATGAACTTCGCTCTGCTCCTATGCTTCCTTTACAATTAAAGCTTTTGTTTTAAAATTTCCTATGTATTGTATCATTGAAAATTATATATTTAAAATTCATTTTCGCAATCCACATGTAATTTGCTTGTAGCTTGTAAGCCAGACATTTCGTTCATAACGCGGAAGCGGCCCAGCGAAATCTAAACACAGAGAATTGGTACTTTTCCAAAGGGAATCTCGACGTTACGCATTGTATATCATGGGCCACATTTGTAGAGTCCGTGATACTGTAAGCACGATAAGTTTAAGTATTTTAGCACCCCTACTTTAGGTGCGCCGCGTTTGTCCCGTATTGACACATCATAGCTACCCCGCCCAATACAACAAAAAATTAAAAAAAAGCTTTCCCAAGCTTTTCTTCACTGGCGCCAATAATAGCGAGTAAATTACTGCAGTGCATAGCGCGTGCATCATAACCGGGCGAGCGACGACTCACCACAAGGCTCTTCCTAGATGGGTCTGACTCACGATCACGACCCACTGTGTCACCGACTCACCGTGTGGTCCACTGTGCGTGATCACTGGTCGATATATCGGCACGTTGCCAGAGAACACCGCTAAGCTGTTGTAGGTAACAGGGATTGCATAAGAACTGAATGTCACATGGATAGTTAAATTTCGAAAATCGGGGACATGAAACGGGGAAAATCTACCTGACACAGCTAAATGCTGAGTTTTGATTAAATTCGGGCTAAGAGTACATCGAATTGGGTTAGGATTTGAGCTCCAATCATCAGTAACAATCGTAACAATCTGGCATAAGATAATTTCTAAGGTTACCTAAATTGTGCCATGGGTGATTTATATTGGGTCGTGGGCCGTGGTGTAGGTATTTTATCAAAGAACCCTAGAACTCTCCAAGCCACTTGCCATTTAGCTTTACTAGAAGCCTAAAATACGACGCAGTTAACAGCCAGTTAGTCGGGATTTTCGCTAGAACCACGACTATTTCGGCATTGGGCCGGGCGTCGCTCACGCCCGTTGGCATGGCAGCTTCCTGGTTGGATCCCTGCCAGCTGCCGCACAAAGGATGCAAGGGCCCGAAGTTATGATGCTCATGACAACCGTACTTAAACATGGACTGTCTCAGGAACCGGAGAATTTTATTTACTACGCTTTGTGGAGAAACAAGCGCAGAACAGTAATTTGAGTTTCTCTTTAAATGAATGTTGTGTGAATATCACGTGCGTGACAAGAACTAAAATGACAAACACTGAGAAAATTGATAAGCGCGAAAATGATCAAATTCACTTAATGCAATTTGCGATTGGTTGGTGATTCTTCAAACCCTCGGACAAAATCATAGCCAGTGCATTACTAAATCAGTACAGCTCATGAAAGTATCATGGTGGTTTTGTGACATACCATAACTCTAAGCCTCTCGTCCACGCAGTCCCTCAAGACGCTCAGAGGTCCGTCCATAGTTTGCATCCGCGTCAGGACATTCTTCGACACCTTCACTCTTCGCACCGGTTCTGGTACTGGAACAAAATAACTAATAGATAGATAGATAAAAAATGCTCTATTACACAAAAGTAAATCGAGTACCTACATAGACGAACATAAAGCTACTAAACAATAAATGACTACACCTGCTTATATGCGTTTTACAGGTGCGTGCACTTGTTTAATGTTTGAAAACTCTTTAGTTAGATGGAATGACCTCAGATTCGCAACATGAACGTCATTGGAATTAGAAATAGCAAAGATAGATTTGGATACTTAGTAAAACCACAAATAACTATCACGTCATCTAATATAAACCACCTTATCTCACTACTCTATCTAAATACTTATATGTCTTATACTGTTATCTAGATTACTGATAAAACCTTAACTGAAACATGGAGACATTAAAAGATAATTGTGATACAACACTAGACAATGTACATTTTATAGTTATTATATTAATTTTAGATGGAAAAAGTAATTGAAGACGACGCTTCTAACGCTTTCTATGACGAAATAGGGCTCCTTATCTTGTCTCCGGTTCATAAACAATTTATTTTAAATTTAGACTCTCACTCTAGCGATAATAAAGAAGCGGAGTCAACGCTCTCGCCCCCAGTTATCAGCGCGGCACAGATATTCCACCTGTTAAAACAGAAGCATAATGTATAATGCGTGCGTAATTATGCTAGGTGATTCGCCTGCTTGTCTAATGAGCGCTGATACCATTGAAGTTTCGCGGGGTGGCACGCTAACTAACATAAAAATCTGTAATGTAATGTAAAAGCATGGTATAACGAACACAGTTAACCATCTCTGACAAGAACTATATGAGCTCCAGATCTGCAGATTTATTAAGGCCCGCGATACAAGTCAACATTAACATAAATCACCTGCATGTCATCCCCAGTAACTACATAATAATTTTAAAAATATATTTATGCTCGTGTCAATAGCACCCAAGTTGCTGACTGTCTAACGCGTGACGTGAACGAACTGCGATAATCGGAGCCGCGGGGACATCGCCCCAAAGCATTGACATTGCAGGAGGCTGTCTGTGGACTCCGTGGTTCAAGAACAAAAACTGCATTAGATTGTAAAGTATGCAGTATTTATAGCAGCAAAGACATTAAATTGGTTTGAGTGAAAAGAGAAAATGTATTCTGCGAGACGTTTAGTCAGTAAGAGAGATCACGAAGAATTAATTTACGCGTACCTCGATCTTCAATTTATGAATTGAAATGTAATGAAAAAGATAAACAAACCATGTTCACGAGAATAATTCGTTATTTTTTAGTTTGGCAGCATAAAAAGTACCAAGATAATATCAGTAAATCAGGCAATTGCAATCAGTGTTTTGCTTAATGTTGCTTACATAATTTTCAACGTCAAAGATTTATTGCATTCTTGGTGAAATCACTTGGGATTGTAGATTTCAATTTATGATGAGATCTTCTAAATAAACATAGTTTCTTAAAAACTTATATATATGCCTTTAAAATTTTCATGTTAACGTGATCCACTTAAAAGATATTAGCAAGACAAAAATTATTTCTAATACGATTAAAGTAAGACTTGTGTTACCTAAGTCACAGCCTAAGTTTACATCAAAATTACTACACAACAACCATGCCAGAGTTCCTTCTTGAAGATCGTCTTCTATTGAACTGACCGTAGTCCACGACCAATAAGTATGTACCTTAGTAGAAAGGTCGCAGTTAGTCAAAATCAAAGTTGTGCCATCATGTGATTGCTGTTCCCATCACTAGTTTAGCCCGTCTTTCAGTGTCAATTGATTAATCATGATCACGACAGGGCCGTTAGAATCACCGGCCCACCTGCCTCGATCTTAGAACCTAAGCTATTGCCGTTTGCAGCTGTGGCGACACCTGGACTAGCTTTTCGCACCTTGAGGTTTTTGTAATTTATGGAGACTTACTGTAAGAAAATTATGAAATAATTGCGTTATTGTTATGAAAACTGGCTTCCAAACTATATTTGATCGTTGGAATATCGGTGGTCTAGTTGGCAACTGCATCCTATGAGTTGTATTGAATGCAATGAATATAGCAATCTTACATCTTATTCTGATTACAAAAGTCTAGCTTTATTTTAGTCTCGATGAGCGTTCTTTAATTAATATAACTTTGTATCGTCGAACATGATGGGCGTATCGAAAGATACGGAATCTAAATGAAATCAAGAGGGAGATCCTGATGTAAGAACAGGTTCTTCGTTAGAAACTACAGATAACAATCTCACGTATAAATAAATATAAGGCGTCTATCCAGAGCCGAGATACGCAATCCGTCCTATACAAGACTACTTAATTAATTAACACTATCCCAGACAAGTTAATAACTTAAAACACAATGACAGTTGTTTTTTCAATTGTTTTTGCGGCCCGTAACTCTTCGTGATTGTTTTTAGAAGCACTAAAAATAGGATGCCAAAAGCCAAGCGAAAAAAGAACTAAGCAAGTTAGTCGTAAATAAAAACAGCGCATAATATAGTAAAAGCACGATAAAAGCCATAAATAAGCGATTAAAGAAGTAAAGTTTGCTGATGGTAAATGTATGCGCGGCTGAGGCAGTGGACTGTTGCTGAGGCGGAGGCACGGCTCGCATGCAACTCGCTCGCGAATTACTTTCACTCGAGTGTCCCCGGGCGCTGACCGCCGCCGTCGGGGTCGTCGAACGCGCCGCCACAGCGCGGGAAACGCACGCTGCCATTCAGAAAAGCGCGCCATGTTTATACAGATGCGCGCCGAAACGCGTTCCATTGCATCACTTCCGCTTACGTTCCGTTCTACACACACTGACGTTTACCGCGTTCCGATTTAGTTTTACGCGTTTAGCACAAATTAATGGTGCACGGATAAATATTTTATTAATTTCGTAGTTAAAACTTGTTTTTTTTTTATAATTATCTTATGGTGATGACCTCTTTTGCCCTCCGAGATTTTTAGATGAAAGTGTTTTAATATCGGTGACTGGTGAAAAACAAAATTAGCAATTAAAAGGTAATAAAGCTGACTTAGCCGACAGAGGTATGCGATTGCATCGAACAGCGCGCACGCGTACGCGCTGTGTGGCTTAGCCTGATGATAAAAACGCACGCAACTATTTATAAAATCGGTTTTTAATTCGCAATAAACTTTTAACTAATCATAATTTCTTAATAATAAATCCAAAGTAAAAAATAATAATTTACAATCAAGTCCATTTAGTTTCATTTTTCAGATTAGTTAAACAATATGTAGACTGAAATAAATAATCAAGAACGAAGATCAATTATTAAAACAGTATCTAAGCCATCTTTCATAGAATGAGAAACTCGCAAAAACAGCAACATCCCAACAGTGAAAAGAAAGACATTGTCTCTAATAAGAGTGACATATAATTATCCAGCTCGTGAAACAATTCAACTCAACCTGGAGGTCCACTTTTTACCGATAACACCTCTTAGTCCGCGAATGTCTGGAAGTCGTTGACCAAGGCCTAGGGTGCGAGCGAGAAAACACGACGGCCACTCATGTGGAAAGCGGTTATGCAACAAGCGAGCACGCGAAAGTCTAACGAACAGACAGTGTTATGTTTGAGATTGCATCGCGTATCTGGATGACGTGATAATTTATGCGTGAGGCACTGCGATCTTCAAAACTCGTTTTCTAGAGAAACATTCGTAATTCAAAATTGTTATCTGTCAGCTACTATGAAGCTTTTGTACAAGATATAACGGCATCTTGCAACAGTGCAGTATGCAGGTACATTCTAATTCCGAACCTCAATCCCGCTTTCAAACGGCTGCTTGTTTAAGAAACTTTCACAGATAAACTCATTAGCCACAAATGCGCACGATTCAATGTTTCAATATTGCAAAACAATATGGTACTTGTAATTATACAGAGACAGTGTCCAACCGGCTCAAATTAGGTCTTGCTATTGCACAAAAGAAGCCAATAAGATCAGACAAGGAGCCGAGCCAGCTGCGTATTCAGCGAATTGAATCTATGCTGGTTTCGCTGCCGGTCACTTTCCAGAGCCATTTTTGTCAAATTGTCGAGAAAATAATTGGCAATTTTGTCACGCGATCGCGTGCGCGCATACAATACAGAATGTTGATTTTAACATATTTTAATTTGGATGAAAATATGTCCTTAAAAGGAAGTACGGTTTAAATAATACGAATTACAATACAGTTTGGAGAATAAAATAGAAAAGATTCATTTTTAGTTCGCTACATAATCGAATTTATATAAAAATTCTAGTACTCATTAGCATACTTATACAGTAATTATTCATTAAGTAACGTAATATAGACGACGGTACGGCAATGCAAATATAATTATGATTGAAGAACATAAAGATCAGCCAAAACGAAAATGAAGAAAACAGCAATCAACAATCTGCAGTTTTCAACAAAACCTAATGATGTAACCAATAATCAACGTACAAGCCCAGTGTACAGCGTAAACAAATTGAAAAAAATAGGCAGTTGAAGTGAGCAAGGTTGCCGGGCCAGCAGGTCACGGGCTCCATGCAAATGAGTCGATTCAATTGTTGATAGCGCTAAGTAATTCTTATAAGTACGGGAGGTTCGCAAAAACAAATCATTTTATTATGAGATATTATTATCCGGATTTGTTTCTCAAGTAGCAATGCGCTTGAAGGCCAAGTTTACAATTGGATTGACATGTCTTTGTCTATCTAATCTAATATTTGTAATTTTTGTTTTTACCACTAGAAGACCATTCAAGTCTGCGCTTACTCCATTTATTTAAACTATCGCGTTTTAACCGTTTCTCACAAATTGATTAAGCCTTAAATTTTTGAAACCTGGATAGTAAGCACTTGTAACTGTTGTTGCGTGAACATTATCAAAGTTGGTGTCATCGACGACAACACGTGATTCTGTGTAGACCAAAGCAATGGCTCAAAAGGAATCGTGTAGAAGACTTAGCAACTGCTGTTAAGTTAGTCTAGTACCAATGCTGTAATTGCTTGGAAACGGAACGGCTTCAAAAAGACCATCTCTATGGTTATAATTTTACACTTCACGTTGTATGGAACAATTTAGAGAGAGGATGTATTTAATACTTCTGATTTATTTAGCGGACATCCGTACTCTATTCTGATTGGCGTTAAATGGATCTCAACTTCACAAGCTAAATAAAGACTTCAATATAACAATTCCAAACCCTATAGTAAGCCGGCACCTTCATGATTCAAATCGATTCCTAATCCTTAGAAACGCCGAACTCCTTGCAAAGCATTCCAATCGGCATCGTTGAATTGATTTGCGATCACCTACAAGTGCAGCCTGGGTGGCCGTGTAGATTATCCCACGGGAAGTGGGGGTTTGAGGGAGTGCGGGGCGCCGGGTCGTCGGCCGGCGTTGACACACAGCCGCGCGTTCAACGCTCGGCCTAGACTGACCTCGTGTGCGTGACCTAAGCTAGGGGCGCGGGCGCGGTGCGTGTGTGCGAAACGACTAGCTGCCGACAGCGCTGATTATGCTGATTTTGATTGACTCCTGATCCAGTACAGTTTTTTTAAACCGTTAGTCCCTTGCATCCCATTTCTGCGATTTTTTTATTGTTTCTACTCAACCACATAAAAACAGTTATATAAACAGTAGTAACATTGTTTTCAATTTAAAAATCGAATCAACTAACAATAAAATAAAATCTCATGAAAACGGGTTTTAGTGATTTTGGTGTTTATCGTTATTTTCGACTATTGAAATATTAAGTTCCATACTTAAAAAAAAAGTATTTTGAGTAACTGGTGCGATTTGAAGGTTTTACTCAATACCTACTATTTAGGGTTCCATACCCAAATGGTAAAGTGAACCTTATTACTAAGGCTCCGCTGTCCATCTGTCCGTCTGTCCATCTGTCACCGGGTTGTACCTCATGAACCGTGATAGTTAGACAGTTGAAATCTTCACAAATGATGTATTTCTATTGCCGCTATAACAACAAATATAAACTAAAAAAAAAAACAGATTAAAATAAATAAATATTGAAGGGGGCTCCCAAACAACAAACGTGATTAATTTAAATAATATTTAAATATATCACTATAAATTTAATTTCTTTGCCGAGTGAATCTTCTGTATGTCTGTCTTCTGTTCTTCAAGAACAGGGACACCAACTTTTATATTGTTACACTGGGTAGCTTTAATGATATCTACCCCTTAAGACTCAGTATTAGCCCACTAAAACTCTTCATTATAAAATGAGAGACTAAAAAATCACAGAATATGATGAATTTTAGTAAATTTTATTATATTAGGTCTGTCCTACATCACTACTTACACCAACACGCACTAGGCCAGCATGGTGGAGTATGGCTTACACTGCCGCTGTTTTAATAATATAATAATAATAATAATAATAACGCAGGGCGGCTTTGTGGCGAGCCGTCGGTGAGTGGCGACACCGCGTACCCTGATTCCAAGGGGCTAAGTGAGACCCCTAACCCCTGGCTTGCCTTAACTGGCTGTCCAGGGGTGGAAGTCGCAAGAGCTAAGAACCTAAGCTCCAGGGTGGAAGTGTTAAAGGGCAAAACGCCGCGAGTAGCGTTCAGTGAAAGTGCAGCACACCTCTCGACACCCTAAGCCACCCACACCAATATTGCTTCCTCGGCACCAATATGCGGTAGCCACTACAGGAGGCCCATTTAGTGGGTGGCAAGTCATCACCTGCCTCAAACATTTTGATATGAGACAAAATTGGCAGGTGCCGTTCTCTCATTCCATAACCCAATGTCACCATCCATCCAAAAGTTCACCATAATAGCCCAGATTTATTTTATACCTATACAAAAAATAGTCTATATTAATGCCAAACCATGCCTTGTCTGTTGTAATAATATTCAAAAGGGCCTCTTGGTGTTAGCTTCGGCCCCACCAATGCCTTCCAAATGTCCGGGCTAGACCCGAGAGTCTAAAGACATAAAAGATATAATAATAATAAACCTTTATTTCAGACACAGAGATCCATAGCTGCAGTTTCTTATGAGTATAAATACAAATAGACGCATAGAACAAAAAAATAAAAAAAAACATAAATACTAAAAACATACCCTCTTGTTTAGGTGGCAATAGCCACCCAACGTTTATACGTTGCAGTCAGCAGCAGTCTGTCGGCCAGACTTCTAACAATTGTATTTTTACATGTGTCGACTCTGGACATAAAAGATGCTATGTGTTTACGCTGTATGTCTTCCAGCAGTGGGAATGTTCTGGGTTGACAAAAATTACAGGTGATATACTTAATGACTTGGTAGTGAAAATGGAAGTAGCTTCAAGACACACTGGTATATTCAACATGTTCACAGATCATGGCCGTAAGAAATATTTCTTTTGAAAAGTCTTAACATACCAACTGAGGCAAGTTGGTAACAGTACCAGCACTGCGCAGTACAGCATCCACTGTGTACTATAATAATTATTATTGAGTTTAGATGAAAATAGAACTCCAAGTAGGCTATTTTTAGCACTTACAAGTTAAAATTTGATTATTTAGGTATTTAAAAATGATTAAAATTAAGTTGTTCTACATACTCAGTATAATTATACCAAAACCTAACAAGGTGCTTAATGTCAAAAATATTACATATTGCAACGTGAATTTGAAAAAAAAAGAAGTTGTCAGGTGCAAGCAATGCTGCACAATATAGAATAGAACTCCGATTCAAAGCTGCAATTACATCATATTATGTTTGTGTGCATCCTTTAACTTAAAAATATTTTGATGCACTCTCTTCTGTGTTGTATCACAATATCACATAGACAAACTCAAACAATAAAACATAAAATCCAAATTGTGGTTCTGTGGTTGGAGAATTATGTAACTGAATAATCAGAATTCGATAGATTCTCTCTAAGTTATCATACTTAGAGAGTAGATTACACAAAGAGTTTAATTACTGCTTGCATTACCTCCTTACTTAATCTTATTGAAACTAAACTTTTAGGAACTTATTGCATTGATATTGGCATAACTTTAAATATGTGTTACTGTCCTAAATATATAAAATATAAGTACCTACTTAATTGATAACAGATACAGTATTTATTAATTTGTAACCACTTACTGTAAAAGCCATTCAGTTGATTCTTATAAAAAGAAATAATACATAACACAGTACGATCACATACTTTCTGGACCTAAATAGGATTCCCTGTACCTAGGGGTAAGGTACTACAAGGACCATGGTCCACTAACATCCAGACACAGAACAAAAATATGTGCTTTTTTCTGTGTATAAGTACATAAATACTTGTCCTGTCGCAGGAATCGCACCCGCCGTCTCCTGGTTATGAACCGACCTGCTCAACTACCACACCACAGAGAATGTTTCATTCTCAAGATGTAAACATAACCTCAAAAACTTACTTGCATATTGAGCGAATCGCCTCTTATTCTTTTCTGCTAACAATCTCTCCACTTCGGCTTTCTTTTTTAGTTTTTCCTCTTCTCTTTTTCGAACCGCTTCACTCTGCCCAACTGGCAAAATGTCAAGGTTTTTCTGTGCCGATTCATACTGTTGTATGTTTTCGTACATCGGAGCATCTTTTACTGGCAATTTAGTCTTTTTAGAGTACAAGGCTTTGAACGGATTGTAACTACTGCTACAAGCACTCACTTCTGACTCTGATGTAGAAGAATCGGAGTCTTTTTTCGCCGACATTGCGTTAATCCCAAACAAAACTCACTAAAATTATCAACAAAACAAAGACAAGCAAGTCATAGTCAAACACAAATCTCACATAAATGTCACTGTCAATAGTGTCAATCGATCTCAGCTGTATTCACTATTCAGTGTTGCCATTTCATACAGTTTTTACATTCCGTTTTACGCAACTGAATGACGGTGTATAGCCAATAGCTTGACGCGCGCTATGAAGTCAACGCCACCGCTTCTATCTCACTTTAACGCTCCCCATAGAGAAAAATAATGCGCTCCCTACTGAAATTTCTGATTTACGACCAAAGAAGGTCGTCATCATTTTGATCTAATGTCGGTTAGAATCAGAATATACCTCCATGGTTAGAATAACAATGACCTAACCGAAGGAAATCAGTAATTGCAGCATTTTAGTAAGTACGGCATTGCATTCATTTTACCTGTGGGCCTAGCACGAATATTTACGCGCGCGTAAGTGTAACGTTAACGTAAGTCAGTTGTATGGCATTTGATTTGCCCCCCTATTACGATTGAGCTAGCAGCGCTGCTGACGCGCATCTGCCGCTCAGCTGCTGTCAAAATTGTATGTACTTTGACAGCAGTTGAGCGGCAGGCGCAACCGTAATAGGGGGGTTTTACGTTAACGTTACACTTACGCGCGCGTAAATATTCGTGCTAGGCCTACTGCATAGCTAATAGGTAGGTAGGTACCTACTTACTATCTCGTAATGAACCGCTGAAGGTTCTTCCTGCTCCTTCAATTAAGTGCAATTAAAACGTTAAATGATTCGACGGACACAATGTTAATATTATAACAGTTTTAGAATGAAACTATTGATGCATAGAGGTTAAGCCTGTAGGTAATTTAATTAGGTGATTATATTATATATAGTATATATTTTTATAATGTTTTAGACGAAAGCTCTTTGAATACAGTTTATCGTGTTTCCTCGCTAAATCTGTGTTTGATTATGGTAGACTCTATCTACTTCATAAATTAGTTTACAAGCACACTAAAGAGTGCAGTGCATTGAGGGACCCAGAAGTAACGTTAGAAACAAAACCAAATAAATTAAATTTGCAGCTATAGCTACTCTACAAATAATTATTATTTATCATGTTGTAGCATGCTCACTTCCACCACCATTCCAAATAATCATCATCATCAACCATCCTTCTTTATACTGTCTGTATTTGTTACCACCTTTACAGCTACGTACTTATATAAAGAAAAAAAAGAAAAAGACTTGGGGTTGACAGCCGTTGGACGGAAAAAAATCAGAGCTTGGACGAGGAGAGATCTGGAGAAAAAAAGCGAGAGAAGGTGTTCTGTTGGCAGTCTGAAGACCTCGATCTTCACTCGGAGGCATATTCTGCTCCATCATAAAGTGGATCATGCACCACCTTCGCACCTACCTCATATTGAGAGAATGAAGCTGTGCTACCTGAATCTAGCCGCTCCCTCTGACGTAGAGGTCGTAGAGCCCATCATACCAGCTCAAGACCTAGACGAGAAACCGGCCTTTCCGCTTGTCTTCACTCCACCGGTTACGTAACCTATCCCTTGTCTACCTACTTCCTCCCTCCCTGGTGTTCAACTAACATACCATACCTGTGCCGTGCTAGCCATTAGAGACTTTAAACTATTCTTCCGTATCTCTTTATATTTATTATATCTTACTGTTTACTCTAACGTGCTCTTTCTTTCAGTCCTACTCTACTCTCCTATATACCTACCTCATGTCGCCGTCTCCCTCCAGGGTCTGATTAGGTAGGATTAGGACCTAGTCAGGCATCCTAGGACCCTGGGCGGAGCCGTAACGTGACAATGTAAGTACATAGAGTAAGGTAGAGGAAATTATTATAATCGCTTCGCATTAAATTACTATTTTTAATGGTTTACTTTGTTTATTTTTAAAACCAAGAAAGTAGAGTTAAAAGTTGTGCAATCGAGCAATTACAAAGAGTTCGTCATCATTATGATTGCGCTTCAATGCAAGGTCTTCGAGCAGTATGCAGCAGGAAGTCACATCAAGGTTACTTCTAGTTATTAAAGTCTATAAATCTCTCAGCAGACCATTTAAACAGGATTTATTAACGGTTACTCTTTAAAAAGTATGTTTACTTATTTAAGCGATTGTGCATTTTATTTATGAGATGATTGTAATGGTATGTTTCGGTGTCTGTCTGAAGTAAAACCATGATAAGAACCATAGAGCATACCAATATTATAATGGTTTTAACTTTAAGTTTGTAAAATCTGCTGCTACTCACTCATAGATGGCGCTGTGCGTCCAATACTTCACATTTTTTTGGTAAATAAAACCACGAATGTAACCATTTTCTATCAATGATATTGATTATTCTCAGGTTTAGGCTAAACAATAAAATAAATATATTAAATAATATAACACGAAAAAAAAATCAAAAATATATTCCTTTAAATCAGTTTCAGTAATTATGTGCATAGTTTTAACCACAACTAGGTTTTTTTAAAATTAAACTTTGCTTAGCTCTTTTAGAAACAATGGGCTGTAATTAAAAAGCAATTAGGTCCATAATTATTTATTATTCATCGCTTACCATTCGTATAAGTCCATTAATAAAGACATCGTAAAAGCAATGTTCTTCATTATAATTATAATTGACTATCAAATAATAATAAACTATTGCGACACGCGTTCCTAATGCCGAAGAAAGTGCACTAGGAAGCGTTTAGAAAACAAAAGTAACTACTTACTTAACATTTTTGCCGCTGCAATTATAGTGAAAGAGCTAGCACATTGTTTGCGTTTTTCTGCCAGTGCGCGCGCTCGCTCGCTTTGTTTCGGTCTTCCGTACATTGTCATTTAAACAAAGCCTGTACTAATAAGTATTCTGTGACACATCGTAGGTAATCTTATTACGAGTTTTACGGTTCTTACGTAACTCCATCAAGCTTTTTTCTTTGTAACAACATAATAAGCTACTAAATCAAAGTAGATAGGTAGGTGTAATTGATTAGGTGTAAATATTATTATAAAGGACATTGTTAGCAGTCCCTGAGAATTTATATTTTAATGACTGGTGGTATGTGACGACGTATCGACTAGGGGTTTTTTTTTTATTAAATAGATTATTTTTATGAATTTATGCGTGTAGGTAATATCCATCGAAATAATACCCATAGAAAAATAACTCTAAGCAAGATCGCCCAGTTTTGTAACCAAACGAACGTTGTACTTATATTTATTTTTATTTATATCTACTTACGTCTACACGCCAATGTAAAAACGACCTTACTCCATTGAGATTGGGTGCATTTCAACCTACAAAGTCAATCACATAAGACTTTACTCTAACCAATACCGCCAGCATAGTGGTCGTTCCCTGATTGGCTGATCAGTGACTTCTTTTGACGCTCAATAAGAGGGACACAGCTATGTAGATGCATAGCTGCGGCTCTCTCTACATATCGGCATTATAGTTGGGGAGCTAACTAGTTCAGATCAGCACAAATCAATTTGGTTCGGTCAACTAAAAGCGCTCTTCAACCGTTATTTTTACGTTAAATGGCCAACTGTGGCAGTCTCATTCTGAGAAACTAAAAAACTTCGACAACTTACCTCTTCCCATGAACAGCGTAAGGACATAAAACTAATAAATCCGAGCAAATTTCAAGGTGGGTCAGGTCAGTTAGTATTCAATACAATATTCGATTAGTTTGTTACATAAAGTTTTGTTTACAAGCAGCTAAACTTACGTACAAACATGAGAAACCAGTTGTACCTGGAGTACGAACCTATAAGAATTTCGAAGTCGCGTTCGGAGTAAATACTATTGTCACAGTCTACCATAATAATAAATAATAACAATGGGAATTATAATTATGGTTGAGTGTGATAATTTTTATTATTTTTTTATTTATATGTTCGCAAACTGGACGTTACAGTGTGCATGACATAAGTACAAACATAATAGTGTGATGTGATGTCTGCCATATAAAGAAATCGCAAAAAAAACGACACCTAGCTCCCCAACTATGACCACAGTGACTGGTGATTTGGGATGGTGTTATGCATTAAAACTACGAGTATGAAAAAAATGTATAATATAAAATAAAAAAATTACTAGAACGAATTTTTGTAATCATATCACACCACAGACCTAGAATTTCAATAGTAATAAATACGAATGTTTATACGTCTGTATGTTCAAGTATAATAAACTACGTCACGGCTAAATGGATTTGCGTGAAATTCGGTTACAATACATGTTAATTCATCATTTATCTGTTTGTGGTTTTTTATCGCTTATTTAGGGTTCCGTATCCAAAAGGTAAAGCAAACCCTATTACTAAGGCTCCGCTGTCCGTCTGTCACCACTCACCAGGCTTGTATCTCATGAACCGTGATAGTTATTGAAAATTTCACAGATGATGTAAACATAAGTTGCCGCTATAACAACAAATACTAAAAAGTAAAACAAAATTAAAATTATACCACAGAAAAAACCTTATAAGTAAAAATTACATTAAAAATTCAATATAATACAGCTCACAGCAGCTAAAACAAATTTTATAAGTTTGAAACTCATTTTCACCAAAACGTTGCTTGTGTCGTTATTTCATAACACAGTCCAAGTAAGGCTACATCACAGCGCGGCGGTCGCGATGCGAATGGTGCCACGCGTGGTTGCAAAATTAAGCCCCACCCACAGGGTTGCATTTGCGTTTGGCCATTTCGGACCTCGTATTATACTTCTATGAGTATTATTTCGATGGTAATATCAGATTTTATTTACTTAATGTATTTAATTCCGAATCATAATGACATTTTTAAACTTTTATTTTAAGGTTATTATTATTTGTAAATTAATTTTGACTAGGCATGTATCAAATATCAGTTTATCGTTACTCAAAAAAATGAATTATTTTATTTTTAAGATACCGATTAATTCTTACCTTGGAAACTTTTTTTTTATTTGAATAGATTACGTGACGAGCCAGTCGTTCACCTAATGTTAATCGACATGGCCGCCCATAACAGGTGCAGTGTCACTCGGAACTTTAAAATAATAAAGTTTTGCGTGACACTGCACTTCGCACGGCATCCTGAGATATCACACAGTCTAGTAATCAGATTACTAGATTGTGAGGTCAGGTCATATATTCTCATTTGCCCAGTAATTTCACTAGCTACAATGCCCTTCAAACCAAAACACAGTAGTGCTTGGCGGCAGAATAACTGGCAAAGCAGGGGTACCTACCTAGACGAACTTTACAGAAAAGTCCTACCACCTAGTAAAAACTCCCAGACTCTTTTTAATTTTATCTCATATTTAGTATTTTCTGTAAGTAACGATAATTTTTTTCTCGTTTCAGAGCGTCGGCAGCGGATGCGTGCGAGAGCCGGTCGCGCTGCATCTATGGTGTGTAGACGCAGGTTCGACATACACCGGGACGTTGCCAGGTGAACTCGGCGGCTTGCCAGTTTTATTACATTTTCTATTCACAAACATATTCTAATAAATAAAATAGATGCATTGATCTTTAGGTTCTTCTTTAGTTAATTTTACAGTTTTACAGTTTAACAGTATATTCATTTTATATTTGCCAGTTTCATTCATAACCTATGGAAGTAAAACCAGACTAGAAAAATAAAAATGTAAATAAGCGGCTAAATTAATAATATTATTTTTAGTGACCTGGTTTCCTAAAAACCTACAAAATTTAATTACTTACAGCATCTTCTAGAACTTCCTGCAGGGGCACATGTTGATTATTTTCTTTGAACCGTTTTTTTTTTTATTATTCTAGTCAGATTTTCATTGTTTTCCATTACTTATGTCCATTTCATTAAAGTTGAAAATTCGTAAAATATAGGAGGGCTTTTTTGTAAAGATAAATAATATTTTGAGCATATTTTTTTATATTGAATATTTTAATTGGCTTAATAATTATTACTAGTGTTATTAAATTTATTGTAATCAACTGATTTATTTTCCAAAACTGTTCACGATGTTCCAGAGTGGTTCAACGACTGAGTATCAAATCACTGGACCCCGATCAGTGGTTAGCTCCTGAACTATTTATCTATATAAAAATGAACTTCCATCTTCGGATTTCAATCCATCGCGTAGTTAAATTATTCCTATTATGCTGACAGAGGTGCGTAGACAATTTATATATTAAAGCAAGAATATTAAATTATTCCCTTTTGCCTGAAACTTTTATTGAAATTTGTTGTTTGTGTAATAATAATAATCCAAACTTTATTAATGATCGTAATTTAGTCACAGCGCCATCTGTACATATTTTCATTTTATTTGTTTGACAATTGAAAGCTTCGAATAAAGTTTTTTCTAACTTCGTTGAGTGAAAACTAGTAGTAAGCATGTTGAAAGACGTGATAGCCTGTCGTTTGTCCGTGTTGCAGGTCGCTGTTGAAGAGAGGCGGAGCGGGGTGAGGTCACCTGGCGAGGACGGAGCAGGCCCCAACCCGCGTAACAAACCGATATGTGTTCCCCCGTAACTAAGTACCTAAGCATCGCGTAATTTATATTTACAACGAATAATGTACGGTCCGTCCAAAACGCTGCCAAACATTTTGAACGAATTTATTAGTGTAGATACATTTTTTGACTGTTTACATTGTGTGTAGTTCGCGTGTGCGCGTGTTTGACTGTGCCGTTAGTAGCGCCCTCTGGCGTTGTGAAGCGGCGACAACGTGGCGGGGACGCATGCGCCGTCGGCACCGGCGCTGGCGATGCCATTTATTGAAGACGAATGGTGGTCTGCGGAGAATGCGGAGGGCAGAATGGTCGAGCTCTCCAACTGCTTACAGGTAATTATTCTGTTTCTTAATATTTATAAATGATACTGGTAGCGTCATCTATAGTTGAGTAGCTAAACTGTGAACAGCTTTAAAATTGGTAGTGCTAATAGTAGAGCACAGGTAGAGCTCTATGTGTTCTTAGCCACACAATTTCATCCAAAACAACCATCTGAAAAACTCAATAATGGTCAAAATCACAAAGCTTTCGAAACAATTTATTACGGCACCCTCTGTGGTGTTGAGCAGGTCGGCTCATAACCCGGAGGCGGCGGGTTTGATTCCCGCGACAGGACGTATTTGTGCACAGAAAAAAAGCGAAAATACTTGTTCTGTGTCTGAGTGTTGTCGGACCATGGTCCTAGTAGTTCCTGGTTCCCTAGATACAGGGAATTCTAGTTAGGGTTCAGGAGCTATGTATGTGATTGTTGGCCGTTATTTTATTTATTCTCTTACTTCAATTTAATTCTCAATCTTACTTAACTTAGAAAAGAGATAGTAGGTAGTAATCTGCTCACCGTACCCTTTAAATAACCAAGAACGTAACAAGAAAGCTAACCTTCCCCGCTCTCAGTTCCAGGACGCGGTAGCGGCGGCGGGCGGACAAGCAGCCGCCCAACTCCACCACATGGCATCCTCACTAGGCGAGCTCTCACAAGCAGAACTCTCTAACATTGTGGGCGGGTTAACTCTTGAACACGAGGGCGGAGACGCTGCCGACCCTGACGACATCCTGAAGCAGCTTGGCGAGTCAGCGTTCGACAACTTTGACACGCTGTTCACGGACCTGACGAATGCCACCGCGTCCGCAGTGCCACCTATTGAGATAAAGGTAAGTATACATAGTAGATCGTTGAAGGTAGTTTGTAAATTATGTGTCTCAAAAATTAATGAAAGGTGGTGGTGTGAAAAATAATACAAAGTTACTTGTGGACAAATTAAAGGAGGGTTGGATGCGTGCGGGTTCAAATCCCGTTCAGGATTCATATTTTTCCTTTACGTACTTTTTGCGGCAGCCTCTGTAGTGCGGTGGTTATGAGCATATCCGCTCTAACCCGGAGGCAGTGGGTTCGATTCCCGCGTCAGAACAAGTATAAGTAATGTGCACAGAAAAAGCGCAAAAACTTGTTCTGTGTCTAGATGCTGTGGGAGCATGATCCTCGTAGATGCTGGGTTCCTAGATACAGGGAGGTTCCTAGTTAGGGTTCAGGATTTATATATGTGGTCCTTGGGAGTTATTCAGTTTATTTAAGTTAATCGGTTGAATAAAAACGTTATTATAGCCTACCTACCTACCTAAATTCGTTTTCGATTTCGGTATTGAAATTGCTAAGGGATTGGCAATTGGTGGGATATGGATTAGTAATAAAAAGTAATAGTCCATTAAACAATGGATAATGATTCATTTCCGTCTTAAAAATCGCTTAATAATAAAGTATGATTGAGCGGCGGCCACCAGTCAATCAAAACAGACAAAAGACAGCCAGACTTCAGCCCAACGAACACCGATCCCCACATAATATGCCACTTTGGATGCATTTCATCTAGGGCGGTTTGCCATAATTATTAACATGCTTGGTAGGCGGCTGGATATTCCCTTAGCAGGCTCTTACGACACCCACGGGAAGAGATGAGGCAGTCCTATTCTGATACCGCTGAGTCCTCACAGCCAAAAGAGAGACAATCTATTTTCTAATGAATTTATTGCAACGTATTTTTGTTAAATGAAATATGGCTAGCACCTTTCCCACCATGCTAGTTTGTGATATGTACGAAACTTACTTATAGTTTAAATCATTATGTTCTATTTCTAAAATATGTCTGAATGATGTGTTCAAACTTCTACTCTGCAAAGAAATAAAAAATATATCCATGCTCAGTTTTGTAAATATTCTATTAATAAGGACAAATGTTTTTTTTTATTCCAGCAAGAAGAAAATAACAACGTAACGTCACCCTCATCGAGCAACCAGCTACAATACTACCAACCCAACCAACTCACGTTGCCCAACAACGGCCAACAACGGTTGCAGCAGCTGTTGCGATCCGGCACCAACGCCATCAACAACGCTGTGGCCAATAACATAAATAATGGACGATATAACATCGCGTCGCAGAACCCGTTACTCGCGGAAAAGTTATCAGCGACATCTAGTGGCATCAAGCAGGAGCCGATCAGTTCGGATTACAGTGGGACAAGTATGAACTATGGCAGTGCGTCGCCGATGCAGCGGGTGCCGAGTGGGAAGCCGCAGGTGCATGATGCTGGTGGAGGTAAAGGTAAGCTTTATTATTATTAGCTCGTAAGTTAAATTGTGTAAAATCTTATAGTAACTCTATCATCTATAATGAATGATTTTTAAAAACAGTACTTTGAAAAAAATTGCATGAAAAAGCTAAGATTTTGCATGATTTATTTTAGCGCCTTCTGACGTATAGTAGCAGTACTTAAATAACGTTTGCTTTTATGGCAGGACAGTATACTTAATAGTACGCTTACAATAGCCCAGATGGCGCTAACACACAAACTGCTTGCAATAGTTCTCCTGCTTGACGCTAGATGTCACTACTTTAAAATATGACTACACTTGACTACAGCCGTTGTGAACTTGATACACAGGCTGTTTATATGCAGTTTTCTCCAAGCTATCACAATCCACTTTCGATTTCCACTTGAGGAAGTGCCTTAGGTGAATTTCCTTTCGTGAATTAACCAGATTTTACTGTTAGATTAGGTTAGGTTAGGTTAGGTACCCTGTAACTGGGTACCTATACTATCTACTAGAAAGTCCAGTCTACTCTAGACTGCTAAGTACTAAGCTAGTTCTGACGTTGCCGTATAAGGCAGAAAATGTAATGTGCTTTGTCGGATAGGTGCAGCTAGAATTTGCAAAAATGATACTTACATGTAGGTAGGTCTAAATAACAGGTAGTTACCTACCTAAAATGACTACACTATCAAAAAGTACCTACCTAATATACAAACAAACTTACTTACAACTTACAACATGTTCACATAATTTTCATTTTATGAGTATCAAATCAATTTTTTGAATCACATATTATTATCTAGGTTTGACACATATATTCATAATAATTATGTCGAGTTTTGGCGGGAACGCGGAAAAGTCACGTCGTTGCATTGTATTATTTTTCAAAACTTTTGCGTTTTCCAGTGTTAATGTTTAAAATTGGTGGCGTTTTACGCATTAAGTGCTGAATTACGAGCATGAGTGAGGGCAAGTGATATAATGTGGTGAAACGTGATTTTTCGTGTTGCTTCCAAAACTCCATAGAAGCTTCTAGTAAAGTTGCCACCACTTTGCTGGAGCATGACTTAGACTGGACTATGACTACCTGACTTAGACTGGACTATAACTATGACTAGGACATGACTTTGTGTAAAATATATTATAACACGATGAAAATATAATACTTGACACTGGCTAAATACACTATGTGTGGAGCCAAATTATAAGAAAAAAAAAAATAAAAAAAAAATTATGTCAAACTTGTAAAAGCATTGCGCTCTGCAACTCATCGCACTTGCATGTATCCTCTTGAATTTTGCGTAGAAAATGTATTATTATACGACACTGACTAGACAAGACACTAAATTTATATCTATTAAAATTATATTGAGTGGCGCCCCCACGCGGACGGAAGCGAAAGCGCGCGGTCGCTCGAACAAGTGCTTTCCCTAAGAAAAACGGCTCTAATTATTACTTTATTTTATGATCACTTTCCTTCATTACGTCGCTTTAGGATCCGTCGTTCACGATATCTGCCAGCAAGCCAATGTACCTAACACAATATTTTCATAAAATATATGTACAATTTTGCTACAAAATCTTCTACAAAAGTCTCTAGGGTAAGTATATAAAATGTCTAAATAGAATAAGTATTTTAAAGTTTCAAATCACCATCATCAACGCACGTGATGAACACCACACTTACATATATATTTCCACTCAATTCGTGAATATTGTTTTTTACTCTTTTCCCTACAATGCATAATATAGGCGCTTCTTATTAGTAGATTACTTAGTAAGAAGGTATCTACAAGGTGACCTTGAATTGGTATGTTGTAATATCCCGAAATGGGGGGACTGGGACCATGATACCCTACAAGTTGTGAGAGCCTTACTTAAAACTGGGTGTTTCAAAACCTCCATGGTAAAAATTAAATTCACTCGGAAAATTGCACGTGCGATGACTACGAGAGTTAACAAGATACTAAAAATTCATTTCTAAACACAGGTCGTTAAACTCAATTATGAGCACTCGGTCAAGGACGAAGTTCAACCATCCAGCTGCGCTAAGGCTATTTTCGAACGTAAACTTCACATGGCAATTCTTCAATGAAAAGCTATTATTTTAGTAAAGTCATCGAAGAAACATTGTCTACCTTGGGGTGTAGATTAACCCCTTTTCGGGATAACATACTAATTCAAGGTCACCTTGTATAAGCTATTTCAAATAATTCCAAAAATATTCAAATTCCGTCATTGTTTACTTCGTGCAAGTCTATTCCTTATTAAACATACCTAATACCTACTTATGTTCTTTATCCTCTTCAATCTTTTTTAACCATATAAAAAGTTTCAAACGGAATCCACCGACTACCCGAGCATTTTGCTATCTCTACGGACTGAAAAACTTATCGCTAAGTATGCTAAGTAACTGCCGGAAACCTTTCAAAAGCTTTTTAAATAAAAAATAAAGATGTCTGCGCGCGTCAAGCTTAAACTGCTCAAAACTTTTTGCGTCATTTTGGATATTTGTAGCTTTGGTAGATTTTCTGTTAGCAAGGAGTAGTGTGAGTGTGCAACCACCAAGTCACTAATGTTCACGTTTGAAAGGCACCTGTATAGTGAATACTGGACAAATGATACTTTTTGCATTGCATTTCGCATGATATGTCTCAGGATGACGTTCATGCAAAACTTTATAATAGAGTTCCCAATGATACTGTAACTGCTATGGAAGGCCGTGACGTTTAACTTCAGGTGAAAGAAGTTCACCCTTCATAGATGTTTGTTCTGCGTCTGGGTGTTATATTGTATTCTATGTATGTATTTACAATGAAAAAAGTATATAAGTATTTTATCAGTTATCTGGTTCCCATAGTACAAGCTATGCTTAAGTCACGTTTGTTGTGTGGGAGCCCCCTTAAATATTTATATATTTATTTTGGTTTTTAGTATAAGTTGTTGTAGCGGGAACAGAAATACATCATCTGTGAAAATTTCAACTATCTAACTAACTAACTATCACGGTTCGAGAGATATAGACTGGTGAAAGACGAACAGACGGACGGACAGCGGAGCCTTAGTAGAGTTCGCTTTACCCATTGGGTGCGGACCCCTAACAAAGCTCAATATGCCATGGAGATTTGCGTTCAATACTCATCGAATCCCCATCCCCATTGTTGCGGCAATTCATGAGAATTCATTAACCCCCTATAAATATATTTTTATTGTGATTAGTACTTCTTTAAATCATTAGCTGTTATGGTATAAGTTAAAGGAGAGTCCTAAGCTCCACATTATTGATTCACCGTGTTCCGCGGATGTTTTCCTCCGGTATTGCATTTCCGAGAGATGTATGTGGGACTCTGTGTCAAGGTCAGTGTGACACGGTGCTTTGTGACCCAATTTATTGTGATTACATGTAAACACGGCACCTCCTGTATCCTTAAACGTAAAATATTAGAAACAATATACTTACTCGTAATTAGCTACATCTTTCCTTATTCTGAGAAAGATATTAAAGGCTAGGTTTTCCACATTTCGTAAAATATCAACTCTTCGAATCAAGTTACCAATTAGTTCAAGGAGTACCAAGACACAACATTATCTTATAAAAAGGAGGATAATATTGAAGGATAATATTAATCGTAGGTATATGATTTTATGTAATTATCATTATTTAGATTTCAATTTTCCCTAATCGCGTTACCAAGTGCATATCTGCCGTTTGACACAGTGGACCTAAGTATAGAAAACTAAAAACAAAAGAAAAAGAAAGTATAAAAATAAATTTAATAGAGCTAGCATATATACAGACTCAAACGTAAGCTCTTTATTTTCTGTCACGAGTCTACGGTATAGGTGAGTAACGTGAGAAAAACGAGCTGATAAAGAGAACAAAACACTGCTCGAAAATATCGGAGCATATTTGTGTAGTGTGGAAATTTGGACTTGCACCGCTACATCACAACAATACCAGTAACATGCGTCCGAACTACTTGTAAGGACAACCCTTTAGTGTAAGCTCACGCCTTCCACGATGTAGGCGCCTCAATATACTCCAGTACCACCAACCACCTCTTTCACTCATCACCACATCAGAACCTGGACCACCTTCAGAGCTGGCTCCTCCAGCCCAGCTCATTAGACATAGATAGCGACACCACCAGCGCTATCATGTCATCACATGGGAGACAGCCAGAAGAATCATCACACATTACATGGCAACAGTACCAATGAATAATCTTTCAGTGACCCTGCCAGGTTGTGATGTAGCGGTGCAAGTTCGAATTTCCACACTACATTTGCTGACTTAGCCACCAGAGCGTTTAATTCAAGAGTACCATGAACGGCCAAGGAACTTAATGCTCTTCCAGCGACAGTATTTCCTCCTGGGTAAGTATAACCTGGGTCTTTTCAAGTTAAGAGTGAAGGGGCATCATGGGCAAAATAAGTGCTCCACCCTAGACAATTTCGTCACTTACCATCAGGTGAGTGGTTGTCAAACTAATGCCCATTTCAGCATAAACAATAGAAAAAAGAGTAGGTATCCATGGTAACATCAACAGCCTGAAAGCGTCCACAGCTGAATATAGGCCTCTTATCCAGAGCACCACTTTCATCAGCTGCTTGCCTCCTGCATCCTTCGGTTGCCCGGGATTATGACCAGGTAGTCGGTTCACCTAGTGGGGGCTACCAGAAATAAAATAATCAATCACTGCACCAAATCATGAACTTGTTCTCCTTGCCCTATATCGGATACGAACCCATATCTAACCTTACTCACCCTTCAATATATCTTCCCGTGCCGGGTTCAAAGGTTCGCACCGTCTGCCAAGCCACCGCATCCGCAATCCGTGCGGTGCGTGCGTGCCGTGCGCGCCCACGCACGCAGCCCTGACCCCGTTTTCACTGCGCGAGCGCAACGCACGTCTGTGTGCGTTTGCGAGCATGTGTGCATGTGTGCTGTTGTTATGTCACACGAGATGGAAGCGCTCGGAACGGAAAATGCTCTACTACATTTTGATAAAGGCTTTCGTGGAAGTGCCTGAAATAAGTTGCTTGAGGAAAAAAAAATAAAAAAATCGGCGACATACTTACTTATACTCTGTGGTGTTAATGTGACTTGGAGTTCGAATCAATATAACACCATTACATGAGAGACGTCCCGTGGGTTCTCCCGTAATTTACTCGTTTTCCAGCGGAAATTCTTAATTTTTCAGGATTAAAATTAGCTTATTTTAATCTCTGTAGTGTAAACAAGCAATCCGAACGTAAAATGTCATGAAAACCGGTTCAGCCCTTTGGGTATGAAAGCCGTGTAAACAAAATACAAACATACAGCGTTTGATTTTTAGGTATATTAGTCGGTTGGGAAGTAGGGATAACAAAAAAGTTATTCTTGAAACATAAACCGCAGCAAAGATTTGTTACTCATATTTTAATTAGTTCTTTAGTTGTCGTTTTCATTCTTCATTGTTTTTTTTTTAAATACTAAAGTCTCACTTAGAAAGGCAAGTATAATAAATGCAAAAGTATGTGCGCTGAATTGCTGATGATTTTGATGAACTTTGGTATGTATAAACTGAAATCCCTTTACATAACTTTCCGACTATCATCTTATGAATCAATAGAAATCGAGTGAATACTGAAAGCTAAACAGATATTACTATCTGTAAATATAGACAAATTCTCCTGTCTCTTTGTGATCAATAGAGATCAATTTTTTCCGCCCACACTCACTACTTAATTTGGTTTGATTTCACTCATCTACTACTATATAGAACTAATTATTTCGAGCGACAAATTCATTTCATCTATTTTTAAATAAAATAAAATAGATACGCCACAAATATCGATCAAGTTCAGTTCCTCACAAAATAGAGCATAATTCGGGTTGCGTGTCCGTTACGCAAGTACCCCACATATCCGCACGGTTCGCCTTGAAGGCTCACCACGCTTACCGTGTTGACAACTTTCAGGAATTTACCAGTCCTTTATTAGACCGATGGATTGAGTCTGATAAATTTAAGTATGCTTTAGTCTCTAAACTTAGTGTGTCGATGGAATAGTTTTAGACATTTGAATCTTCGGCTAGTTAATGGTTTTACATTTAACATCTATTTTTTTTTCTTTTCTTTTAAATAATTTATTGACATAAACAGTTTTAATAACTAAATAAAAAATACAATTACTAAAAACTAAATAAAATCTAAACTAAGTAGGTACTTATCTAAAACTAAAACTATCTAAACTTGTAAAATTAACATCTATTTTATTTTATTTTATTTCTCCTTCGTTATGGAAGTACAATTTTGGCCACCCTTCCCAAAGATTTGAACTCTAAAAAATCGGTTCCACCATTTTCATATGAAATGGTAACAACATGCAGACAGACTGTCACCTACTTTTGAATTGATAATATTAGCGTAGAACTAAGGATTTTTACAACGATTTCTGCCGAATTCTCTAGCTCGTTACAGGATTTAAACCCATGATAATTATACGAGTCCCAAGTCGACATCACAATGCTACTTGAGACCCCATGGTACATAAATTAATTGAAAACACAATGAACACTAAAATTGAAACACTTGCGCTATCCCTGATTACCTATTATACCTTCCTATTCCTACTAACATTTTTAGATTGTCTGAATGTGATCGTTTAGGTTGATAAGACCGCCCATTGTTATATCTCTATTTATATATTTAATGCGTAAGTTTAGGTACCTCAAGGGCTGATTAGATTCAAATGAAAGGATTAGGTTAGAATTATACAAAGGGTAGTGGGGCCTCTGTCGGCCTCAAAGGGGATGTGGCCTAATGACATTAGGAGTATTAAATAGTTTAGAACTTACACTCCAGAAATCCTGGAATAGGACATGCCTAGAAGTAGCCTTCGCTAGTATTATAAATGTGAAACTGTGAGTCCTCGCAATGCGTTGTCTTTGTGACTTAGAATAAAACGGACCCTATTTTAGGCTCCAAGTCCGTCCGTCTGACCGTTTCTCACCAAACTAATATCTTATGAACCGTGATAGTTAGACAGTTGACATTTTCACAGAGGATGTATTTCTGTACCCGCTATAAACAAATACTTAAAAACAGAATAAAATAAATATTTAAGGGGGTCCAATACAACAAAGTTGTTTTTTTTTTATAACATGGACAGACAATCAAGCAGACGCACGGCCCGCCTGATGGAAAGCAGTTACCGTCGCCTATAGACCTGCAACACCAGGGGCGTTGCCGATGCGTTGCCTACCTTTTTATTTGCTTGTTTTTAGAGATAATGGTACGGAACCATTCGTGTGCGAGTCCATCTCGCACTTGGTCGGTTTTTTTTAATTTCTTGTAATAATATTATATATATGGTTAGCCTGAACTAATTACAGTTTCGAAAACATACAGTCATAAAAACCTTCAAAGGAGGCAAATTGCAATGTCCAATAGTTCTAGTTAGGCAGAGTTAGAATTTCTCTCTTTTTCCTGGAATCCAATATTATTCGATAGAGCGTGGGCACCGGCCAGCCATGACCTACAATTATAAATACGCACACAGTACAGCCGGCGCATATGTGGAAACTGCCTTAGTAGCTACCTCTATTTGTCTGATATTGAATAAGTGGAGCTACAATGAATTATTAGACTCTACCGTAGAGTATGATACCAAAGATGTACCTAGTACAATGGCAAGATAGAGTTCGTTTCATTTTAACTATAAGAGACTCTTCTTGGATTCCTATTAGAATTCCTATTAAGTTTGTTATCGGTTATCAAATAGGAAAAATATTTTCCACATAAGCATTATTTATTTTGGTAGAGAAAAACAAAGACTAGAGACAGATAGAACACGCATAAGTAAATGTGAAACAAACACTAAGCTGATGCTATTTTTAAATCATGTTTTTTTTGAATTCATTTAGTACAATTTCTTATAGAAATCCAAGGCATGTAATATTCATTGCAGATTCAGCACATAAAGACAGAATAAAAAACTATGAAAGCCAACCGAATCTAATTGTGACTCGTAATATTAATAATAGAACTAACCATCATTTAAGAGTCATCATCAAGTAAATACTGTAATTATTAATTCAATCTATTTGCGCTGGCTTTCAATTATAAATCCAGACCTCTATCTAGGCAGTATTTCTCAAGATAATAAAGACAAGATATATAAACTGTGAATAGTGAATTCGCTAACATCTCATTTTCAACCGTATTAGTAGGATATAAGGCATCTGGTTGAGTACTTCGGTTGTACTTCGCAATGATAGGTTTCGATGTGCGCCCGCGCAGTTCGGAGCGGAAACGTATCGCATAAAACTGTATTACCTTAATTACGACGCTGATTGTACTGCTGTGCTGAAAAGCGAGTCGGGTTTTGTTTTGCAACGAGTTGTATTCAAATAGAAATAGATCACATTGAAATTAGGATCTCGCCTGAAATAATTTTAATGCAGTAATTGAAAAAGTTAGTAAAATCGGTAAATGAATCGCGGAGTAATAAGCTTTGAAAGTTTCTGGAGGGGGCATCGCCTGTCCCTTTCACGCATTATAGATCTTCCCCTCAATTACTATGACATTATGATAACGCACGTTGTATGTGACGTTTAATGCCAAAGAGATTGTATGTAGCTACCGCAGCTTAGTAATGAGGTACTATGAAGGAGCAAGAACTAACGTCACTGCATGTTTGAATTGTCTCTTTCTTTTCGGGTAGGTATTTCAAAATGCTTGTAACTTTGTAATTTTTTGAGATAGGTATGTTTTATTTTTGTGTTTACGACTGTTTATTTTTTTAATAAGTAATATTATTAATTTTTGCAATAAAAATATCAGGACACTCGCCTGTTGCAAAAAAATATGTTCACGAGATCTACCGACTGCTCGCCGAGTTTTGTCTTAATAACAGCTTTTTTGAATCTCATTACACTCTCAACTCTGTCACTCGCAAATGACGTTTGTCTTTTAAATCATTCATAAATATGTCTTTATGAGGCTAATACTAAATTGAAACGATTTAAATTACAAGAATTGACCTTCTGCTGTAAAAACACTCCTTTAGTATTTACCAGTTACCTATCTATATTACCAATGCTATTCTTATCAATAGAATTGCAATTCACATCAGCAAGTAAACACCGCATTTGTTACACAACTTGCAACTGTACCATCTAGCAGCTCCTTGGACTGGTGCGACAACCCTAACCGTGTCAATGACAACACACTCACATACAACTAGCTATATTAAATGTGTATGCACACATCCTGCATCTTGTAAACCGTGAATGCGTCTAGGTATATAGGTACTTTCAATCTATGTGCACGTTGTCATAAGATCGGTGCTGATTCTGCAGTGTGACTTCAATTATTCAGAGTTGAGACCTCATCGGTGATAAGTCCTTATTACGAGTCCAGAGACAATGATTACTTTGTCTGTGGTTTAAGATTCCAAAATGAGTCACTTTTGTATCTATAGAGTAAACTGAATTTTCCGAACCCTTTAAAAAATTTTAAAAAGGTTACTGAGAAATATTGAATGATGTAATCATCTTTGTCATTCTGATTTAAAAACCAAATTCCGTATGCGATCTATTTAATTTTATAGGTAACTAATGAGAAACAATACCCATTCGATCAAAAAAAATATTTGCCAAATATGTTAATGAATGGCGGAGATTTGAGGTACCTACCTAACACACAAAAAATAGAACCGAATTTGAGAACCATCGAAAAGGAGTTTCCATTGACTTTATTCTGTTTCGTACTCAATATCTATCTTTGCCATCTTGCTCTATGTTGTTGATTTTAAATTAGGTGGATATGTTTGTTGTGGGTAATTGTTATATCCTAATCAGCAAGACATCATTTACGTAAGTCATCATTTCCGGCGTGATAACTAATGTACCTGCCTTGTAATGCCATTATTTTTTATCGTTCGTAAAGCAGGCAGGAAATGCCATATAAAGTAGGTATATTTATAACTAATGTTTATACAATTTTAATCTTCATTTTATTAATTAACGTATCGTCTATCTAAAAATCAATTGATTTTTTATCACTTTTTTTCTGTGCTGCTAGTTTAATCTCAAAATCTAAGCGAAAAAGTTTCTGTACAGAATTTACTTTTAAGTATAATGTTTATTATGATGATAGGCTCTATATAGAACTGGGATAAGGCCTTGTTTAACTGTGCCTATCTGAAACTGGGTCGCCCGTGGCAGTTCATTAATTTTAACGAGTTCCATGATTTTCATTGATTTCGGTCTGAAAATTAGGTGGGTTTCAGTTTAGTTAGACTAGTTTTTAGGCTAGAGTGAACAGTATCTTCTAGGCAAATAGCTCTATCGTCGACCGCGGCATCACTTACCATCAGGTGTGACCGTGGTCAAACGCTCTATGTCAACCAAAAAATCACTTAAGTTGATCTATTCCAGTGTGAGCCCCTGATCAAACGTGAAATTGTGGTACATTGGGTACTTATTATAAACAAATCGTCATTCCTTGGCCGTTTTAAAGGTGGCTAGTACATTCGAGTCAGCACATTCGTTGCGGTAGTTTGATCATTTGGCATGGCCCTTACTGTAAGGCCACTCACGCCATCTTTGCCACCCACCACATTGGCTAATGTCCATGCTCCTTACTTTGTCCAGAGCTGTGTTATTAAATTGTGTTGGCTTGTGATAGTCTATACCTTGAGAATGTTCCGGGTAAAGAAAGCTTATTCCCTAAAAATATATAAGAGCCGACGTCTTCAGGATGAGTGTGTTATAAAATAGCCAAGAACGCTTATGGGCAAAAAATAAATTCAAATGATAACAATAAATTAAAAAATTCATATAATCAAAAAAAAATTTGAAAACGGTTAAATTACAAATGAAATCATAAAGTACTTCCTTACGTCTAGCTTACAAACAAAATTAGGTATATAAAGAATCAAAATTATTATTGTTTTCAATGTGCTGTGGAGAGATGCTGATTCTAAAAAAAAACTGGAACCCAAGACACTCGCTGTTACAGTCACAATGTTCAACCGTAAAGTTTTTAGTTTACTTTTGTTAATCAAATTTTTATAAGCTCAATTTTATATTGCACTGCCGCACAAATTGTCCACTTTGCGTCTAGGGTAGTCTATGTATCTACCTACCATGATTGTTTGTGCAATACAGCATTTTCTATCTATCTATCTACTCGTATTACAAAATGAGCACAATCTTGATAAGCAAGTAAGGTTGTGGATAAACAAAAATACTGATTGTTAATTATTTGTTCACACAATATAACATTGTGTACAACCAAGTGTGTGCCCATTTTGTAATAATTCCAGTTTTACTTGTGTGACACAACGTGAGCAGTGTGACCAGATTTAGCAGAATTCTGTGATTTAAGCAGAATTAGGTCTCCAATTTAGGGCTTAGCAGATAGTGTCGCAGATTCGAAAAGACAGCAGATTTTGGCAGAATCTTATAAAACCTCCGCTGAAACAAAGCAGGATTAAATATTTGATAGGAAAATTTACTTAAGTGGACAATATATCTTGAAGACAAAAATATTATATTGTATGAATTAAAAAAAAATATTCGTCCTTGGTCGATTTCACCATAATGATTTTACCTAAGTCCAATACACCTTGATGTGTGAGCCTATTTTCTCAAATGAATAAAATAAACACTGACATGCGGAAACTAATGAACATGTTGCTTCAATTCTTCACGTCAAATAAGCAGTTAAAGAGCAAGAGATGGCAGGAGGTTATTTGTTACACCTACATATTCATTGTAAATAACTAAATGACCGTTTATTATATGTAACAACCATGATTTCCTCATGAGCAGAATTTACACGAGGTGTTGGCAGAATCTTTTAAATCTGGTCACACTGAACGTGAATGAGTCAAGATTAGGGATACGATAACAGCCGCTGCAGTACTGCGGCCGTCCTTAACGCTATCAGCGCTGATAATAAGCTGTAAAATTGATAACAATATCCGATTTAACTAATCACGATAGCTAATTAAAGATACTTGTTTTGAGATCTTTCGAACCTTGCAACTACTGAAGATTATAATTAGTATTAGATTGATTATACCCCAGATAATATAATACCTTCAGTACAGATGCCTCATCCCATACAACGGAATAACGCGGGTTATTTTACGAATTATTTTATTTCTGCATAACGCAAGATTATCAAGCGACATTTATTGCGTGTTAGCGAAGTATTGGGCCAAATGAATACACTGGACACTAAGTAGTAACTCTCTAGGCACGATTACTACAATTTTTTCAAGTTTGGGCTATTTTTCGTTTGTACCTGATGGGACCCCATGATTATACGTAAAATGACCACATCGCGTAACTACTATATCATAGGTTTATTTCAACACAGAGATATGAAATTGCAAAACACTATTACATCTTAACATGACCTATTATTATATTTATTAAAATACCTAGATTCAACTATAATGACGTCATCGTAAATACTAACCCAAGATTATAATGATATTCTGCACCCGGTGAAGTTTTTAGCATTGGCCCACATATATTACTCGCTGAACGCATGCCCCAAACAGTTTACCGCGATAAAAACATGATTATGATAGGTTCAAATCTTCACATTATCTCCTGCTGCCCTAGCACAGAAGGTAGGCAAAATTTCCTTTCCCCGTTTTATGTCACTTTCTTCATACTTGCTTACTTGTCAAGTGGAGTAAAACAGGGGACAGACCATTGGGACCATTTTGTCTACCGTTTGCGTCCGTGCTAGAGCAGCCTGGACATGCCTACGAGTATTTCTTGTGTGTCAGTGTAGTCCCGGCGCAAGAATAGGACCCAGGGAATATGCAGGGAAATAGTTTTTTTTTTTTATCAACGATAGGTAACATTTCACCACGGTCTCCCTTGATGGTAATTAACGACGCGGTCGATGATGGAGCATGCTTGCCTATAAAATACCGGTTCACTCTGGCCTTAAAAACTACTAGATTATATTTTTCAGGAACAATGACGCTGGTAAGGTGTTCCATTCCTTAGCTGTCCGGATTATAAACGAAGAATTAAAACGCTTACGTATTCTAGGAATCTCTACCATTCTACCTCTTTGCATTACATCTACAATGTACGGGATCACCAAGATATCAAGCATGGCTGGGTGATTATGACAACCCCATAAAGCAGCGCTCTAATTGAAAATACCACTTTTATACCAAACATTGCTAAAATTTTCAAGTTATTCATTTATTCATTACGAAAAATCAACAGTTAGGTCAGCTGTGAAACCGTAAAATAATAATTAAATACATTGGGATAGGAAATATTAGCTGGCGCCATCCCTTTTTTAATGGATGTGCTATCATTAATATCTGTGCCATGGGCCAGCAACAAGACACGTCGTTAAGCTGCTGAACCTTGCATAAACAAATATTATTAGCTTTTTAGGGTTCCGCACCCGTTAATCCCTAGATTGTAACGTTGTTGTCCATAAGTCTGACTGTATATCAACACCATTTTTCCCAGGAATGGTTGAAGGCACCTAGGTACTAAATTGAAGTTGACATCAGATAAGGGTCACGACCAAAGAATCTTGTAAAAACGTTCAGTCTTCTAACTCTATGCAAAATTAGATATGGCTAAAACTCCGTTTTTAATAGTACTTACGGGATATTTACCGTGATGAGAATCATTTCTGAGTTCCCAATATTTCGGCACAGTTACAAGCACCATTTTCACGGGTAGACTGAAGATGCGGGTGGATAATAAAAAGGTTCGTAATGTTAGTATGGCTAAAACTTTCAATAACACAAACAAACAAACAAAAAACGGTGTTTTACTTATTGTTTATAAGTAATTTTCTACTTTACATTTACTTAATTAAAATTTACAGGTTACAATGACTTTTATAAAGTTCATATACTTGAATAAAACACTAATAAAAGCACCCGCATAATGAGTAATGGCAGTTATGTATTTCTTAAACAACATACAGTGAAAGGATATGTTCAAGTTTAAAAACCTGCTACCGGTACAAGTGTGGGTATATTCTAGATTACGACACTTGGTTCTGATTAACTTATTTATGTTATACTAAGCTATTTTTGATCACGTAATATTTTTGTCCATTTACCAAGTTGAAATGAGAAAATCAAGGCTGTTAAATTATTTTAATGTATTGATAATTGATGTTTATTAAAATAGTAACCAATTAAATGCTCATAATGTTACGGTAAAACACCACGCTTTACTTTACTGAACTTTATAAGAAATACATTTTTATCAACCCCAGAAAATCGACAAATTATATTCCAACGGAACCCCGCAAAGTATCTACACATGATTTTTTGTCCCTACCAACACGTGTCGTCGAAAACGCACTATTTCTCACACCATGCGTTTTTTCACCCATACCAGGGTTTTTTCACCCGTACTAAGGGTTTTTTCACCCATGATCGTCATGGCCTATTGGCATAGGGTCCACCCCGCCCCGAGACAGGAACACGGGCCGTGAATTTCACGCGGACGAATTACTGGAATTTTGTCAAAATAGATTGTTTAACTGACAAATCTATTTTACTAATGGTTTTGCGTTAAGTAAGGTGAGATAATTGGCTATTTTAGTGTAAAGCAAGTAGCTTTTACCTAAGTTATACCTAAGCGTGATATTTCAACAAAATAGATAACAGAAATGGAAATAATGGAGTACTGAAAGCTTGTTTCATTGAGTTATTATCACTGCCAAATTGTGTTTAGTTTTTAACCGTCGTATATTACTAGGTGTATGCAATACATGTGCAGCCTTATTAATAAATGTAAAGTAGCTTTGGATACTAATCCAAAAAAAGTAATAATGCTATAAGACGTTGTGGTTGCCCCCCTGATAACTATATCAGGGGGGCAACCACAACGTCTTATAGCATTATTACTTCAATATTACTTCAATCATACATTGACAAATGACATAAAAGTAATAATACTGGCTGTGCAGAGCCAGAGCAGTTTTAATGACGTCACGTTAAATCGTTCACTCAAATACAACTGTCACGTCATACCTTTACATCATGTTGACACTGATGTGCGACAGTGATAACGCCATATAAAAATGTAAACGTCTCGTCCACACGCAGGAATACTTTATAAGTTCATGGAACGAATTCGAACAATATTATTGTAACCTTGAAATAATAATGCCATGAAACATGATGGTTTTGTATTAGTTTGTGGTAGCCCAGCTGGTATCTTCTAAGTCTAGGTGGTAGGATTTTTCTGAAAAGTTCGTCTAGGTAGGTACCACCGCTCTGCCAATTATTCTGCCGCCAAGCAGTAGTGTGCAAGCACTACTGTGTTCCAGTTTGAAGGGCATTGTAGCTAGTACAATTACTGGGCAAATGAGACTTTATGACCTGATCTCGCAGTCTAGTAATCTGATTACTAGACTGGGTGATGACGTGCGCAGTGCAGTGTCACGTGAAACTTTATTATTTTAAAGTTCCGAGTGACACTGCACCTGTTATGGACAGCCGTGTTGCTTAACATCAGGTGAACGACTAGCTCGTCACGCCATTCACTCACATAAAAAAAACATTTAAGGGTTAATTATTAAAAAATGCTCTTTTGTTTTTGTTTTGTCATTCGAATATCGGTGGTGGTGTTATAGAATAGTCTTTCAGTCTAGCTTACAAAAAATGCTGTGCTAAGCAACGCTATGTGCCAAATATTTGTAATTAACCCTCATTTCACTACAAACATCCCCTATTAATTCCGCTTCTTATTTGTTTCAGGTAAGTCCGATCTTCAGGAATCCACGGCAGTGAGTAATTAAAATAACTGGGATATTTCCCTATGGCTCTGATTTACCGACCGCTTGCTCAGCCATGAAATATGTTACTGTGGCACGCATACCTGAAATCGAAAAAGTAATAATGTATTATAGAGGAGAAGTCTAAAAACAAAAATATCTAGGTTCACCGCACTAAACGATAAACGGTTTATATAAACAACTGATCTATTGTTTTTAAAATTACTTTGCGTGAAAATACAGAATTGGTTTTAGGGTTTTGCTGAGCATCGATCATCATTAGCTTTTATGAATTTCCGAGCTAGCGCTAGATTTTTCCCAGTTTATAAGTTTATAAGACTATTTTTGTATTATAATATAAACAAAAGACGCCCTGCGGTTCCGCCCACAACTTAGCTTTTCACAATTTCTCAGTATCATAATGACGCCGACAATAAAAGCAAGCTTTGTATAAAATTACATACACTCTAGTCCGTGCAATTAAAAAAGTCTGTCGTCTAGGTAGGTACCATTGCTTTGCCAGTTATTCTGCCACCAAGTAGTAATATGCAAGCACTACTGTGTTCCGGTTTGAAGGGCACTGTAGCTGGTGAAATTACTGGGCAAATACCCACTCAGGCGCGGCGCGGCGGGCGTAGGTCACAAAGCGATCCAGAGTAAATTAGAATTTACTAACCCCAAATAGCGCGGTATGGTTTTGCATATTTACGGTTTATACTAAAAAAACTAAGCAGTGTTTTAAAATTTCAAAACTAGTTTTGGTAAGTAGCATTACTTGCTTTTCTAAACAAATGCATTTTTACGTGTGTTGTAGTATAAAAAACACACACAATAACAATACACATAATAATCGACGCTCCGCCGTACCTAAAGGAAATAGCTCCTAGAATAGTCAGAGCTAGTAAACTGTTTACAAGACTGTGGGATGACTTGCGCGCGTATCGCGCGTAACTTTATACCTTGGAGTTCCGAGTACGACGCAACTGTTATGAGAAGCCGTGTCATTTAACATCAGGAGAAGGACCATGAAAAAACATTGTTGTCGACAATCGGTAGAGTACACACTATTCAAGTCTACGCTGTGTTACGTTCGCGCCGTGTGTTTTGTACGTTGGTGATCGTAAACAGCGTGTTACTATGAAAGCGTTATCGTGCGCGGGCGCATGACGTCACGGTACGATGTAGGTCAGGGTTGCGCGCAGGAAAATTTGCACGACCGCTGAGCTTTTGCTTCCTTTTTGTTTAACTTTAACTTTATTATGTTTTTTTTCCGCAATCATGACTTTACATAATGTTTGGTCTAGTTTTGTCAGATGTTTATTGTTTGATGTCAATAATTGCGTATTTATGCATTTGTAAAAACACTGCCTGTATACTTTTTTCAATGTATCTATTACATCATTCAGCCAAATAGTTTAGAAATTGGCTACAAGCCAAACATTTGTATTTAATCCAGGCGTAATAACAGATTATCTTTTAATGAAAACCTATTTAGATGCTTTAGAAAAACATACAAAAGTTTCCTAACCATATATACCTTCAAAAACAATCCAACCGTTTAATATATAAAATTATTAGCTATTTACTAGATATCTAATGCATGGGGTCCCATCAGGTACAAACGAAAAATAGTCCGAACTTGAAAAAAATTTAGTAATCGTGTCTAGAGAATCCAGTTAGTGTCCAGTGTATTTCATTTGGCCCAATACTTCACCAACACGCAATACTAGTCGCTTGATAATCTTGCGTTATGTAGAAATAAAATAATTCGTAAAATAGCCCGCGTTATTCCGTTGTATAGGATGAGGTATCTGTACTGTAGGTATTATATTATCTGGGTCTAATGTAAGCCCTAAGTCTGAAATCCGTGGCACATACAATCAATTACATAACACATAGGAGGTACATAGGCACACATTAAATGCGCACGCGCACAAAGCCTGCATCCTGTCCCACTTGTGTTGGGCTGAGGTGAACCAGTCCCGCTAAATAAGTGCTAGCACAGGCCTATTCTAGATAAATCATAAGAGCAAAAAAACTAGACGCTTGGTTAGCAAGCCGTAAAGGATGTGACATTAGTTTTTGCAGCGGTTTTTGCTTGCATAGTTTATCTTCTTTTAGGCTTCGGTGTTTTTGGATTGCTCCTTCTGAGATTTTTTTGTCTTGTTCTTTGCTTTCTTTGCGTTTTAATGGCTTCTGCAGGTGTCTGATTTTGAATAGGATGATTATACTTCTGATATTATTTTTATTCGCAAAAGTTTGGTGTTCCTAATTTTTATATCTTTTGGTTTTAGTAAGTTTGGTACCCAATTATCTAGACCTGTACTGCAACAGGCAAGTCCAGAATTAAATAATATTAAAATCACAATAACTACCTAATTTTTATATCAATTATTGCACATTTCCGCAGGCAACCGGCTGGTTGCGTATATTAAGCATAATATAATGCGCATGCGGTTTAATAATAAATGTTATCAGTTGACAATAATTACGCTCTTGATGATATGCTTGTAAATATTTAATGAATAAAATACGCAAGGTCAAAAGACACATGTCTGGTTATTGTCAATTAAGTAGGTATAGATAATTATTCCTTGTAATAAAGTACTATTTTGAAAGTAAATACTATGTATCAAATACACGAAACTGTTTATTTCCCCAAATCAATACCATTTCAAATGATAAATCAACTAAAACTACGCGATTGGAGTGGAATATAAAGTTAGATGCGCACATCACAGCAAGCGAATGTGACCTGTGTGCGCAAGCGCAAGGTCTCTGTCGTGTGTCGCAACACCACTCTCGAATGTTGCGCACAGCCATGATCGCGGTACAGACCTACATGCTCAATGTGTACGTATTCTAGAAAAATACACGAAACTGCCAACGATATTTAGATAGTTAAACTCTTTATTGACACCATAGATAACAAAATTAAAAACAGGAAAGTTTGTAAAGTATGTAGTTTAACAATGAGCGGTTTTATGACTAAAAAACGATCTCTTATAGACAAGTAGTTATATTAGATAGTAATTATTGCTTGGATTGGTATTCCGTGAAATAAAGTTAAGGACAGTGACGTCATTGCTCAGTATGCTTACTGGGTAATCAATAGAACACCTACACTATTAACTTTCATAGTTTACATTTTAAGTTCGAACTTAGAATGTAGAGTCACAGTGAAGTATCATTATTTTATAAAGAAACACGTTACACAAATACACATACTCCGATACTAGGTCAGTGGTAGTATCCAGCTAAGCGTGGAGTATGTGCAATGACGTCACAGTGCTACTATGTACCACCGTGTAAGGACAGCTCGGGGGTGGCCTGACGTCACTAGCTGCCATTCTCGTACAAATTACTCTTATTGGAGTGACCCATTTTGACCGCTACTCATTGGTTTATCAATTCTAATTCGTAGTCACTTGCTTACAATGTATCTTGGTGGTGAAGGGCATTAATCAACAACTATGTGTTCCGTTTGATTGGTTAGTATCATCATCATCATTAACAGCCTGAAGACGTCCACTGCTGAACATAGGCCTTCTCCATAGAGCGCATTCATCGGCACCCCGTGTTTCTGACTAGGTCGTTGGTCCACCTAACGGGGCCTCTCTTAGCTGCATCTTCCAGTTCGTGGTCGCCACTCGAGAACCTTCCCCATTGATAAACAGTATTCTAATCCTCTCCGCAATCTATTATTTATTTAAGCCCAACAACGTGTGATAGCTTGAAAAAATTATGTGTCATTCAGATACCCAATGCAATGGATTTAAAGAAACATGCACCGCTATTTAAAGACGTTAGCTTTTAAACGCACGCAGAAGCTAGGTACCTGCTCGTAACCTCTACCGTTCTAGCAAGTTCCATTATCAACATCCCACGATCACTAAAAAACCCAACAAAAAATATGTTTAATAAAATATAACGGTATAAAAAGGAAATATAGATAATAGCGAGGAAGGAAACCAGTGGTCTCGTCGCGCAATGCTACTGCGACTAAGGCCAGCGGAGCAGCGACCGAGCGAGGCCGTGTCATGTAAATGTGGCTCTCAAGGCGCCCGCCCTAGTTACCACTAGAACCACAATAGCTTGCTATCAGCAACAACCGTATTCCTACGCAATAACGACTAAATTACACGATATCTGCACTAATATCTTTGTCATGCGACTGCACCAATGCATCTAACCTCAACTCTATTTGTAATCCGATAAGAGTGGTTTTTGATACAGTATTCGATTAATTAAGATGGTCATAGTTAAGAGCGATCGACGGAGACGGCGACACGAACACGATCCTTTTTAGTAAAATAGTTTGCAGAAAAAAATATGATTCGCAACTCGACTAAGGTTCGTTAGGAGGTATTTAATTAGATAATGAGACTGTACCGATTCACTCGCTTTTTGTTGGAATCTCTGTTCTGGGATTTGGAGGTTAGTAAGTACTTAAGGCTTAAATAAAAGTCTTAAATCTGAGCATCCTATTCAGACATAGAATTATTTTCAATATGGCCCTATCTGCTATGTGATAAGGCTGAATCGTGGACGGACACTCACAGTACTTACTATTTTACTCGTCCTCTATCTACATGTCAAAAGGACGTAGCTTTCCAGGCCATAATAAAAAATATGTTCCCTCAATCAATTATCAGCTATGAGACCATACACAACACAACGTATCAAGTTTTCCTGTCTGATTGTAATTTATAAATTAAGGGCAGTGAAATTATTAAACGACAGAAAAGAGCCAAATTTGTTAACCTACTGCATCAACCTCCTTGTCTGTAAAGATATAAGCAAAACCTCTACAATAAATAATAATAAATAACAATAAATATGTGTGGACATTTCACACAGCGCCATCTAGCCCCAAACTAAGCATAGCTTGTACTATGGGAACCAGATAACTAATACAATACTTATATACTTTTTTGTTTGCATATCAATATATAACAAATCTTAAATTAAATTTTTTTACAACTAAACTATTTTATAAAACTAAACTACTACCAAACTAAACCTATAAAATTAACAATAATACCTATACAATAATACCCCATGGTCCCATTACGAAACGAACGGGAATCGAACCCGCCGCCTCCGGCTCGTAACCCGGAGACGGCGGGTTCGATTTCCGCGACAGGACAAGTATTTGTGCACAGAAAAAAAAGCGCAAATACTTGTTCTGTGTCTGGGTGTTGTGGGAGCATGGTCCTCGTAGTTCCTGGGTCTCTAGATACAGAGAATCCTAGTTAGGGTCCAGGATCTATGTATGTGAGCGTTGGGTGTTATTATATTATTATAATACAAAACTAATCTTATAAACCACTACAAAGGTTGGCAAAGTGCCCGAAATTGCCACGTTGAATAGTGGTTAATTTTATAGTTTTAATTTGGTAGTAGTTTAGTTTTATAAAATAGTTTAGTTGTATAAAAATTGAATTCAAGATTTGTTATATATTGATAACTTAAGTAAGTAAAATTAAGTCTTAATTTTTTTTCGTTGGAACACAACACACATACATTAAACCAAGAATCCCAACGTGAACATGAATACTTTGGGCACATTTAAAAAATCATTTCAAACCACAAAAAAAATCAAAATCATTCAAACCAAATTTCAAATATTTTTCTTCATTTCGGTTTTGCTATCTGACTTATTCTAAGCTACCTGATGTAAAAAACATGTCAGATGATGTAATGTAACTTCATTCAGCCGTAACTTTCTTATTCAATCGACACGGCTAATTTAAATCAATAACACAATGATCGTCTTGTGCCAAACTGCACTTTTATTAGGTAGCTAGCCGTAAATGTGATAAGTAATAATCATTCACATTTATGCAAATATCGATCAATAAGGTAACGTATAATACAATATCGTTGGACAAAATAAATCAAATACATCATCAATATCAATAAAGATATATGTATTATCGTCCTTAAAATTTTAGCGGGATTTGAACCCGCTCCTTTCACCAACTGATCTATAGTTACATAACTGCTAGCTGCAAAAATCTTTATATTACGTGTATTTTATATTAGTAGGTTAGCATTTGACAGATTTTGCGTTGATGTTAGTTAGCTCGTGTAGAAAAAAGCCCATCCTCTTGAGGACGTCAACTTGCTTTTAAGACAATAGCCGTAAGTCAAGTGTGGGTTTCAAATTCTGACACCAGGGCCACCACTGGCTGACACAAAACGAAAACAAACTATTTAGAAACTCATACCCTGGCAAAGAGCTCTATCTCCTAATCCTTTGGAATTATAAAGCTGGAATCATCCCAATCTGTAAACAGGAGCACTTGTTTGAGTTAAAACCTAGACATTATTTAAAGACCTTGGCACATTGACACTTCAAAGCGGCCCCCGCACGCCGTCTGTTGTGAACAATGCTAGGTATTTCCTAATTTCTGTCTGGATAATATCGATCTGCATATTAAAGTTGCGTGGAATTTCCCCGAAATCTGCTATTCAGGGTTGCCCGATTTGTATCTTGGAATACCTCCAAAAGCTAGCAATTATGTAAACCATTTCTTCTCATTTCTTAAATGTTTTTGGGTTAAAATCAAATTCATCTATTTTGGTTAAATTAAAATTATGTTAGTAGTTATTTGAATGTGAACACAAAACCTGAAAAATATCTAATGGTTGAAACAAACTAGCGCGATCGCGTCTCAGCCAACAGAACGTGACCGCGCCGTTTCGTTCCAACCTTAAAATCACCAAACTTCTAAATAAATGGAAAGCCTAACCTTGTAACACTGAAAAGTGGAACTAAAACGTTCCTAGGTTTTTGTTAACGTGAACTTGAGACAATCAGACTTCAATTAAAATGAGACAACGATAAAATAAAGTATAATTTCACTGTGTCTGTCTACCTATAACTGCACGCTAAAACAAAATTTTCCAAGTTTTTTTTTTAAATCTGATTTTTAAGGGGTTTTATACAATGCGAGATACAATCATAATAGTAACTTTCTAGTAGATTACAATATAGAGGAAATATTAAAATCAAATTTTATTCAAATGTTTATTTTAATTCATAATGCTAACAACCAGGCAATTTTAATAATTGCTAGAGATATATGATATTATTTATCAGCTCATTATCTATAAATCTGGGACATTTTCTTTCTAGAACCTGTTTATTCTTACCAATATTTAGCCGGTAAAATAACTCGAGGGAGTGTTCATTCCAGTAACCTGCCTGTCCTGTAGCCATGGTGACGAGCTGATCAACTGGAACGTCTAGACGTGGAAAGTTTTGTGGGAAGTATTTATATCGCGTTTTCAGCAAATACATAACGTATTGTCATCGCCGATTTCTGATAAATCTCTTTCAGTGATAAATGTAAGGACGCCACAACAACCCATGTATTAGTACCTATACCTACCACGTATCTATGTATGTTAGTGCCTTAATATGATATCCTATTGTCATGAATTCCTTTATGTAGTAAATAAAACCACTCCACGTTTTCACTCGCCATTTTCCCGTTTATTCGCAGGAACTCTACAAAAAATAGCAAATGTAAACAAATATTTAAAAAAGTATTCTATAATGATCCCGGTAGTGCAAGCAATCTGTGTTGAAAATTTCAATATAATCGGTTGACTCCTTTAGTGTGTATCCACGCATACTAACAGGCACTTTTTTCATCCGTATTGTAATTATTTGAGTTTGTAAATAAAGTCGGATAAGGTGATTCTGAAGTACTGTAATACCTACATTCAGGTACCTTGCTTCGTTTTATTTTAAAAAGGTATAAACGAAGTAGCACAATACCTTTAGCTAACGAATCCAGTATCGTTTCAAGAGGTAAATGCACCCATATTAGGCATGCACCAGAAATATCGCTCCATCCATCTGTAAATGCTGTGCCACACGATACGACGTTCCATTTCTATTACAACATAAAACTTTGTCAAAATTAGAAACATTCCATTTACTTGGTACAGTACAAATTATGTAGGAAAATGTAGTGTGACAGGGTCCTTAGAATCTGTTATTTTTACAGTATGTAGCATTTGTATTTCAAGTTTTATAGGGTCTTGTAAAACTTTGTTAGGTTAATGGGAGTTTTATTTGAGGATATAGTACTGCAGCTATGAATTTAAAATATTCTCTGCGAACAAAGATTATTTTTTTTGTCTGCCTAAGATTTTAATGTACCTATACTAATGCATGGCAGTGGCAGTGGCATATAGAAAATAATAGTCTATAGTAACTATAAATAGGTACCTAATACCTAGGGTAATAAAAATTATATTTAGTAATAAGTTGTAACATAGCATTGGAATTTCTGTAATGATGCTACAATTCTGTTATTGAATAAAAAAAATTTTCATCTTCAATACCGAAAGATGTCTACAGCTTAACAAGCCTTATAGGGCCTTATAGGGCCTCTATTAGACCTTCAATTGGCTACTGATAGGTCTCAATGTAACCATAATTTTGTATTTCTAATTTATCTACTCGAGAGTTTTCGGTTTCTATCTCGCACTACACCATCAGATCCGTGTTACGATCCCTTCTTCTGCCTTCTTTTATCTTAGACTTTCTTCGCCTTAAACAGAAGAAACTAAACAAATAAAATAATACATTTTAATTAAAGACTGTTATCTTGATCATGTCGCTTAAAAAATATACGGTTTATGGTACGGTCAGTCAATGAAGATTGAAAATGTCCGCTGTAGGAATCGAACCCGGTACCTCAATCGTTGTATCTCAGCAGACTAACCTACTCCACAGCTAAGCCATCGGCCTTACCTCATTTGTTTGAATTTCTCATCCATCCATCATAAAATCTACATTTTCTGGCTTAAAAACAAATAAACCCTGGTTATTATTATTTATGTAGTAATACCTATTTTGTTGAACAAATGTTAACACAGACAGTTTGTTTGCTCTATTTTGAATCCATTACGGTCCCAAGGTTCTTGATAGTATTTTTTCTGAAAACCATATATTCTTAGACATCCTTACTATACCCATCCCCATTCATAAAACTTAAACCTTAAGTTGTCTGTTTGTGTGGCTCTCACGCTAAAATGGCTTAACTGATTTAGATGAAATTTCGCGCATAGAGTACTAACACACTAATAGAATACTTTTTCTCGGAAAATGGAGGGTTTCCGCAGGAAAGCGGGGAAAGTTGCGGGTAAGACCGCTGGGTGTATCTAATGAGCAATAAATAATAGCTAAGCCATGTCATAATATAGATTTCTAAGAACCGTCCGTCATTTAGGGTTCTTTCTTATAGATGAACGTTTATACGCTCTAGACTACCCAGTAACAGCCGTCGTTCTGAAAAAAATATCGATAATTAGCGAAAAATCCTACGATGTTAAATTATATAGACGCCTAGTCGGCATGGCAACTAAATAAAAATCTCCAGACTTAACCAATTTGTTGTTCTAACTTTTTATCTTCATTTAAACATAACATCGTCCTTCTTAGAAACTTTTTCTACTCAATCTCAATCCACATTGTTTTTCTTTCTAACAAAACCACCAGGAGGAATCATAAGCACAGCGATTTTTCAAATACTAATTATTAATAGATAATAAAGGATATTTTAAAAAATCGTGATGGCTATCTCTAACCCAGCAGTTACACCCACGTGAACTGTTTTCGGAAGAAAAGTATCTAATATATTAATCTAGTATAATTTATTTATATTTAATTAACCAAACCTTAACCTTAGTGGTCATAATTTGAATGTGGAACACATGCACACAAACTATTGCATTTATATAATTATTAGTGAATTGTGAATATGAATACTATAAATAAATAAATAAAATAAAAATAAATATTTTCATCGATTTTCACCAAATCGTCAGTCAACCTATTGGGGAACTAGCTGAATACTAATAATAAATTAAATTCTCCATTATAGCAATAACTTTAGAGTACGATTTCTATAGATATTTTAATCAAATCTACGTTAACGTAAGAACTGGCGTATTACAGAACTACCTAGATTATTACATAATTGTTTGAAACGGTAATAATTAGCTTCCCCGGACGATGTTGTTTTCCTCTACAAGACGAAGCTGCTGCTACGTAGAGGCGGTAAGGCAAGGACGCGGCATACTAATTAACAGTAATTATCTACAGATATTGAAAACGATACCCTTTCTATGTACTTAATATTGCATCGGATAATTTTTTTGTTTCAGTTATTCAGTTAAAAATTATAAATTGCTGTAATATAGCATCTGCAAAAATAGCAGCACTGCCGAAAATACTTTTAAATAGGTTTCGGCTATTATATTATTATTACTGTAGGTACTATATTATTATCTGTGGCTGTGGGTATTTATATGCGGTTAAGGATGTTCATTAAACTGGCCTGCATGTTGTTTTTTATTCCATTGATACTGCAAAATAATTGAATCATAAAAAATATCAACTGATAACCATTTAGTATTTTATATCGAAATAAAGTAAATATTATGATTGATAAGTATTAGGATCAGAGGATAGTCACCGCTGCCTTGACTTAGTTTTGTCGTTGCATCCATCAAAGTGGATGTCGTCGCACTTCCTGATTGTGGTCATTATCTTATCTACAATTCGCTAAAAAATAACTTCTGCGAAAACAAGATAAAACGTACCTAGAAACCAACATTATGCGGTTTCATGTAAGTAAAAGTTGTCATCGAACGTGAAAGCATACCAATTTAACGTCGCAGGAAAAAGGAAATTTTAATTACTTTAATATTCACACGATAGTATTGCCTAACTATTTATATACACTAATGCTAGACCTTAACCTTTGCCCTCATTTTCAAAAAGTATCCCCGTATTTAGTTTATTTGGAACAAATAAAACGTATTTCTAAACATGAAAATATTATGTTGAGGAACTACTTATTTAAAAAAAAGGAGACAATATATTTTTACTAGGTAAATAACATTGAATTTTCTAAACTCTACATAAAACCTCCGCAACAACACCACCCGTATAACCTCGTTAGTATCTAGACCATATTCGCGCATTGTCTATTATTTATACATCGCGTGTAGTAATTTCCTTCGTGCTTATTGTTCACAAAAAGATCTCTGCACATAGTTTAGATCTGTACGCAACTAACAAATTGAATTCACGAGATAACTAAACACTAAACAGCGTTCAATGTCACCTCCATAGTGCTCCGTTCGCGACTCGATGGCGCAAGGCGGTAGGAACGCCGCGTGCCGCATTGACCCACTTGTCGCGGGTTCGATACCCGACGGAGGCCGTCCGCATAGATAATAACTTTAAACACTGCTTGTGAGTCTTCACTCAATCTGTGTTTGTTTGATGGGTCACGTGATCTGACAAATGCAGGAATATCGTATTCTAGATTCGAGCGGTAAATTTCAGTTTAGATTACTGTTATGATCAATGACATTTCATTGTTTGTGATGAGTTGATGGGCAAACGTAGCGCTCGCCTTCAACCAAACGTTTTAGTCGCTTCGACATCCAATTAAGAATATAAATTCTCCACTTTAGGGTTTATCGCGAACCTAAATTCTTCCCTTGATTTATTATTAACACTTTAAACTTTCGAGACTTGAACACGTTATAAAAGTTAGGTTAGCCATTCAAAGATAGTGTAAGTAGCACCACATTACCCAGACGATTGTAAAAGGCTGTAAAAGAATACGAACTTGGCAGTTTTCGTCACCCAGGGGTCGCTAGATGTCAGGTATCATAAATTAGTATTGTAATTTCAGTGGCTTTTCTTCTGTAATTTTCCATTTGCACACAAGCACGGTTGTCGGTGTGAGGCTGCATCTCACGGGCCGGAGTCCTGTAGTACAGATTTAGGCAGCCGGGGCGTGAGCTAGCGGACGTCCCGTGGGGCGATGGCCTCACGTCTGAAGGGCATGGGTAATATTTGTTTACCCACCCTTAGCCCTGACAGGCTTCACGCTGCAATCTCAAGATGTTATTCAATAGCTTGTTGTTTTTGAAATATATCGTGAATGTTTGTTTAGAGTTTGTGAAAGTTAAAATATGTGAAAGGGTAAATTTACAAAAATATGATCTGTAATTTCTTTTTTGCGGTGCATACACTGACACCGCTGCCATCATAAGCAGACGGTAAATATACTTACATCATGTTCTATACACATTTTCTTATTCTTTATAGGCAAAGCATTTTTTTTTTAATTATTTTATTTGTAATGTTTCATATCAAGGGAGTCAAATCTACACCATAAAGAACCATCATGGGCCATCGGCTCCAGACATTAAACAAAATTTTGTGTATTCTATTAATATGTATCATGGGGCTACAAGTTTGCAGTGGTATCAAACCCATCCTAGTTCCCAACCGCTATAATTCACTGAATTAGACTTACGTTCTCGACAGATACCACAGAGAACTGAAACAAATGACGCGAAGCGTTTCCTTTTGCTCTGTCTTAGATACTCACTATACCACAGAGCATTAAAAAATGACGTTTCGCACCTAGACTAAACTTATTTTTTACACACAGAGTGGGGTTTAGGTTGCTTGCTTAAATTTTAATGGCTTATCTTTTAATATAACGGGTTATAATTGTATTTATTGTGGCAGCAAGTGTTTACGTCATCAAGCAAATAAAATTGCACTTTATATAACACTCACCTATGTATATTTGCGTAGAACGCTGCATACACAACAATGCTACATCATGCATACACCGCACTCAATGTCACATCGGAAAACAAACGGCAAAATAATATACCGATAAATATTACTAACAAACCCTGAAATATTAAACCGTACTAATAAACAACTTTTTCATTCTTCATATTGTTATTTTTTTGTAAAGATAAATATGAAATTTTACTATAACAGTAAATAAAAACAATTTGCATAAATAAATGATACATAATATTTATTTTCCAACAACAACGATTTTTATTATACCGCCCGATATTTTCGGCTATTCCCTAAACCAAATGGCATTTGCTCCCATTTTATCTTGCCATAATCTTGCCAGGATGGCCCCATAAATCAGTAGGCAGAAGGCCCAGCTTTTCCCATTCTGCGTATACGTAACAACCTTCCCCAACGCGCGCTCTGGTGTCCTCGCAAGGTCACCTCTCCACCCTCCAGACCGTGGCGATGGCCAGACCAGGCTGTGCGGTGTACTACTGCACGCACTAACGCGCGCGTGTGCGTGTTCTAAGCTTGTAGGCGTGACGAATACATTGTAGGGAAGCTTTAGGAAAGTATTTATTCAACGTGGAATACTCAACTCTGTGTAGACATACTGTTCCTGCCCGGTAGGTGTTTGTATGGTTTTACAGAAAATATTGGGGTCATTTCAAATATGATACGGTAAACTGGTAGATACCCCGCCTCTTTACCTAAAAGTTACGGTATCAGAAGAAACATTAAGCCAATTAAAAAATGTGTTAATTATCCAAATACTTCACTTACTAAAATTAGTAATTTGATTTTGTGTATTTCTATGATGCGAATCTCAAAAAATTGTATTTTGGATTTATTAAACGAAAGGCTTAAATTAAATTCGTACTCTTTTTAAGCATAGCGTTACTCTCTCTCGCTCTCTCTCTCTCTATTACTAAAACAGTCACGTTAAATTTAAAATCAGACATCGATAGGCTTTTATCCCTTTATCTCTCCCTAAAAGGACTAAAAATAAGCTAAATTTTGAGGTGCCCAGATATCGGTGGTCAAAGTTCGATGAACAGCTAGGACGTTTCGCTCGCCCTTGCACGTTTTCGGGGTAGAGGCCTTTACTGGTAAGTTTTGGCCTATTCCCTTCTGTCTTGTACTTTTGCTAGTGGTTTTAAATTCCTACTGACTGCTCTACATACACAAGTATCATGAAATTTTGAGTGTCGAACATTTTTGGAACGATTTCAGTGTTGTTTGCAGCAACATTAACTGCCTCGTTTTTCTTCCGGGAGAAACCAATTAGACTCTATTTAATTGTAATTATTTTAATTGGTACTTTTATTTCCTCTATTGTTTTATTTTCCTAAGCACGTACGAAACCGTAGATAGGCAGTTGCGAGATCAAAATTACGTTAACTTTATTACCCGGGCGAGACTAAATTCGAAGAAAATCGAGGTATGATGAACTGCCGCCCTAGGACACGCCGCCCGCCCTTGCCTTCCTTTGGCTCTAGTATATAGGTGAACTTTGATTTTTTGCACGTATCTTTTCTTGTACGTATTTTTGATATGGATATGACATCATAATGAGGCCTAACGCCACAACTTTTATTTTTAGTAAAATGACATCATATATGAAGGTTTTTGGTTAAATATAGCCTTCAATAACATCAATATTTAATGATTAAAAAGTTACCTGGGGGCCTACCACAACCTCTTATAGCATTATTACTTCAATCGTACATTGATAAGTAATGATACTGTAATGTTGCAGAGGCAGAGCAGTTTGATGACGTCACGTTAAATCGTTCACTGAAATTCGTCATGTTGACACTACTATATAAAAATGTAGACGTCTCGTTCTCATGCAGGAATACTTTATAAGTTCATGGTACGAATTTGATCAGTATTATTGTAAATTTGCAACATTACTGTCATGAACCATGATGGGTTTCTATTAGTTTGTGGTAAGGCCCCTTGTTTACAAGTATCATAGTAATTCCTTTTCCTATGCTAACAAGTGTCGCATACTTGAATAATTGTAAGTAGGTCTTCATTGATATTTTATTTATTGATATAGCTCCAGTGAACTGAATATAAAATCAATAATGTATTTCAATATAAGGTAAATTAATTTGCCTGAAAACCTTCGAAAGCTAGTTTAACTTCAGGATATGAGGAAACGACCTATTTACCTGAACGGGTATCTTTTAAAAGTAAAACATTTCAATGGAAAATATAAGAAAATATTTATAGAGCAGCTTTAAATCCAGGATCCCAGGAGTAGGTTGAATTGAAGTTAAATGAACTCCCGCCCTAGGACGTGTCGCCCTTGCAACCTTCTCGAAGCAGATGTTACATTATATTTGATATTCTCTTGGAAAAAATATATATATAACAGTACCTAATTTACAAAAACAGTAAGAAAAATGAAAGAAAGTAATATAATATGGTTTTTTGTGTAACAGTAGCAAAAAAGCAGACTGCTAACAGGGAAGCGGTCACAGTCGCCGAATAGTTTCATTTAGGGACTTTTTCAATACTTTGTTGTATTTGAAGAACACTTTTATGATACTAAATGTAGAATAAATGTATTTATTTTGAAAGTGTGACAGAATGGGTTGTATGGGTTTGCAAAACTGTGACAGAGTGGGACTGTGACGGATCGGCTCTAACTCGTCATTCGACCTAGAATGGATTACTACAAAAATTGTTCTGGGACCATAATCTTCGTAGTTCCTGGGTCCCTAGACAGGGAATACTAGTCAGGGTCTACGTTTAACTATGTATTTGATCCTTGGGCGTTTTTTTTACATTATTGAGTCGTGGAAGTCGCATACGACTCGGTTTATGCGCACTTTCTTACCGTACACCTGTAAGATGTGGAATGAGCTTCCATCAGCGGTCTTTTCCCAGAGCTACAACATGCAGCAATTTAAGAGGAGGGTCAAAAGAGTATTATCACAGGGTAAGCAACGCATCAGTGGCACGCCTAGTGTTACAGATGTCCATAGGCTACGGTGACCTCTTCCCATCAGGAGGGCCGTATGCTTGTTTGCTAACTATAGCATAAAAAAAATTATATAATAGCACTCTGCAGAATAAAATAGAGCTCGTTTTCTACATTTCTACACTTGGAAAATATACGGATCACTAAAAGTAGCGTAGAGCTTCCAGGACTCAGTTATGTGTGGATAATTTTTTATTCAGGTGACGAGATGTTCAATAATAGAACCGAGATAGTAAAATGAGATAAAATAGCTCTTCCGAACATTTCCCTTATTATATTTTGAACCCCGGCTCTAGAAGGCCGTATGGTAGCTTCACTTCAGTATGTATGTAGGAACATATTTGTTATATAAGTTAAAAAAATCACTTCGCTGAATATTGATGAAATTATAGCATCTCAGAAGCCACGTAAACAGCCACAAATAAAAATCAAATCTCGATTGATCGAATTTTCGTGCTTTACGGTGTACGTACATACCCAAACAAAATATATTTAGAAATGCATCGTACTAAAAATTATAACTTATAAGAAAATTTGAAAAATCAGTGTAGTTATTAAAAAAGCATAAAACTGGTTTAGTTTTTTATTCACTAGTAAATTATTTCTGACCAAAACTGTAATGTAACTGCTGTTCTAAATTCTAACAAAACTCACCTATTATGGTTAACATTGCTGTAAAGTAAACAACATGTACCGTTGGAATATGTCCCTGAAGGCCTGCAGTAGTTTGACTCGAGGTTGGATGAACCCCCGCCCTAGGACGTTCCGCCCGCCCTTGTCTTCCTTTCAGACTTAACTCCCGACACTTGAGCGACTGGATGCTGGACTTCTGCTTCCAAGCTTACTTTTAAAATAAATAAATAAACAACAAACAGGTCTGTTGTAAAAATGTTAACAACCTCTGCACACCGTATAAAACTAACCGCTTGTTTTACAATTTCTTCTAAATAAAATACATAATTAAAAATTATCTAGGACCTTAGATATATATAATTATCGACTGACCTCCCCACCTAGTAAGACTTTTAGGAAAATTCCCAACGGCCCACTGGTTTTATAAGTAGCGAGGTTTTGAGCTCTGTAGCACCAACGCGACTTTTGCGAGCTTTGTAGGCAAACAGTATTTTCGTAGAATTATGTTACTACTTACGATTACGATTTAATATAATAAACACACTTCTTAGCAAAAAGATAATACTTTCCGATTAGAAAATACTCAGAATAAACTGTTTTTTTTTAATAGATCGTCTGAGTTTGAATTGAGATTAGTTTTTTACACCATCATTTATAGTTAATCATTACCTCAATCCATCAGACGTATGTAAATTGTGCACACGTCATCAAATAGCAAATTTGTCCTCACGCTGATTTTCCCAATAAATAAATATCACTTTTATTAACAGCACTTCAGGTTTACTAATTCATAACTTGAACGGGCTCCTAAATCTTATATAAGTGGAATAAATGATGACGTGACAGAGAACCTGCGAACTGGGCGGCCGCCCAGTTCACTGAACAATCGCCCTAGGTCGCGCCGCCCGCCCTTGCAGCCTTCCCTTTTCTCGATTTCGAGATGTTCGGTAATATCTCAAAAACTTGTTTTTGTTGCGACTTTTTCATTGTAGAGAAGTTGTATTTAATAATGTTTGTAGAAACTTGTTATATAGTCCATTATGAATACAAAGCTTCTATTCATAATTTTTTTATTGTTTTGACTAGATATTATTTAACTTCACATAAGAGTTTCTTTTGTAGTAGTTTTTAGGTACACAATGTCGATATGTTTTAATCTTTATCCATATAAATAAACGCCTAGCTCGTCACGTCCTTCATTCTCATAAAAAAGACGTTGTCCTGAGTGACTGACTGACAAATGATTTATATTCCAAACTACTGGAAGTATATGTATATAAGTATATAAGCATAGGGTCCCATTAGGTACAAAAGAAAAATAGCCTGTTCTTGAAAAAATGTAGTAATCGTGTCTAGAGAATTACTAGCTAGTGTCCAGTGTATTTGTAGGGACACATTTATTTATAATATTGACGACGCCGGCGCCGAAAAAGGGCGTGAGATGTAATTTAGGCAGTCGTTTCTCCACTACTACCGCGTCATGTCATTAATTATATTATATAGATCATTTTTTAACACTGGTGACCCCTTTCTTTGTTCATTGTAAGATTTTTTGTGGCTTTATTAACGTGTTTATGATTTTAATGTCTAATTTTATGCCAAAATTAATTTTTTAAGAAGGGGGTTGGTGTAGGTACACATTTGTTTATAATATTGACGACGCCGGCGCTGACCTATATAAAGGGCGCGAGATGTAATTTAGGCAGTCGTCTCTCCACCACTACCGCGTCATGTCATTGTTTATATTATATAGATCATTTCTTAACATATTCATTTGGCCCAATATTTCGCCAACACGCAATAAATGTCGCTCGATAATCTTGCGTTATGCAGAAATAAAATAATACGTAAAATAGTCCGCGTTATTCCGTTGTATGGGATGAGGCATCTGTACTGTAGGTATTATATTATCTGGGATATAAGTAAGGAATTCATAGTTGTAGAGCGGTGTCTTTTTCCTATATCGTATGTTGTAAGGTATGTACAATTGTACAAATAGTTGGAAAGGATTTTTGAAAGTTTGAGGTTTGAGGGTTTAATATTCGTATTAAAACTGTATGAAGACGCGAGTAAAACCGCAGCCTGCCTCTAGCTGTACAAGAAAACATCATCATCATCATCATCATCATCAACAACAGCCTGAAGACGTTCACCTCTGAACATAGGCTTTAACAAATAAGCGAAAAAAAAAGTAATAATTACAGAACTAAAGCTTACGGTATGTACGCTCGGTTGGCCCGGTACTTGACAGGATTTGCAGGCTGGGTGGCTGCCGGCTGGTCAACAACCGCCCTAGGACGCACCGCCCGCCCTTGACAAAGCGATCTTTCCGACCACAATCTGCAGTTTGGTAATTTTGGTTTTGGTGGTCGGGTTCCCGTTATATTGTGTACTCATTTTTAGATAAATGACTTCACGGAAGTTCAACTTAAGTACTAAATGACACAAAAATATCTAGTGTAACGCTAAAATTTGCAAGATATCCCTTGTTTAACTTTTTGGGGCATCGGTTTGCAAAAAAAAATGGGAAGCTGTGAATTGTATTATTGTTATCTCATAAATAATAAATAATAATAAATAATAAATATGTGTGGACATTTCACACAGCGCCATCTAGCCCCAAACTAAGCATAGCTTGTACTATGGGAACCAGATAACTGATACAATACTTATATACTTTTTTGTTTGTAAATACATACGTAGAATATAATATAACACCCAGACGCAGAACAAACATCTATGTTCATCACACAAATGTTTGTCCCGGGTAGGAATCGAACCCACAGCCCTCAGTTCACAAGGCAGGGATACTATCAACTGAGCTATCGGGCCCGTCGTACATAAACATGAATTGATTTTTGTGTAATGGGACCCTAAATTGTTACGGTCTCCGTTGCTGGTGCCGTTACCCGCTAGGGCGGCGTGTCCTTCCTTGGGCGGCCTAGGGCGGACGTCAACCTCAGAAACCGGGCTTCTTTACCTCACTCAATTTCATAATGAGTAATGAGATTTATTGGCAAAGGAAATATTAAATTAAATTTTTAAATATATAATTTATTTTATTAAATCACAAAGCAGATTAAAAATTTCTTTTGACAAATGGATTTGGATATACTTACAAATAGTTTTAAACTAGACTCTAATCCTAGAACCTATATCAGTTGAGTTTATTTCTTCTATTACTAGCAACTATCTGGTTTTTCCGGTACGAAAATCCCATAAAAAAAGTACGTTCACTTTTCCCCAAAACTAATTATTTTCTGGGATTTCATTTCCAGACTTTCTTTCTATAAAACCCTGATTCAAACATTTACGAATATTTTAATATAAAAAACAACCAAATTGGTTCAACCTTTCACAATAAGATAAGATAAGACAAGATAATTTTTATTGCCAAAATTAAATGTTACAGTTTTGTTTCATAATATACAATGCAAGAATATACATTTCCCTCAGATCAAACTAGACTATGAGCCCCTTTCCAAGATTTCATTTTATATAAATAGAATAGGGTGTTAAATTTAAACTGTAACTTGATATAACTTACTCGACGACCAGTTCCACTTTATAGGTACCCCCAGAATGTCCTAGCTGAATCCCGGGATGCAATTTTCGAGCAAACAGCCAGGGCGGGCGGGTGTCCTTCCTAGGGCGGGCGTCAACCCCAGGCTCGTCTCGTCTGCACCGATCTCCACGTAATTTACCCAACCCTTGTAATTACTTCACGTTTTTGCGTCTGAATTCACTAGATGAGTGACAGCTGCTTGTTAAGATTTTAAATTAAGAAAAAGGATGAAATGTTTAAAATTTAAAATTAAATAACTTTGATCCCTCGATCGTTTTCTACGGATCTTACCCAAATTATTATCAATCATTTTGCTCAAGCACTAGTTTAACCCATTAAAGAAAGAATCACGGAAATCAATCCAAATTTTATTGGTTACGTTTCAAAGTTTTTTTTAATCAACGATAGGCTAACATTTGACCACGGTCTCACCTGATGGTCGACGATGGAGCATGCTTGCCTAAAAAATACCAGTTCACTCTAGCCTAAAAACTCCCAGATTATATTTGTCAGGAAACAATGACAAATGCTGGTGAGGTGTTCCAGTCCTTTACTGTCGGTATTATAAACGAGGAATCAAAACGCTTTGTACGTATTTTATGAATTTCTACCATATTCTACCGTGTTTCCGTGCGTCTTGTTGTACGATGGTAAAAAGGGGATGGATTAGTTAAGTTGCGCAATTCCATTGCACTTTCTCCGAAATGCAGCTTGTAAAAAACCGATAGGCTGGCAACCTTACGCCGGCTTTGAGTGCATTTGAAAAATATGTTTGAAGTTTTGTCGTTATGTTTAAAATGGCACGCCAACAAAAAACAAGAGCCAACCGACATTATAAAACAGCCAGACATCACCTGTTCCACACACCCTGAACCTTCTTGAACCTGTCACCTTCCCCGGCGTAGCGCGTAGCTCGTAGCGACCTCTACGCGGGTCTACGGCCGCGCGTCCGGACGTAGAAGCGGGGGCACCGTAGCACTTCAGCGAAAAATCTTACCGTCTATTATTCAATAAGCTACACTCGTTATGTGAATAGCTAGTGACGTACCGTAAAGAAATGTTGGTCACATTTTTGTCACTTTTATGACATTCGCGGTACGAACAATTGATTGGTTTTTTGTGAACTAGTAAGCTGGACATTGACTGTCTGCACTGCAGTAATAGAAAACAATCTCATGCCACGACTGAATTTATATTCATCTTTGCGGTATATTTTTGTACTTGACGACATTTCGCGTAAAGAAATGTGCCTAATAGCTAGGCGTAATATTACCGTTTAAGGAGGGTGCCTATAACTTATTAAAATCCATACTTCCTAATCCTATGCATAACTTATCTAAATTCTTATTAATTAATGAATATCCTTTTGATATTTAATGAGTTCGGCGATACAACCTTATTACATAAAATGATCTATTGCAATAAATGGTTCTATTTTGACGACGCTGAATAAACCTGTAAATTGGAACAAAAGGGGGTTAACTTTAATTTTTTATATCATTACCATTCACAGTATACATAAAAGTTTTTTCAATTATATAATGATACATTACTAACATGCATGGGTTTACTTTACTACAAAAGTAATATAAACTAAAAGAAAAATAAACGCTTCTTGAAATAGCATGACACAAAACATTTAACACGATTGCACCACAGAAACCGCCCAATCTAACGCTAGAGGGTGCCGAAACCGCCCAGGCGTTACCGAGTCATAGACCCTCGGAACATCAAAGGCTGCCGCCTCCCGCATCGCCCATCACCCCCCGGTTTCATTGCGTTTTCACCTCTAGCCCGGCGCGGACGGCCCGGTCGGCAGTGCATCGACCGAGCTCGCAAGGTTGCATGCCAACACATAGGCAGTTTCGGTGATACAACAGTTACAAAGATGGTTACAGATACACTACCAACTTTGGTTGTGTGCGTAACCAATCCTCGTCTATCATGAGAGTGAACAAAGCTTTTTTTGTAGAGCTTACTTTACATTAACAGACATTTTTCGAAATTGTCGTAGTAATTCAATGACGTGTATAAGGGGTTTATCAAAATGTTATATTCACGAGTGTTTAAAAGTTCTTAAGATTATTGTAATACTATTCAATTATCAAAATTATTTAAAGCAAATACTTTTACAATACATAATCTGTTATGAGCATCCGTGACGCTCAACATCAGGCGAAGGACTAGCTCATCAGAGCTAAACAGAGTTATTTTTCTGCCCCGGAAAACATTGCTCATTCATTAAATTCTACCATGTTTTACTGAAGTAGAACATCTTGTATTGTCATGTATTTAGTCAAGAAACATGGAACAGGCATATTATTATGCCCGCAACCAACATTTCTTGTACTTCGTTAAATAATAAAGAATTACATGGTACTATTGGCTAATGTCGGTACGGTCGATGAGAGAAGTGCTACGAGCGTCGAGCTCACGTTCCGATAGCTCACGTCACGTGTCAACCCTAAAATTTTAGTTTCATGAACACGTTTTATTGCGCGTACCGATGTGCTTTATGCAATCAGAATTTGGCAAGGGCTGTCGAGGAATTCGAGATGACGGGAAATGTTGTTTTTTAAGCATGTAATATTTTGAAACTTATGTATGTTTGTAACAAACAATGGATGAAACAAGAACACGAGCGTTGAGTAAATGTTATACCGATCGGTAAAATGTTGACGTAGAATCTGTCGCAAGTTACTTAACACTAGGACTATACTGAAAGGCCAGTAATTCAGGTGTAACTTGGCCGTAGACAGAGAAAGCAATAGACTAAATCACGTTGCATCTTTTTTACTCCGGGAGCCAAACAGCTGTATGAGAATAAAGCATGTGTAATAGAGAAATTCATATGCTTTCTTTGTTTCTGTTGCTGTAACCGGTTGACGCCAAGTTTAAGTTTTCCTACTAGCTTGGCGTCAAACATATGGTGTGATACTATTTTCGAGGACTTCTGCGGTACTCTCTGAAATAAAATAGCTGCCATAAACTTGTAAGTATAATATGTTTGGTCCCGTTCTGTGGCTATTAAATAGGTACAATGGTGCAGTGTTTGAAAATAGTGGAAATAGTGCTGTTTCATGTCCGGTTACAGTGCTGTAGTCTGGTTGGTCTGTGAGCGTGACGCTTTGTTTGCCCATTTTGCCACTTATTATTAGCAGGGTACCGTTTTACCATATTACAAATGTAGTGATTATGGTGAAAGCACAATTTCTAAAAATGTACACCATACTATGTGTGAACGGACTTGTTAACTAATATAGGTACTAATTTTTACTATTATAGTTATATGAGTAATATAATTGGCTTTCTATTTGAAATTATCGTTTCTGTATCCAGCTATACATCGCTCAATGAAGTTGATAACTATGAAATAATACAAGTAAATGTAGCCGACAAAGCTTACCTGCCGCGGGATAGATGTCTGACGGAACTAAAAGGACTCTCAAATGAGTTTCCGGAACCTTATATGGACTTTGAAAATAAAAGCATTATTGAAGATACATTTTTCACAAGCTTTTCAAATGAACGATAAATGTGTCAATACTACTATTAAAAAAAATTGCTACCATCGGGATTTGAACTTTATTTTGCACTTCACCAGGCTGACTCCTCATTTCTTTCTTTCAAGTTTGGTCAGTTTTTTGTAATTAGGTTTCGAAATCAGTTACGACAGCTTTTCCATGTCTTCGTAACAAATTGATAAAGAAGAAATGTGTTGCCGTTTTAGTAACTGAGTTTTGTAATCATCTACGATAGATCTGCAATGGAGAAACATATCGACGTGATTTAAAGGCTGAAAAGCTAAATAAATAGGAAATGTTAAGGAAGAGAAAATATCAAAGGAAGCAAAGGAAGAACTTTGACTTGAAATTTAATCATAAAACATCTAACAATGCCGAAAATTTCGCTGCCATCAATATTCGTGATCTCAAAGAATCTAGATAGTGAAGTTGAAAAGGTAGACAGCATAGGCCCTTAAGCGATCAAAGCGCCCTTAAGCTTTGATTGCCGATAAAGAGCCTAGACGAGAGACAAAGACTAAACAGGACGGGAATTATGAGCCAAACTTTACTCACTACGGTGTCTTCTGAACTGGGTACGAAAATTCCTTTGAGATACTAAAATTTTTTAACACCATCAATAAGAAATTAGCCTTAGCACGCTCACAGACGCAATAAGTGCGTGTGCATAGACATCTCCTGTATACGCACGCGTCCAGGAGCGTATTGTTATCTTACCCGACGCACACATACGCGCCGCGCACACACAATCACTCGTCTAGATAAGTTGTTAAAATGCGATGTTCCGGGGCTCGACATTCGTCAGTAGGATAGGTCACGGACCACCAACACTGTACCTTTCTCACTCTAACTCATAACACCATCCCTGTCCCAACTTATATTACTACAATTTCGACTTTATCTCAAACGGGCAAGGACGTTTTTCTTTCGTTGGAAATCCAGGTATAAATTTCGCTTTCAAAGCTAACTCAGCCCTAGGACTTGAATAACCTAACGCTTTGCCAGGTGTAGAACAAATTCAACTTCAATGTGTGGCTATAAGGTTGATAGTTCCGTTTTAGACATGTAGGGCCTTCCAGGTCTCCCGGTATTCGTCCTTGGTGGGTCAGGACGAATTAGTCTTGGGAATAATAATTTATGTAAATGTACATACATGTATGTACACAGGGGCGTACATAGGCTTTGTCGGCTAGGGTACATAGGTCCTAAAATAATGAACGCTGTTTTGTTAGCGTCATAAGTAATTGGTTTCAGCTTTTGTGACGCTGAATTATTTTGGAGGCCATTTTGATTGGGGTAATGAAAGGGTCGGATTGCTGAATATTTTTCATGAATTTACTGAAAGGTTCGCATGTGTTGTAGCTCGCCAAGGTCTCGTATTACGGTGAAGTATTCAGTTCCTAATAATTAAAAGTACACATTCATGACTTTAATCGCTTAGATCCTTTGTGTTTCAGCTATGTATGACCTGAATAATTGGTTACTGATGTGGTATTCTAGAATAAGTCATATATAATGTTATGACTTTTATTCTTCAATTAACTTTACAAGAACACCAAATTCACGGCATTGTGGTACCTTTTTGCATAATACTCTGTGTAGTAGATAATAGTCGGAATTCAACGTGGACCTATATTAGTCAAAGATCAGTTTAGGTCACCTAAGCAGTCGTTACTTATTAGCGCAAGCCTCTCACACGACACGCCACTGAGCCTAGTCTTCGGCCCTTGTAAATACCTACCTTGCGGATAACGCTCTATCTAGCCTAGTAATACATTATCCAAACAATATCAACTCCGTTAATACGATATACTTTAATTTATAACAAAATACAGATAAATATAGATGTTTTTTGTCACAATAAACACAAATCAAATACAGCCAACGATTAATTCAATGGATGTTCTTATCTTAAACGATCTCTACTAGCAACCTTTTGATACAAAGGCAAAAGAAACATTAAGACGAGAGATATGGAATAAAGTGAGCACATGAGAGTTTCTATCTATATATAATATCTCCTGTATTACATAAGTGTATGAACAAGACGATTACTTTGGACTTGTGTTCTTTAAAGCTCGACTTCACCAAACAATGACAGATTTTGTATTAAAATTATATATGCACTGTGGTTTTATATTGCGCAGTGTAGATTTTAAGTAGGCTCTGTAATTATTGTTCTAATTCTCCGATAAAACTTTAGTTCAATATGGTGGAAGCAAACCTAAGTTGACCCATATTCGGAGAGCCCTAGGGCTAGGACGGAACTAGGTTGAAGGGTGGAGGAAGGATAAGTCTAACGCCGTCAATAATCAGACAGAATTCGTAGTGAAGTCTGAAGCCTTATATATGTTTGTGTGAAGGGAAATTCGGTATTTTATATTAGAGCTTTGTGTTTAGCCGCCCACGGCGTTTTTTACGTAATTTCATGAGCTGGGGGCCTACCACAACCTCTTATAGCATTATTACTTCAACCATACGTTGAAAAATGGCATAAATACTTTTAATAGAATACTGTAATATTGCAGAGGCAGATTAGTTTTGATGACGTCACGTTAAATCGTTCACTCAAATACATCATGTTGCCACTAAAGTGAGACAGTCATAACGCTGTATAAAATGTAGACGTCTCGTTCTCATGCAGAAATACTTTATAAGTTCATGGTACGAATTTGAACAATATTATTATAACCTTGAAACATTACTGTCATAAACCATGATGGTTTTATATTAGTTTCTGGTAAGGCCCCAGATGTCACAAACTAAATCACCTATTCATATCTAATCTATAACTTCTTCCAACAGAAAAAAAATGTTTTAACGTGTGAAAAACAGATAAAAGCATGTCACCTTTCAGCTTATAGGTAAAGTTGGAACCATTATAGGTAGGTACCTACTTGTTACCTATGAGTACAGAAATAAAATCCTAGCACTAAACTCACCAGCAAATATCTACTTAGTATTTTGTGAGCCACATAAAGTAACTAAAGTCACATTTATGTTTTAGAAAAAGCCGGCGACGAAATATAAACAAATCACAGTTGTAGACAAATTGTTAGGTATTTTCTTCCAACATTTTCCTTATTTCACGTACAAAAACTTAAAGGTACAATAATAAATCTAGGGCATTCAATTATTTAACCGTACATCTCTCTAGGCTCCCTGGAGCCAGGTCTTCGTAGACCTGAACCACCTGTGATCTAATAAGGCCTAGAACTTGTTTAGCGTCCTAGGCGTTAGGCTTAGACTTGTTCCAACAGGTCACGGACGTGTGAATTTTTTATCAAAGGACCGGCTTCCGATGGGATGGATTATGGATAAGGCAAATGCGGATAGAAGCGGTTTATTTGGAAGAAAACCTATTTTCCTAAGTATTTTCGACGCCGACTTTTTTGGTTATCCAACCGCGGCTACTTTCTATGCGAATGATTTCTAAATCTGACACCAGGTTTAAGCACATGGTCTGTACTGCTGATGTCAGAATTTTTAAGAAGTCTAGATGTTTGTTTATTGGCTTAACTACCATATCCCACCCTACGATAACAGCCGGGACACCGACGGCTTTGTGTGCCTTACGAAGCACGGTAGCGCTCATTTGAAAATGTCACTTATAGTAAATGATCGCTGACGCAAAGTATGAAAGTAGTGACCGCAGCAAACGTAACTTCACGGATTAGTTGAGGTCTAGTCTAGCTTTGCTGCGAGCGCCTGCTGGCTTAGTTTATAAGGTGACAGATCTCTTGCTATTTATTGTGATCAATCATCTCTTTTTACGTCATTACTCCCTGTGACGCCATACAGCAAAGTTGTCTGGAAAAGCAATTGACGAAAGATACGATGAAAGCATTTAGTAAGTTTGAAAGTATATCGCGTGAATTTCACCCTCGTTTCTCCATCACGTTTTGTACCACGTTTCTTCACACTTGAAAATGTCGCTTGTAACAAAAACTCAGAATAAGTACCGATAGAACTCCAGTACATTTGTGAAATGTAAGCCGTTTAATTGGTGCCATATGTGGCACAACACGACGTTCACGTGGTTTAATGCTCTGTGTGAAGAGCTCCCAGAATATTATTTAGAATGACAATTTGGGCAGTTAAATCGTGCCACAACACATCGGAAAAGCAGCATCAGAAATCTGGTGTGACATTCCACTGGTAAGATATGATTTTTTTTTTGTGTAAAATTGTCTAATATACTAAAATAGTGAAAACAAATTACTCATGTTTGCATCTGTATGTGATGAGGTAAGTAAGCATAGTACAGCGAATTACTAGCGCGCGTTTTGATGTGACGTTGTTTGCAAACTTCCCTTCTATATGTACTCATTCTAAGCTCAAATTTTTATTGCGACTGTCCTACCACTTTTTCGCAATGTTGCCACACGAATCCTCAGGCCTGACGTAAACAAGTTACGTGGCTTAACCTTATGGTGACGAATTTCTCTTGAAAAGTGGAAAGTACATCTTATGCTTTAGCTTTTTGGACACTTTTTTAAAACGTAAAGGAATGACGTGACAATGTCGTTCGCCTGATGCTAAACGTCACGGTCGCTCTCGCAGTTGCAATCTAACCAATTTATTGCAAATAAGGTCATTTTAGCACTTTTACAAGTCAACAAGCTTAACAAAGCTTAAAGTACCCAATTTAGTAGAGTGCCACCCGGAATTTCAAAATTAAAGTTTAGCGTGATATTTTATTGCACTGCGAGTACCCATTCATCCTGTGATAAGATAAGATAACTGGATCAGGTCATATAGTCTCATTTTCCCTAGTAATTTCACCAGCTACAGTGCCCGGACCACAGTAATTAATGCTTAAGATTATTTCTTCTGATAGTAGTTCAAAGGCAGTGAAAAAAGTTTGAAAAAACGTGTGGAGGATGTGTGAGAGAAAGAGAGGGTGTCTGTGTATATTTCTGTATCATTTTTACACCTGAAGTAAAACGTATTTAATGCTAAAAAGAGTAGTACCAATTTCTAAGCACGTGTCAATTAATAGTTTTCTTGGTCTCTGTATTAAGGGGGAGACACAAACATCACCATGAAATCATGAATCTTCATCATAATCATCATCAGCTTGAAGACGCCTACTGCTGACCATGTGCCTCCCCCATAGAGCGTATCTTTGAGTGGCTGCTTGCCTCCTGCATCCATCTTCTCCCTGCAGTTCTGACCAGGTCATCGGTTCACCTAGTGTGAGACCATGAAATTTAATAGTAGAGAATATGATTATGACAAACCCACACCCAAAAAAGCTTGCCTCTGATATGATGAAAATAATAACGCTATCACACGTGCTGTTGGCCACGGTACACTGCGGTGCGAAGTTGCCATATTTTACCCTTTGTCTAGGTTTTGAGATATCCTTAGTAAATATTCAGGTGTAGAGTAAAGCTGCTGCAGCAACCGTTCCCAAACAAATTGTTCCATCATTCCTCAAACCAGACACGTTCATTTTTATACGCCATTACACAACACCCATCGCCCAATTCCCGCCCCCGCCGTGCCACCGCTGTCGCCACGAGGGTGAGTCTGTGTGGGTGGGCGAGGGTGTGTGGGTGACGGGGGTGAACGTCCCCGACCTTCAGACGGCGGCGGGAGGCTGTCTAGGAAGCTCCCCTGGCTCCCTACCCCTAGAGGTGTTCGGTAGCACCCCTAAAGCTAAAGACATAATGTGACAATACAATGTTACGACTTTTGGGCAACCAGTTTGTTTGAGTAGAATTGTATAGGACTAATAGGTCATTTAAAATATGATTAATCGAAAAAAGTAAACTGACAAATTCGTGTCAATTCTGTCGTACGGAATTCTAAACTACACTTTATTTGACCATAATTAAGCTTGCGATTTTTTGCCATTTCAACTTATGTGAAAAGGACAGAAAACATTTTTGTTTATAATTCACAACCTACACTGTTGGTTGCACTTGCGTTGCTTTTATTATTTTATCAATTTTTTTATACTTAGGCTTGCGTTTAGTCGATTTAATCCTAATAATAAATGACCGGTGTAGACAAGATTCTGCGATGGACTTCTCCTTGAGTTGCTGGTTAGGATGACATAGAAAATTCTTTCAAGATGTCTATGTCTACCTGTCTAAGAAAATGCTTAATCTGGTTCATGTTTAGAGCCAGTTTGGTAGACCTTACTACTGGCGTTAGGAGGCTCCTTTTCTGTGTCTTCTTTGATAGCTGAAGTAGCTGTATCTCGGAGAATTTAACCACTCTTCTTTGGTTGAACTGCATCTTGTACCTACCTAAACCGTCTAGCTCATCATTTATCTAACTAAATAGACCAATCCGTTTGGGATGTCACTGCAAGGATTTGAAAGAAATTAAAACAGATTCTGTAAGTATTATGTAAACTTTATAGCTGTTGTCTTTTGTTTTAATAAGCTCCTCCATTTTATCTATTTTTCTCAATCCATTCGGATTGGAAGACACTTAAATGCAAAAATACAAAATAGTTATTGACATAAATATTTATACATTATTTTAATGAGTCCATAGATTCCCAACTAGTATTTAAACTGTATTTCAGAAATGACGCCACTTTTTCTTGGGCCATCCACACACATAAACTTGAGAGAAGCTTGACTGTCACAGGAATATTGCTAGCAAACTCTTGCCCACAAAGACCGTACGTCGCGTCAACACGGCGGTGTTTTGAAACAAGGCATAAAATCGCACTTCACATCTCAGCGGTGAGCTCACACCCTAACAGGTCTCATTATAATTAATATATAATAGGCGGCTTATGTTCAGACTCGTGTTACGTCGAGCCAGTGATTGGGAGTTACAGGGGAGTTACAGTCTACCTTTGTCGGAGCTGACTCTCAAAGGGCTTGGATGCGGGCTTAAAGGAACCTCCGATACTGTTACTAGTGTCTGTATAGTATAATGCTAGTTAATGAATATGAAAGCACTCAATATATAATAGTACATTGAGTTTATTTTTATTTAACAAGTAGATTTACATTTTTAAATTTTTTGGATCTCCTTGCGTGTGAGTAGAACCACGGTATGCCACTTGTAAATTAATTATTATTATCATAATACTAAATTAATAATTTCGTGACAACTTTAATTTTATTGTGGTATCAACTGATCATGTTGTCAGTAAAAACTTCAGGGGTTAATATTTGTTTTAGGTTTTTAATAAGCATATTTATAAGTCACTATACAAGCCGATAAGTATCGCTGTTAATACACGAATCTGACAAAATGAAAGAATTTTAATATTTCTCATATATTATCTACTTCAAAACCTCGTGATATTATTTTCTTCAAAGTGATGTACTATAAAAAAAAACAATAATGAAATTTTAATTAATTTATAGTTTAGTGATGTACCATATATATTGTTGAAATTCCGTGTTCCGTGAACTATATAAGCCAGACATTCCTCACTTAGTTAGGTATTTAGGCCCATATGCGGCCTAGGTATATACATGGCGGGATCCTAACACGCGCCTCGGGCTTCTAGACGAACACTCGGGTAGTTCTTGTTAAACACTAGATCCAGTTATTGGAAAACTTACTGTACATAACCGAGTGACCTAAAAGCCCCTTGTGTGCCCCTATATAAGAGATGCCCCGCGGTTTCAACGCCAATTGAACCGGTTTCAGTAGTTTTTTTTAATAGCTAAATAGGCCCGCAATCTCATTTGATGGAAACTGACTATGCAGTCTACGATAGGACATGCTTGCCTAGAAGATACCTATTCACTCGAGTTTGAAGAGCTCCAGATTGTACTTAGTTTATTGGGACACAAAGACGCTGGTAAAGTGTTTTATTCCTTCGCTGCTCGGCAGCGACATGACTCGAAAATTCTAAAACTTCTGAAATAAATAAGGTCGCTGGGCATGAGGCGGCGGCTGGTGCTACTTGGGGGAGGCCTATGTTCAACAGTGGACGTCTTCGGACTGATGATGATGATGGTCATAAGGGCGTTAGCGTAATTTATTTACTTATGAACTTGTTGCATTAAGTTTTTTCTAAAGAAACACAGAGCAAAAAGAAGCGTCATATTCTTCAATGCTATGTGAGAAATTTCGAACTTTAACGAGGCAATCAACGTTTTTTATCCAAAAATACAATAAATGGAGACATTACGCATGTTCACCTATTTCAGTTATAGCAATAGGTACTGCTCATTATTACGTGGTTATTTTCCAGACACTGCTACCTATTTATACAAGTAGGTACCTACTAGAACGCCACATATATTCCTAGCGAATATAACACAAATATTAATGAATATTTAACCAGGCTTTCATTATGAGCCCATATATTGTATACACATTATACTGATATGCCATATTATACTAGTATGTAATTAATGTGTGTCCTAGATCAAAATTTAGACGTAGGTATAATAGATGTACTAATAGGTCGTAATAAGTATCTGATACCTAAAAGAATATCACATATTTTCTTATAACTGAATAGGCGGGCATTTGACCGTAATCTCACCTAATGGAAAGTGGCGATGCGGTCTACCACGGTACATGCTTTTTTGTTAAAAATTGTATTTATTTTAAAAGTAAATGATATTTAATAAAAACTAACCTTAGTTTTAAAGATTGGCATACAATGGCGTGGCTTGACGTGTAGCCTGTGACGTCTATGGATGCATCATATACCGTGGGTCGCTCCAGTGTGTCGCAACCCACGTTTGTGTGTTGGTAGATAGATTATTATTATTCTTGGGTATGCTAGTTTCCTGACAATTGTCAGTCATTATAATCAATAGCCGAAAGACGTCCCTGCTGAACATAGGGCTCCCTCAGAGAGCACCACTTTCTTTTTGTTTAACAGTAACATATATGAATAGGACGATAAAATTTGCGGAATAATAAATCGAAAGCTAGAAAAGTTGACAATTGTTTCCGTCAAAGAGCGGGGGTCGCTCATTGTAGCGAACAGGACGTCGCGAAGTTACGAGGGAGAAGGCCTAATTACACCCTTTATTGCGCGAAATACAAATAAACTCCGCTTCCGGTGTTCAAAGAACCGGAAACGCGGTTTTTCAGCCCTTTCATTATACGTCCTCCTTTTTCTTTTTGATAGTAAATGAATCGTATAAAACTCGTATATATTAATTGTTTTCGGATGATAGGACATGATGAAAAATTTCAAACATTCCATGTAGGTACTTTTGTGACTACCTTTCCAACCAATCTACGCATTTACCATGTGTACGGGCTACGTACATATAACCTTTAGCTGTGCTTTCGCTACAACAACATCGTTTCACTCTTCCATAACTTAACATTAACTATAACGTAGTTTCATAACATAAATAACAACATAACAAACAGTGGTGGATCTCTGAATACAGGAGGTCCCCAATACACCATGCAAGCTACTTTTTCAGACGCTTTATTTATTTAAAGGTCTCTACGGTGTAATAGCTAGCATGCCGCGACAGCCCATTCAGCCCAACCATTTATACGCAAAAAATCTACATGTTAGGACTTTTCTGTTTTTGCAGAGTTCGTCAGGTAGATACTGCTTAATGCCAACTATTCTGCCAACAACCAGTAGTGTGGAAGCACCTCTGTCTTCCGGTTTCAAGGGCACTGTAGATACATATTTTTAGTATTTTTTTTTGTCTTTCCCATAGTACAAGCTATGCTTAGTTTGGGGCTAGATGGCGCTGTGTGAAATGTCCACACATATTTATAATAATTATTTTATTATTATTATTATTTTATTATTATTATTATATTGAAATTACTGGACAAATGAGACGTTATAATCTAATCTCACGGTCTGGAATTAACTAACCGCAAAAGCAGAAGCGGAAGCAGTGGTGCTGGAGGATAGTCCTTGTTGTTTCTGGAGACAAGGAATTCTAGTTAGGGGTCTGGATCGATGTATGTGGTTGTTAGATGTGAACTATGGAATAAAAATGGCAGTAGCTTTTCTCGTAGCTATTATTAACTACGATTACTAAACCACGATACAAAAAGCTCCCATGCGGCTTAGGGCAGTCCCACACCTAAGCTTCGCGGAGTGACGTATCCGTGACAAGTTATCAAATCGCCTGACAGCACCGTCTCTAGAGTCAACATCGAGTCTTTGCTTTACAATTGGGGCCTACCACAACCTCTTATAGCATTATTACTTCAATCATACTTTGAAAAAAAAACATAAAAGTAAGAATACTGTAATGTTGTTGAGGCAGAGCAGTTTTGATGACGTCACGTTAAATCGTTCACCCAAATACATCTGTTGACACCGGCGTGCGACAGTGATAACGCTATATAAAAATCTAGTCGTCTCGTTCTCATGCAGGAATACTTTATAAGTTCATGGTACGAATTCGAACAATATTATTGTAACCTTAGAGCATTCCTATCACGAACCATGATGGTTTTGTATTACATTGTGGTAAGGCCCCAGGCGCTTTTTGATAATTCTTTACAGTGCGCTTGACTTTTATAGATATTTTAAATTTTAAACATTACTGTTTACAAATTTAAGGCGCCTTTGACGTAAAGAGGTCAAATAATAGTTAGGACTATTATTTTCTATAAGTTCTAAGTTCTAAAATAATTCTAGATATTGTAGCCGAAGCTTTGAAAGGGCACAACTTTCTAGAATTTCATTTTCCATGCGAAACGATTGTTTGTGTTTTTTTTTATCTTTTCTTTTACGTTTGTTAAAATGACTTGTAAACAATTTTGCAAAGTTCTTTTCTGTCATCGTATATTTTTAAAATAAAGGTCATATTTACTTTGGACAAAGTTTTATATGTCTACTAATATTTTCAATGCAAAAGTTTGTGTGTGTGAAAGTTTTTTAAACAGCCGTAACTACTGAACCAATTTTGATGAAAGAATGCAGATAGCTTACACACTCATGAGATGCAGCCTGGTGACAGACGAACGTACAGACAGACAGACAGACGGACGAACAGAGGAGCCTTTGGGTACGGAACCTTAAAAGTAGTCTCAAAGTGTAGACAACCAACAATACACCACTATTTTTTAATTCCCAAAAATAAAAAATGGGCAATGCAGACGAGGTAAGGCATTGTATGTATGCAGTCAAAATTTTAGAATACCTAATAATGTAAAAGTTATTAAAAGTTGAAGTTTCCAGAACTCTTTCCATAAATTATGGTTACCAACAAAAATACTATGTACCTACAATAATAATTGTATTGAATGAATGGACATAATGGGTGTGGGCAGTGGCACCTACTCTTTCTCGCTTTTCCGAAACCTACACCTCTCGTTTTCGCATGTTTGGTTCAGATTCAGATAAAAACAATGTGGGTAGATAGGAAAGCAATTCTAAAAACAATATGAAATTTAGTTTTAAAACAAGTTAGTATAAACATACAGTAAGTACAACGATTGATAGACACAGCACTGCTTTAATTTACATATTAACTTAGGTACAAATCAAAAATATTTACGTTACTCCGACGTTTCCAGATTCCAGATCAGTTACTGCGTAATTACGTTAAAATGTCACTTCACTCTTTCAACACTACACTTTCCCACTGGCATAATCATGTACACCACTTAAAAAGAACTGTACGTAGGTAAGGTACACTTCCTACGTTACATTACATTAAAATTAAACAATTAACACTAACGTCGGCGCGAGCGCGTTTGATTTGTTTACTTTTGGTTCAACATCGACACAGACCGGCGGGGGTGCGGTGCGCGGGAAGTGCACCGCGTCCAACCAGACGTTCGGGTTGACCAACGATTCGGTCGGGGCACGTCGATCGGGCCACCCGAAGTTAGCCTGTCAAGTTGTTTATGGAGGATGTCTTATTATTGAATGAAATGGCGAGAATTCATGTTTGTGTGCGAATTGACGCAGTGATTGACTACTTATTGATGTTTTATAGGATATTTTTTTTTTGCATCGTGTTTTCTTTTTTTTCTGCATGGATGTATTAAGTACCAGCAACAGATAATGGTAAATTTTTTTTCTGGTAACTAAAAATAGTGGTGTATAGGTACTGCAACGTCAGTGGCCACCATCGATACTCCTAAGAAGTGTAACTATCTATCCGTTCGTTGTTTTTTTTTATTGTGTATTGTAATGTCCTGAATTAATGTATTTTCTTTTTTTCTTTATATAAAACAATACCAAACAAAAAAGTCCTACGATATAAAAACAAAAACTGGTTAATCATTATTCACTACCGCAAGAAGCTTATTTTTCCATCGGTTTTCTTATCCGAAACGTATCCATTCGCTCCGATCCCATTTTAATATGTAGGAATACGCAGAATCAATCAAATCAATTACCTATATAACATACCTAACGAGTTTGTTCATTTCAGCGGTATTGTATTTTGTCACTGTTTGTGTCTGAGGATGTAGGTACCTGTCAACGCGTTTTGTTCGTTCACATCGATCCATCATTTTGTGTAACCCTCGACCAAACGGGTGTGAGAGTGTTATAAGTTTTACGTGTGTATCTGTGTGGCTGTCCACGGCATCGTAGCTCCAAAACGGAACTGGGTGACCAGTAATCTCACTGTGCCTTTCAAACTGGAACACAGTAGCGCACACTACTGCTTGACGACCGAATAACTGGCAAAGCGGTGCTACCTACCTAGACGAACTCTATAAAAATAGTAAAATCCTACCTAATTGGTGTTTTCCATTTCGTTTCCTGGAATAATTAGGAGAGTTCATAATATACGTGATATATTTTTGGCCATTTACAAATTCTGGGAATCAATCAGGCGTCTCAGAAAGGCTTAGTAAGGATTTGGATTGTTTCTTAGTAAGGCTAAAGCTACCTACAAAATAAATTTCTCGTAATTACAATATAATATTATATTGTAATCACGAGCTAATTTGATACTAAGGGAAGTAAGAACTTGCCTGCCTAGTACGGGCGGTAGAGAAAATTGCTTATCACCGCTTTATGTCACTTTCGTCATACTTGCTTGCTTGTCAGGTGGAGTAAAACATGGGAAAGACAGTTTTGTCTACCATCTGTGCTGGGAAATATATTAAAAACCTTCCGCAAACTTTCTAATTGTTATTAATTATTAATAAGAGATTAGGGAACGATATCAAAGCTTCATTTCCTGAATACTTGGAAAACGACTTAATCATTCCCACTAATTTTATAGGAAATTAATTCTTTCACTGCACCAACATGAACATGATGAGCCTACATTGTAAAATGAAATGGTATCCAGTATCTATTGTGATTGATCTTGAATTATGGAAATAAAGTAATGCCGATTTTACCGCCCATTTTATATTGATCCCGCATTTTTTCGCATCTCTTCCATCTAAGGGGTCATTGAGATCCAGTTTGCTGCTTGCAAATTACTAGTGGTAATATTCGATAGTAAATTACTCTGCCTTGCATATACGCTTTCTTCTTTACTCTCGTTGTGTATAGTACCTTTGTCTCGCTCAGATAAAAATGCAGTTTTCACTCTTGGTCACGCGATGCTGCCTCGTCAAATGAGTTGACTGAGAAATATTTAGCTTTAATAACAAAAGCAATAAATAGTTGGGTATCGTAGCCGCATGCTGGAGACAGATATTCTTTTCATTATTTCCAAAAAAAGGAAATGTCAAAAGAGAAAGTGCCTCTTATCTACTTTTATCTTTATTAAGTTGGGGTCCATAAAAAACACAAGTAGGTCAATCTATCTAGCCGGTTCCGGTATCCTTTTAAAGCTGGTTAGTACTCCGGACACTTACCTATATTGGAATTCGCCATTTTAGATAGTGTAAGGAGCTTCCATAGTATAGATATACCTACATTATGGTAATAACTTCCTTGTGAAAGAGATCCTATGCCTAAACGACCGTGGAGAAGTGTCGATGCAATCACAGGTGTAGATTTTGCTTCAAAGCTAAGTTTTCTGAATAACTTCAAATATTATTAAATATTATCAGTCTTTCAAATAAGTAACCATGCCTCCTTTAAGATCGTCGATGGAAAAACAGCGTTTCGGTGTTAAAGGCACTGTTAATTAAGGCTAAACATTAGCTTGCTTGTCATTTTTTGTAGTTTTCCTTTGTCTCCTTTCAATAACATAAATTAACTGGTTTTTGTGTTGTTTTCAGGTAAGTTCCAGTTATTAGCACCTCTCGCTCGGTGCTACAAGTATAGTTTCGGTAAGCCAATAAATATTATTTTATACTAATTTAACGTTTAAGTCATTATTTAAAAGATTTAAAACCTACCTTTGTGCATTCATCTAAGAAATGTTAGGCCTTCTTTAGTTCCTACACAAACTTCTAAGTCAAAGTGAAATGTATCAATATACATTTCACTTTGACTTAGAAGTTTAGAAGTAGTATTCAGCAATATTATGGTAATTTTTATTTTATTCTGAAAGGAAAACTTACATGGTTCTCAAGCGTCGGCTATTCGGATTCTGGACTTTTATAATATAGTCAGAATATCACAGGATTATCGATATTTATTCAGTAGAGCAGGTAAAGATTCGTACTTATGCGCCGTGAATCTAGAATGTTGGCAATAGAGCGCGTCTCTACCGTGGGAACGCCGCGCAAGGACGTCTCGGCTCTACACGCGACATCCCTTTCAAACGAATGCTTCTTGTTAGAGTCACATAGAGCTTCTGTTATGGCCTTATTCGAGATGATCTGACATTTTTACAATGCGCTCTTGCTTACCAACAGGTGGACTTATTTGTCACAAAAAAATAACGCGATCAAACTCGACCTTCTGCCACATAGTTAAATGTCAATTTTTTTTTTTTTTTAATAACTCCCAACGATAACGTTCATAGATCCTGGACACTAACTAGGATTCCTTGTATCTAGGGACCCAGGAACTACGAGGACCATGGTTCAACAACACCCAGACACAGAACAAGTATTTGCTTTTTTTTCGGGCACAAATTTTTGTCCTATCGCGGGAATCGAACCCGCCACCTCCGGGTTATGACCCAACCTGATCAACCTTCACACCACGGAGGCTGTCCTATTAGGAGCTTCTGCACAAGCCATTATTGTAACCCATCCTAATGAAGGAGCAGTACCATCAATCTTCATCATCATTAACAGCCTGAAGACGTCCACTGCTGAACATAGGCCTCCTCCAGGGAGCGCCACTTAGAGCGGCTGCTCGCCTCCTGCATCCATCGGCTCCCCGCCTTACCTTACCTTACCTTCAATATGTCTCTCTAATTGACAGCACTCCAATCTCAATTATGGTATTAATACAATGGCCTAGGCTAGGACTTATCCATCATGTCGCCTAATAAGTATTGTTTATTACCGGACGGAAAATGTTTCTGACCCATAGCCTAGAATATTTTTGTTAGGTATTCTATATGTCTATGTTCTGACCATAGAATTATAACAACAAGAACGGTAGTGATTATACAACGCCTCTGTAGGGAATTCAGGCAAAGAAACTATTCATGTTTATGTAATCGTCATGTATTTTGTATTTTCAACGTTCCTAAAACAGTACCGTTATTAGGTTCAGTTTGTTGTTTTGTTTATTTGTCTATGTCTATTTGTTCGTGTATTAGATTCGTCTGTACTATTGATTTCCGTGGAACTCAATCCAAGTAGAATAGAATCTATTAGGTACTATGAAATAGCAGGATGTCTCTTTCCCACCCCATACTTACCGTGGTAAAAAAGGAACTATTTTGCCATAACGGCATGCCCTTGATTCTCAAAGAAAAGGAAAACCACTACACAATCATTTGATTAACACGATTAACATAGTTTTCCGGAAAACTAAGCCATGTCGGCTTACCAAACGATGCTTCATTTTTTCATTAACCATACCACTCTAGTTCTACTCATAAGCGACAGTTCTATGGCTCTAGATAATTAGATCCGGAACATCTCATGTCTTTTGATACATAGTTTGGGTACAATATTGGGTCAACAATAATAAAGGACTTACCGCTCGTCCGTTTGCTTGAGTAATGGGGAAATGTTATTTACCTACCTAATAGAATGGTACGGATATTTTCTCATACAAAAATAGTAACATAAATTAACTCCTTTTAGGCTACCGAAAGAATTCAACCAACTTTGAAACTACTAAGAAAATTAAATTGCACCGTTAATGCTGGCAATATGAAACAAAAGCTAACCTTGCTCCTTAATTCTAATAAGAAAGCTCCACAACTTAAACATTCTAGACATGTCCTACATCGTGTACTAAAAGCCCTCCGCAATACGTAGCTTCTGCAATTTCTCGTACTTCCGCTAGCAGGTGGCCGAAAGCGCCCCCTCTCAGTCATCAACAATTTTCTAAGTTTCCGATGTAGATAACCAATAAAACGTACGCCATTTCATTGAGACTTTCGTTTATCCAACGTTCGTCTGTGTGAGTTTACTGCACACAAGGAAACTGTGATAGAAAGACATAGAAATATGCAAGTGTGTAAGAAGTAAGCTTGTGTGCGACCAATGCGGGTGTGTAGTGCATGGTTTGTGTGTGTGCGTGGCGGTAGGAAGAAAGTGCATTCTGCGCTGCACGGACGACTAGGCGAGGGAAACTTGACATTATGATGTCTGCTGCACACGGGGATGGCTTTTAGAGAACATACGGATCTGCAATGAGCCTGTAGTGTAGATGTAGCAGGAACTACCTATAAATACTATAGTATTTTTTTTTTATGTTTTATATGCCGTCTGACCTGATGGTAAGTGACGACGTGGTCGACGATAAAGCATGCTTGCCTAGAAGTTGCCAGTTTACGCTAGCCGCCTTTAAAACTCCCAATTTGTTAGGAAACAATGACGCTATCAAGATATTCCTAAAAATTCTAACTTTTTTTTGTTCCTAATTAATAAGGAAATTATTGTTATTTCATTTTCTATGTTATGGTTAAATCAACAGAACATTTCTTTTTTCTTTCATTAAACCAAACAGATGCATGCATTTAAAAAATATATACCTCTTCGCGTCTTAATAGTCTGTCGGTGGTCTAGCGAGATATCTCGGGACGCACACCTCGCGTGTAGCGTCGTCATGCGCTGGCGCAGCCGCCTGCACTTGCACTAGTAAACTTGTAACAGTTCCAGTTGCTGTTTCCCTTTCGCGAACCACTGACCAGTATGCGGGATGGAATAGATTTATCGCTTCTCTATCGACGGCTGACTGTTTGATGTTATTATAGTTATATTTGAGAATGATACATGGAACTAACAGGTTCTGTTTGTTTATTGATTGAGAAACTCCAACAGTATACATATTTAGTCCAACAGTATTATTGATAGTGAATATATCTGTAAGGTTCTAATTCTATTCTATTTCTAATTCTAATAAGATCATACAACAAGGTGTCATTAGTCATAGCATGCATTTTTTTATAATACAACAGTGCTTAAACTAGTACCTACCTATTACATATAATATTCACGCGAATTCTGCGTATTTATTTGATATTTATGGGGCGTAATTCATAATCCATAATTAATTTTTCCAAAAACAATTTTTACATTGTGTCTTAAAATTAAAATATATACCTACATAATTATTATAATTGTATATTAATAAAACACATAACATAACAACAAAAATAACACATAACATAACACATTTCTTAATTTCGTCAGTAAGTCCGTAAATATTTAGACAGTAACGTCTTTTAACGTTTGTTAAGAACAACTTCGTGGATGTTGCATATTGACCGGTGACCGGTGGACGTTCTATATTGATTAAATGTTTTTAATGTTCTAATTGTTATAAAATATTGACCTTTATAAGGCCAAAACAATAATTTTTAGATTATTAGTTCCGCTCGCTGATATAACTTCAAGGCACTTGTCGTAATATCTAATACTGCCCAGACTATTTCCTTATATCTATCAACCACCCATACACACAGTACCTAACATAGCGAATAATCACTGAAAAATAACTTAACTAAAACTAAAAACAAATGCAATGGTGTATTAAGAATTCGTAACTAAAACTAACATAATATGGACAAGGTATTCAGACAAAATATGTAAATTATAAGCATTGAAACACAGTATTTTTTGTAAATTAGAGACGCGTACTAACTTAAAATCAACAAAGGGCACAGTTTTAATAGTAATTAGTTATCTCACGTCTCGCCGAGTCTAGACTCTAGTCCTTGAGGGGGCCTTGTAATATCCGAGAACATCAAAGGAATTCTCGACGAGTAGTTACATTAATATTTTCTACTAATTGGGATAGTCGGGAGGTTTGTACGTAGGTTTGCTACAGTGTTCCCAGTTAGTATTTAAAGGTGAAATGTTAGGAAAATAGGTATAGTTCTTGATATTAGTGGTTAGCAAAGTATTTTTTGATTAAATCCAGTAATCTCTAGCGTAGAGAAAAAATACTGGCTATATAAATTTATTTTTCTATTGATTGAACACCCAATTAAAATTAAGCATTCTAATCATATTACAATCTAGCTATCGATTTGGCTAATGAGTAATTTTAATTTAACCTAAACTTCTAATATAATAATTGTCTAAGAATGTGTCCAACAACACGTTTCTTATTGTCTCTATTAAGGTAAAGACACATTGTTCTTGTGTTCTTTTTAAGTAGCACTTACACTGCACCACATTAGACTATCACGTAACTACACTTTAACACTAATTAAACTAACTCAAACGGTTTTGTTCTTTTTAGTCTGAAATATTTATTGAAAACGATCAAAATACCTACACTAATATAAAATGGTGTTTTAAGCAATATATAAATTACAATATAGCAAGCCTCTAACGATGAGTTTAAAAAGTTAGCTATTCTACTACTGCTGCAATGTATTTGGAACAACGCAGAAAATAAAACTCCGACCTGAAGCTTCTATAACATCTGTACACTTTTCTGATTTGAAAATCTCAAAGCTAAATAGTGATTAATTACTGTTAGGGGCTTGAATGAAATAACAATAGGTATTAGACTAATACCTATTGTATATTTACCTATTGTGGGTGCGTATAGCAGAGCGACGGCCATAGCAATTCCAAATACCATGATGGTTCTTTTAGCTTTGTAGTGTTTATTCTCTACATAGAACTTAGTATGTATTATAGTGGGTCTAGACACGGCTATATAGGTACTAACTATTCTAGAGTAAATACCTAGTAATTAATTATTAGTTGTATAATACGCGTTTCATGTTAACATAGGGTTTATATTATATCCTAAAGCCCTAACAGATATCTAGCCAGTCTAGACTTTATACCAATTCCAAGTTTAGTTGAACACATATCCAATACAAATATATTTAATATCAAATTGTTTCAAAGTTGAAGTTGCTACCAATATAAGTAAACTGTGTTCCACTATTCATACTCTGTGAAGTATTGTGCGTACTATACGCGTGGTCCCAGCAGCGATGCGGTGTAAGAATAGGACCCATCCATCTCTTCCCGTAAGTGATGAAACCTGCAGAAAGACATAGATTTGATACAGAATATTTCGGTAATGTAACTATGTATTGAGCTGTGGATCGAGATAGTACCTTGCTCAAATACTCAAATACTCATATCAAGTACTTAGATCATTTTAAGCCCTGTTGTCACTAAACGGTGTAACCCGGGTTGCAGCGTTTTGATATAACAGGGCCGAGCCGGCTTAGGGAATATCCAGGGAATGGGCAGCAACATTCTCATCGATATCATCTTCTCTATGATCAAGACGCCTATCAAGCATGCTGGGCCCGAAGTCTGCTTGTTCAATTGTGTCATAATGGTTCATGAATGGTACTATAATGACAGATTTTGACACTAATGGTAGTCTACTTATGGTTTATAGACTACGTTATGAACTTTGGACTTTTTCCTATATTCAACCGCAGAATCTATGAATGTCGTTTCATAGAAACTTCAATCTTCGCTGAAAACATTATCATCCGCCTCGACTAAGCGAGATGTCGCCGTTTCCCTCCCGCAACCGCAAATCATCCGCCAGCTACAAGCGAGCAATTAAACCGACAATATAGTTTCCCTGCTTTTCGCACGCTCGCGTTTTTCTCCGCAGAACAATGTCATAATTGAAGGTGATTTCCACTTTCAATTTCGCTGGTGGACGCGGTAAAAAGTGCAGCGATGCGCTCTACTGTACGGTGCGCAACTGCCGATGTCAGGCCGTAGATAAAACCAACTTTAAAAATAGGGGGAAGTTCTTTTTTTCATTGTATTTTTTTATTAATGTTACCTCAATATTCCGACATGTATTACTTAACTGATTTGGAAAGTTATTGTTTTATTTGGGAATTTATATATATATATATATATATATATAATTATACTTTTGTACTTTTAAGTAAATTCCATAGAAATACAATTTTATTTGATTGTTTATTCATCTTATTTTTAACAGCTTTGTTCATTTACTTTGTATTTAAAACCACGTTGATCAAAATATCATAGAAATATCATTTGTTCAGAAATACAGCTTCAGGCTGCCGAAAAAATTGTTTCCAAGATTTGTACCGTATAAACAAATAAATGAATTCGCCAAGAAGTTTCCTATACTAAAAGATCGTAAAAAAATTTTTTGCGCATAGTACTTGCAATATCGTATCATGTTTGTTTACTGTTTTCACTATCTATATTTTTCTAGGAGAAAATTCCGTTGCCATACCACCCCGCCCACCCCGCTTCCTCGCAACCCCTCAGGCGCAGCGGCGCGCTCATGTCGTGTGATACCACTTTTTTCTCTACAACACATCCACAATCAGACAACATGGCCGATCAAGCACGCAAGTTACTGCAGTAACAGTATATTGCAGCAATTTATTGATTTTGTTCATATACTTTATCATTAAGTAGGTACTATACAGTATAACTAACCTGTAGCTGCTTGGCTCGTTTTTAAATCGCTAATGAATGAAGAACTACTATGGAACAGTATCATTAATTGTTTAATTTTTCACGCTTCATTAAAATGATTTTCCTTTTAGAGCTTATTGCCATGTAGATTGCCTTCTTCTTCTTCTTCGTTAATGGCTTTCTCTCGCTGTTTAGCAATAATTCTGCCAATGTCAAGTGAGTAAAGATTTGTACGGTTATGTCAAGTCAAAGTCATATTTAGTCAAGTCAAAACGCCATCAGTAAAATGGTGGATATTTTACTGAAGGCTCTAAAAAGCCGTTGAAGAGAAAACGGCAATGCATGGTCTTATAAACTTGGAACCATTAGCCAACACTCGTGCGAATAATAATCCACCCAATAAGGGTGGATTATTATTCGCACACATTAAAATTCAAAAATTCCATTGTCGGATTTTCTTCAAAGATCCACGTAGATAGATCTATATTGACTTATATTATATTGAAACAAATATAATCAAAAGTTCTACAGAAAAAGAAACGCCATTTGATGCTTCCTTTTCTGAGGAATCAAACAGGAATTTCATTTGAAAAATGTATATAAAATGTGTATGTGTAAGAGTTATTGTATTGTATTGTATTGTATTGTATTGTATAGTACGGGATCATTTTGAGGTATTGAATAGCCTTTTTTTAATAACTACGAAAAAAAACTTTGTAATAATCGTACTTATACGGCGACGTTGGTGTAACTTTAAATTAATCTATGCTAATTTCGTCATCCCTACAGCCGAGATATCCTTTAAGAAAAGTAAACCTGTCACGGTTTTAGGGATGAATGGATGCAGGTTCAAATCCCGTTTGTGACTTTAAATTAATCTGATGAATCTTGTACTCATGCTCCTGTAGTTGTGTTAAACTAAATTCCAAAAATTAACTGAGCGTAACAATAAGGTGCCGTTAAGTGTAGAGCCGCCTGCAAGGCGCATAGCTTCTGAACGTAGCCGTATATTATCGCATAGTATAGCACATAGCAGCCAAGTCCATTGGCACGGCTATCGCAAAACCAACAAAAACAAGGATATGTGCTGATACGGACGATGGAGTGTTTGTATTCTCGCGCCCAAGGTTCTCTTCGAGTGGGACATAGTCTTACGTAGCTTACTCATTCTTGTTACACTTAACATCTATTTGCTGTCATTTAATTAGCTCAGCTGTTTAGGAGGAGTTCTATGAACTACTGAAAACCAAACATACCTACTGAAAAATTATATATATATATGCTGTTGGGGGCATAATATCTCTAGGGCTCCTGCCTAACTCAGTAATATTTTTTTTAGAATTCTATAACGTGAAACAGTCTCTATAAGCTACATTCCAGGTAGTATAACATTAATAGTAATGGGAGGCGTATTAGTGTGCTTCGACCAAAAAAATAATCAAAAAGCGTAAAATTGCTGAAACTCTCAACCTGTTGTAAAAATGAGCAATTTTATAATGCATATATTACATCGAAGTAAAAATGTAAATAACCTCTTTCCTGCATAACCATCCCAAGTTGCATACTAACAACCATGCAAATTACAGAATGGTTACTCGGGAGCTAGCATCACTGCGCGCTGCCAACCGGACAAAGCTAAAAATACCCGCAAAAATGAAAAAAGCTTCGACCAGTCTTCCTGTGTTAATCGATGCCAATTACAACTAACGCATAACATGCGGATCTTTGCGAAAACGCTAGCCGTCTCTCTCTAACGTACGAAGGTTTTTAATGATGAAAAGGGATAACGAGAGTTTCTTGACACAAAATAATATGCGTGCTTAAGCTAGTTTTAGTTTATGTTAGTTGTACTGGTACTGGCGCTATCTAGGTAGAGTCATCATCATACTAAACTGAACTTTTTTTACAGACTATATTTTGTTTTTAATTATGTATAAATACTTTATCTGTTTCTTTTAGGATTATATCGTTTTGACCTTTTACCATTTGCTTGATTGCCACCGATAATATAAAAAATAACAATCGTAACACGATTAGGTATCCATGTTTGGCATTTTGATAATCATGCACAAATGTTTTAATCTATCGTAATAATACTTAAGTACCTAAATTCTAAGAATTCCAATTATTTTGTACATTGACAAGATTAGATCGTTTCCTTTCAATTTCGTAATCCATGCATTGAATTATATTAGGAGTCAAATCAGTAAGCGCTCAATAAACATTTTACAAACAAAAAAAGTTTTATACTAAATAAAGTTAATCGGCGGCAATCTTATAACAAATACTAAAACTAAAATAACATATGAAAAACTCAGGAAGTAACAAAGATTTTTTTTATACTAGATACTCTAGATAAGGTTACGTTTGACCACATTTCTCCGTGAAAGATTGCTTTACCAACTTTCTTACACACACTTACAAGAAACAACCTTCAAAACACCTACAATTTAGTGCACATTCATCATGCAGGTGGCGAGACCTAAACTAAACACATCCTTACATAAATAACGCCTAAACCAAACGCCGCTAGTGCATGCAATGTGTTTGCATGTGAGGGTATCATGCTAATTCAACGTACAGTCCAAGTCAGTAACCTAACTATACAGGTAGACGCGTGGAATCTTAGAGTATACATAAGCAAAGCTATGTTAAGCAAAGCTAGCTTGCTTGTGTATTCCCTAAGCATGGACGTAACATAGTCGTAACAAAAATAACCAGTACCAGTTACTTGGTTCCCACATGATCCCATAGTACAAGCTATGCTTAGTTCGGGGCTAGATGGCTTTGTATAAAAATAAATGTCCGCACATTTAAAAATAACTTGGAAGTCTAATGGGAAATAAACTGTATTTGTAAGAGATTAATGGTCCTATTTATATCAAATAACTTGTGTCGAATTTGCCTTATAGAAATATAGTAGTGATTTTATATATACAAAATTTCGGGTAATTTTGGGTAATATAATTATTATAAACGTGACACAATTTTTGAAAACAAAACTACAGTTTATAAAGACGTGATAGTTAAAACAAACACATCAGACCTACCACAACAATCGAATTTCCATAAACAGTCTGCGTCCATTCCATGCTGCCATACTGTATGTATTACAGATACTAAAGTTACGTTAGTGTGAGTAAGCGCGGGCGCAGCGTAGCCTTGAAATCGAGCGACGACTGCACTTGCGGCTAAGTGTGCAATCGGAAATACTCTCGAGCATGTTATAAGTATCGCTAGTGGTGTAGATAATAAACTTTTTACTGCCATTTACTGCCAAGTGTGATAGACTCTCTCATTTTACTAATATCTATTAACTTTTAAATAAATTTAATCGGAATCTAATAAGCTGAAAATAAAATCAGAACTAATTCCAATAGGATTTTCATGATAACTGCAAATCATTGAATTTCAAGGAATTTGCAATTTTATGAAGATTTTAGAAACAGGAAAACGCTTGCCAATATATTTCGATGTGCAGAGAATACGAACTCGGGTCAATCTGCAACACCTCGGCCTCGCCGAGCATCGTCTGCAGTCGTCTCTCTCCCACACCTGTTCCACCGCATTCCTGCTTCTCCCTCGCACCTTCTCGCAGGAAGTGAAGATAGATTGATGATCTAAGCGGTGAATCTGATCAGACTCCTGCTTTTATTTCGTATCTCGGAACCCGTTGGTCAACGACGTTTATTTTCTTCTCCGCTTGTCGTGGATTCATGGAACTTTGTTAGCGTTTAATGAAATGGAACTTGAATTAAAAGACTGTGTCGAAAGATAAGTAAAATAACAGATAATATTGACAAGCTATGACTGTGGTCTTACAACAGACAGGACTGACAGCTTAACGTGCCTTCTGGAACCCGACAGTCATCATCATCAACAGCCTGAAGACGTCTACTGCTGACCACAGGCCTCCCCTAGAGAGTGCAACTATGAGCGGCTGCTCGCCTTCTGTATCCATCAGCCCCCGCGGTTTTCACCAGATTGTCGTTCCACCTACTGCGGGCTGACCTACGCTGTGTTTTCTGGTTTGCGGTCCCTACTCGAGAACCTTTCTTCCGAACACGATAGTGCGCAGTCGTAAATACCACTTTTTTAACATTCATCCATCCATGTAGTGATCGCAGTGAACGTTGACTACTAGTCTAGCTTGGCTATGAGAGAGCTATATATCTTTAGTAATTAGTTCAGTAGGTTCGTGTTTATAGGTCACAGTTCCACTGAGAGGAATCGCGGTTAAGGAAGATGTTATAAAAACGGAAGCCAAAACTAGGTTACTACGTAGGAGCTATAAAATGTGTAGTGAGTAAGATAGAACTGTTAGGGCCCATTCAGACGATACGTTTTCGACGCGGTTTTTATCCGGCCGCCAGTCTTGAATTGATTACTATTATTGGGAATAAAAACAGGACCTTTTATACTTCTGTTTATGTATTCAGTATACAACGTAGCTTTGCACTAGTAAACCAAAAGTTATAATCCTGACCGTTTCTTTTTATCGAATTTTGGTTGTTCAACCTTCTGACTCACGCTGTCCATTGTCTCGCTGCTTGTGTTGCCAAAATAGGAACACGTTAATAAATTCAAGCCACTACGAAGCCTACGTCGCCAATATGTGGCCATTTCCATTGCTAGTGCCGCTGCCAGCGCGCAGTTGCTCGCACCTTGTTTACGCAGTTTTGGAAACGTGTAAAACCGTCCTGTGTGAATAGGTCCTTAACTTTTAAGTTGGACCAGTGGAGTGTCGACGCACTGCATGATAATAAATTTAATAATGAAAACTGTGCACCTGTCACTTGTCACATGTGTGTACAATCATGTCGGCAGAGACCAAATCGACCATACTTAGAAGAGTCGCAGATTTGCAACAGCTAGGTAACACTTGATGAAAAGCGTACATTTCTAATATAATGTATTCATAATGTATACATTCATCCCCTACGAACAGCAAACTGGTACAATTTAGGCAAGAAATGGCATATTCCTAGTTCACCCGCCGCGCCCGTCAGACATGCGAACTGCCGGCGGGTTTGTCCGACCTTCCCACACATTTGGAGGTCGAAATATACCTACATTAGGTACCTAAAGTGCCGCAATTGTAAATTTGGCTCACGTACACAATGTCTGTGTTTTTGCGCCCTCTACGCGACCTACATTCCTCAAAAAAGGATGGAAATAAGCATCGAGTACCTGGTAACTGTCGTACGTTTATAATTTCGGGAAGTAAAAATTGTCAGGTATAGAAGTTGGTAGAATCATTGAAACGACCTTATTCTCTTCCTTAAGCATGATATCTCATAATTAGCCCTTTAATAACAGTCAGTAAGTAACATTTAAAGTAACACATAAATAACAAAGAAAGAAAGATTAATTATTATAAGAAATTAAATGACGTGCGATTTAATAAAATACAATGTGTCTGTTTTTTTATGTGTATGGCTCTCAAGCCAACACGGATGAACTGAGTTGCGTGAAACTTTGAACACGGATTGCTTATACTTAGTATTAATTTTTTTAATACTTTATGGAAATAATGTGTACAAAGGTAGACTCAAGCATTTTCTACCAGTCAAACACATAAGGAAAGGAGCAAAATTGTTGAACTCAATATTACTGGAATCAATATAATAGGCCCGCATTTAACCGCAATCCCACCTGATGGAAAATGACGATGCGGTCTACGATGGTACATGCTTGCCTTGAAGATACCTTGGTGAAACGAGTCAATCGCTGCTGAAAGAAAGTAAATGACGGTTATGTATTTAATAGTTATGAAGTACAGCCGCGGTAGCCTCTAAGTATAAAAATAAATATCTTTCTTTTGCGACTACACTTAAAAAAATATATTAGATAACGCTGAAGAAGCGACGTTTTCCTGCTAAAGTATTATCATAAATTACATAAGCCGGCCGCGGTGATTCGGGTGCGGGTTCGATGTCCGCTCGATCGCGATAGGAACCTCACCCGCGACCCCTGACCACGATAAAGGAACACTGCGCACATCTTAGATTCGTATTAGACCATTTTCACTGATTGTGTTTTGTTACCTACTATAAAACTGACAAAATCGTCGTCAGTCCGTGCCCTAAGCTCTACATCCAAATCTTACTGGCCTGATAGCTCAGTTGGTGATAGATCTCCCTTATGAACTATAGGTTGTGGATTTGACTCCCACTCAAACATTTTTTTATAGGTATATTAGTAGGTATTCTATCGGTTACCTAGAATATCTAGTGTACAACTTTACTTTGGGGCTAGATGGCGCTGTGTGTAATGTTCATGCCGTGTTTCATCTCTTTAATAATTATTTCTTACCACTGGCATCTTTTAATCCATCGCTAACATTTACAGATAGGAATTACCTAAACCTTATTTGTTATTCCAGTAACAGCTGCACAGTTTAGTTTATGATTTCATTGGTTTCGATTTTGTGTGCAAAATTAAGTTGTTTGAATCAAGCAGGTAATATTCAATAAAAATCATAAATATTATTTAATAATTTTGCTGTCCCTTTCTTATAGATTGAAATGACAAGGACCGCAATAGTTTTAGGACTTTAGGTGTCACATTAAGTTTTGTATAGATTTTTGGATAGCAAAGTGACTCTATTTTCAACTTGTTATGTTATTAAGTTACTCATAGGGTGAACTAAGCTTCTGATATTTGTTGTTTAATTGTGAAATGTTGCGTTTACTGTTAGGTTATTTTCCTGACCATTTTTTCTGATATCACTTTTGAGTAAGCACAGCAATATTAAATGTATTGTTTAATAAACAACCGTTTAAATTTGATTGGTCATTCACTTTCATACGCTGGAATTGGTCACAAGTTCCTCTGAACATAAATACTCCCGATTTAGTAAAATGTGTTTCAGTAGTGAGTTGCTTCTCCCATTTATTTAGCACAGAAGTTAACAAAAGACATTCTATCGCACATTTCATATCGTTGTTTTTTTCCTGAGCATTATGACATTCTTAATTATTCGATCTCTCTGACGCGCGTTGAAGTCTTTTCTATGCAGTTTATTGAATTTCTGGTTTTTATAACACTTTATAACACTTTGCTTATTTCATTTTATAAACATTTAACATTAATGATATATTAAAACAATAAACATTCGAATAACCTATTAAAATTAATTAATAATTTAAAAAATATTTATCTCGCGGTCGCCGCACACCTGACGGTAAATCGTGCGCTCTCTTTAAGTTCAAACATTCACTGAAAAAAATTAACTACACTCAATATTGAATGTTGAAATCTAAACAATATTCCCCTTTTGACCTTTTCCCTGTTATCTGTGGCTCCCTAACCTTACTATCCCCTATCTGTGTTTTGAAATTTTTTACCAGAAAGTTACAACTTTTTACTAATTATTTACCACTTATAACTATTTATTACATTACATAAATTAGCTAACTGAATGTTTACAAGCAATTATAATATGATATTAGTTTTAATGTATTTATTTACTTCAGATTTTTCATTTAATCTTTCTTTAAAGAAGTTATGTCTCCCAGTGTCTGTGTTACCGCCGTTATAGTTAAGTGATAAATAATACAATATTAACAATATGAAATCCAGATTGTTATCAAAACTATTATATTTATTTTTATTGTAGAGATATTACCGGTATACATAATTAATATATTATATGTATAAACAATCTAAGTACTTAAAAGATAGGAGCCATTATTTGCTTCTACAAATAATCTGTACAATCTATAATTATGAAGTTTGGAGACACAGTACGCAATATCTAACTATTTGAAATGCTAAATAATTTTAAATGAAATATTAATCAGATTACAATGAAATTTAATATCGCCCCATTTATCAAGAGCTGTAATGCATATCGATGGATATCGAAACTATCACGGATGTAACAATATTGATAATGTGTAATCATTAACACACTTCCTGTATGTGCAAATTCATATCTATATACTTATTTATTAAAAATACGTCCACAGTTGCAGGCTTATCTCTATTTCGCAATACCGTTTACATTAACTAAGTATCTGTATACACGCACACATGCAAACATGTGTGAAAATACTCGTGTGATTTTGTACACAGGTGAGCATCCAAAATTATCTGTTTAGGACAAACGAACCAGTGACATTGGCTCCAAATTCATAGTTACGCCCTATCTATTCACCACTAGTATCTGTAGACCCATCTCGAATAACATTACTCTCGGGAATCAGCTGTTATCACGGTTGCGTGGAGCTCAGCTTACGTTGGGCGGCTTCAGTCAGTGTGTCACGTGGCCATGCCTGCGCGAGCGCAACTTTATTTGTTAAGTCGGTCAATGCCCCGAGCGTTAGATAAAAAAACACATTTGTTTACGCGGAGTGTTACGCAAACTTTATTGCTGATTGTGTTTCTAGAGTGCCGGTTACAGATAAATTAGCTTACATTACCTATTATCTCAGTGTTTTTCTATAATTCTAATGAAAATATGATTTTACAACATTGATAATATTATATTTTTATAACATGATGAATGTTATTAAAAATATAATCAATATGACGGGCCCGATAGCTCAACTGGTAGTATCCCTGCCTTCTGAACTGAGGGCGGTGGGTTCGATTCCTACCCAGGACAAACATTTGTGTGATCAACATAGATGTTTGTTCTGCGTCTGGGTGTTATATTGTATTCTATGTATGTATTTACAAACAAAAAGGTATATAAGTATTGTACCAGGTATCTGGTTCCCATAGTACAAGCTATGCTTAGTTTGGGGCTAGATGGCGCTGTGTGTAATGTCCACACATATTTATTTATTATTTATTTATTTAATATATACGCAACCTGCTTATTCATTTTAATGTTCAACCAGCATGTTACGGAGTTTGCAACTAAACACATATTCCCAACTATTAATATAAAATATATTTTTTAATTATAAAATTGTCCCATAAAACTTCATAACATTCAACTCAAACGATGCCCGTGCCGTCGGAAGCCGGTAGCGTTAATTAATCAGCTGCCTTTGTAAAACCTGTTAGGTAACTCGGGAAATGGAGGAAAGCTTCGAGACGAAAGTGGAAAAAGCTCCCTAACACATGGATCAGAGCACGCACACAGACGCAGCACCACTACACGCGTGCACGGGGCGGTGTGCGGCTCGCACACACGCGCAAACACGAAAATGAAAGTGTCTGCGAGCCGATCGACGGCGAGTGCGGCCGAAGCGAGCTCACGAAGTCAGTAGAACTCATCGTCGAAACTGGGACATCAGTCCGCAATCCGACGCGAACAACGGCGGACGGCGCGCGATTGCACCACCGCTCGTTACGCCGTGTGACATAACTGCAAACCGTGGGCTCGTGATTATGGTGTTCGGTGTAAACAAGTAAACATGATGGCCGTGGAAGCGCGGCCGGCCAGCGCCGGCGTGGAGCCCGAGCGCGAAGAACCGCGGACTCTAGCGGCGAGGAAGGCCTACCCTAGCTCACCGAAGCGCGAACAATACGAGACTGTAGCCCGTGAGACGCCGGCTTCGCCCGAGGAGGACTCCAAGACCATGTGTAATGTGTTGGGAAAGGATCGCGAGGAGGAAGCTCCTCTGGACCTGACGGTGCCGAAGGTGTCAGTGTGCGAGTTCGCGCGGCATCCCTTCTCTGAGGCAGCAGACTTCGTGCGCATCCTGTCGCAGTCACAGAACTTCCTGGCCACGGGGCGCGACTCCGGCACCGAGTCGGATGACTCCGCCGGCCGGCTCAGCCCGGAGGACGCCGCCACCGGGAAGGCTGCTTACAAGAAGTCTTTAATCAAACGATACAGTAAGTTTCATCACGATATCATACGGAGATTTTTATTTCGAATCATTGTACCTAATCTTATAAAGGTAAATTTATTATAATACTCTTATTGGATTCAATTAGACAACATTCGTAGTTGTATAAAATTCCAATTCATTTATCATAAAGCTTATGCTGATAAAAATCGCCAGTACGTTTCTTAAAATAGAACAATGGATGAAATGAAAATTTCTGAAATGGTAAAGAAAGTGAACGCTACGGTTACTGTCTGCGTTGCGGCTACACCGCGCTACGCGGCCCTTTGCTACGAAAACATATGAGCTTTTTGTACTTGCTACGAAACTTTATTTTTTCCTGCATGTATTTTAGTATTTTATATTTTTTTGTTATAATTTTTTTTATTGCTTTTATATACATATTTACTGTCTGTACTGATATGAGTAACAAAATTGCTTTTTTCTGTGGTTACGTAGATATCAATTAAGTATGTCGTATACATAGTAATTAAATAGTTACTTGCTTACGTATATACTATATACCAATCAAACTGACCTAGTGCAACCTGCAGCAATGCTCGTTTATTTGCCTAGTTGTTACTAAGTTCTTTTATAAAGTGAGAGAAAAGCAATATAAGCAATTTTTTTATTTGGATAATTTTACCATTTTTCATTATGTATGAACTTAGATTTTTATTTTATACTTTGGGAAATAAATGTCTATAATCCAAAAGGTTTTCAGTTCGGTTCCTGTAGTGGAATCTACATAAGAATAGAGAATCACTCTGAAAACTACAAAATAGCTTTACAACTTTTACAATACAACTTTATATAAACTGTAGATTAATACAACTATAGAAATATCAATAGGTATTAGGAAAAGACAGTTTTACGAGCAATAACTATCAACTTACTATACTATATATTTAATCAACTTACCGGTAGAAAGAGAGCATTAACTACCTATTATGGTTATTTTAGTGTGCCTGGATATTACCAAACGGGGAATTTTCCTGTTGAAACTTTCTGATGTTTCATGGCACAGATATATTTAAATATTCCTATTTGCAGATAGGATCTGTACCTACGAAGCGTTTGTGGAACATAAGTTTCAACCTGTTTCCTTTTATTATCATTTTTGGCATCTGCACATTGATTGATTTTCCGAGCTCCGCCTCGCGGTTTTGCCCGCAAATAAAAAGTAGCTCTTCTGTTATTTCTGTATATATAAGCTATCTCTATTCCAAATTTCATCTAAATCTGTCCAGCCGTTGAGACATGAAGAAGGAACAAAACAAACACACTAGTTTTTGCTTTAAAATTAAGTGTGATGTGATAGCAGCATCGCCTGCTTAGCGTAATCAACACACCTTTTAGACATGAGATCCCTTGACACGGTAGAGAAAGCATGTCCCAGTTTTAGGTACGGATGGATGCCGGTTCAAATCCTGCTCATGGTTCAAATTTTTCCGTGACTGTAAGATTAATCTGACTTATAATTATCTCCATCCTTGTGTATGGAAGAGATTGCTGTTACCGCTTATTGTAATTTTTTTACATTATGTCTTATTTTACTGTTTTATTTTATTGATGAGTCAAGTTATCTCATCATCATCATCATTAACAGCCTGAAGACGTCCACTGCTGAACATAGGCCTCCCCCAGGGAGCGCCACTTAGAGCGGCTGCTCGCCTCCTGCATCCATCGGCTCCCCGCGGCTTTCACCAGGTCGTCGGTCCACCTAGTGGGGGGCCGGCCTACGCTGCGTCTTCCAGTTCGTGGTCGCCACTCGAGAACCTTTCTTCCCCATCGGTTGTCAGTTCTACGAGCGATGTGGCCTGCCCATTGCCATTTCAACTTGCCAATCCTAAGAGCTACATCGGTCACTTTAGTTCTCCTGCGGATCTCCTCATTTCGGATCCTATCTCGCAGGGAAACACCGAGCATTGCTCTCTCCATAGCTCGTTGCGCGACTTTGAGCTTAGTAATGAGGCCAACAGTTAGAGACCACGTCTCAGTTCCATAAGTCATCACTGGCAACACACATTGATTGAAAACTTTTGTTTTCAGGCTTTGTGGTATTTTGGACGAAAAGAGTTATCAAGTTATCTATCATCATGTAAATATTTTAAAAGATCGGCAACGCCCCTGGTGTTGCAAGTATCTATAGGCGACGGTAACTGCTTACTATTAGGCGGGCCGTCAGCCTGTTTGTCTGTCTGTGTTATAAAAGAAGTAAAATGTCGTCTTTAATTCTCTGTTTGTGTTTTCCACAAAAAGCAGCTCAACCAAGAGAGCCAAATATTGAAATTTCAGTTTGCAACATAGGCTACTTTTTACCCGAAATAATGATATTTTGCTGTGACAAAAAAGGGTGAAGTGCACTTGAAACTGGACATGTTCGAGCCCTAGTAAGTACACTGCAAACAAAAAGTATATGCAAATTACAAGTACACATATAAAATCTCTAAAATTAAACGCAAGCTATAATCTGGGAGTTTTTAAGGCCAGAGTGAACCGGTATTTTCTAGCCGAGCATGCACCGTCGTCGACCGCGTCGTCACTTACCATCACGTGAGACCGTGGTCAAAAAAAGTCGTTGATAAAAAAGCGGCTAATTACAGCTGCACAGCAGTCACCTGCGCCGACTACTTCATCATCATCAACAGCCCGTAGACATCCACTGCTGAACATAGGCCTCCCCTGAGAGCGCCACTTTGAGCGGCTGCTTGTCTCTTGCATCCATCGGCTCCCCACGGTTTTCACCAGCTCGTCGGTCCGCTTACTACTTGGCTGCTGTTAATTGGCTATTGTATTTCCTTCTTTACAACTATTTCTTAAATTGAGTAACATATTTATTCTGCACTGAGTATGAAGTCACACAATTAGGTAGGTACAGGACATAGTTTAGTATTTACGTCATTGCCCTATCGTTGCGGTATAAAATATCAGGTAACAATACGAATACCTAAATACTGTATTAATATAACATCAATAATACTTAATGTTTGTTTAAAATAAGATTATAGATCTCTATAAAGGATGAACGCATTAGAATTTTTCTACCTGCCAGTACAAATTTACACGGTTATTTTTTTGGTGCGAATGTCCCAAACAAAAATAAATCCATAGGAGGTTCACACCGCGGTCCGACTCGCCGAAGTGCTATAATAGCAGAGGTCAATTCACACCGCAGTGCGAAAGAGCCTATTTATTTAGGGCACTTGGGACACCGCGGTGCGAATCACTCGTGGTGTGAAACGCCCCATTACCCGAATTTAGTTACTGTTTTCCGAAATAGAATATGCACGAATACTTTAGGTGCAGTACGCAGCTTATGTCGATTTATGTATGTACTATTGGTCAAATAGTCGTTCTAAACCATTCGGTAGAGTTGAACAGCGCTCGCTGCATGTTAAACCGCGTTCGCTGCAGTTAAACCGCGTTCGCTGCAGTTAAACAACGTTCGCTGCAGTTAAACAGCGTTCGCTGCGATCAGTATTACGATCATAAACAATACATCAACAGCCTGAAGACCTCCGCTGCTGAACATGGGCCTCCACAGCGCCACTTTAAGTGGCTGCTTGCCTCCTACATCCATCAGCTCCCCGCAGTTTGACCAGATCGTCGGGTTACCTAGTGGGCGGCGGCTACACTGCTATTGTATTAGGATGCACGGGTTACCGCACATTGTAGATAATTACAACTGCACTTCCTCAATTCAGAAGATATAAAACACGCGGTTCCATTCCTATTAGACTTAAATGTACATATAATCATTGAATGGAAAACTGCTTACTCGCCTATAAGTATAAAGGTTGAAGCTCACTCGAATATAGAAATAACTAAGAGTAAATGCAAGAGAAGTCACGGGGCGACACAAACCTGTATCTACATTAAATCTCACACGTGTTATTCATAAACAACAAGTCCAAGAACTTACTCAAGTCAATAGATACCCGTGCCGGCTTATAGTAAACAGACAGACGGACAGACGCACAGACGGCTGACAGCGCACAATGCGCTATTGTGCGCAAGAATGCGCTTCCCCGACGCAATACTGGATTCGCTTTAGTTTTTATTATATTCCGTCTAGACGGTTTTTTTAGAGTTCCTGGAAATCCTATTGAATTATCCAATCTAGCTGATTGGGAATTTGCTGGCAATACCTATCTCGAATTGCCAGCCTAGCTCATCACTTAGGCGCTAGAAAAAGTTATTTTTACTTTAGTTTCGTTACCCAATAAACTTTATTACTGTACCCATTCGCAAATTGAACATAGCATTTATCAAGCAACTAAAGCACAAATTTTTAGTGTACAATATACATTATCTTTTCAATTGAATATATTTTCAACTAAAAATTTAGAAGTATGCGCTTAAATAATCGAACTTTCCCTATATTACTTCCTACTTTCCAGCAATATTGTAAATGCAAAAGATGGTTTTTAAAAGTTACCAACTGCTTAGCGTTAAAATTAGCAAATGGTATTGCTGATATTAGAACCTTGACCAACACATCATACCATAGGATACTTTAAAAAGGTATTTCAAATTTTTTAAGATAAAAAATGTTTATATCTTAAAAAGTTTGTATTATGGTGTTCACGCAGGAGACACCATGAGGTGAGCTAATACAATACAAAACTACAGTTAAATAGATAAATATAATTAAGTTTAAAGTCTAACTACATTAATAACTAATTAAGTAACATAATATAATTATATCTCTTCAGGAAAAACGCAACTCAGAAAATGGGGACAACGTTTCGAAAATAAATTAATGTACGTATTATTCATGTAAAAATGCAAGAGTGCATAATAACAATGCAACACAAATAAAGGTCGTCGACATCATGGCGGAAAACAAATATATATGCATATATGCAACCTACAATAAGTGCATGGTTGTATGTGCTGAATCGATAGCATACGTACTCGTTTATGCTTACGTGACATACCTAACTTATATATGAAGCCTCTTATTTGACTCTCTAACATCCTCATTTTTAGTCATACATTTTAAGATAAATGTTTAACTAGTTATCATCTTACTACTTCCTTCCTTTGAGTTAGTGAACATTGTAGCTGATAACAAGTACAGTGTGAACATTAAGTCAAGAGTGAAAAGGTATCTTCTTAACAAGCATGCGCCACCGTAGGCCGCGAATCACTTGTTACTATCAGGTGAGACAGTGGTCAAATGCTATACCTATAAAATCACAAACAAAATCCAATGACCTGTCTTGCTGCGTGTGCGCATAATATGTTTACTTATTTCTCTGGACTTTCCTGTGATTCATAAAACCATTTAATTAGATGGTGTTTGTGACAGTATTATATAATATCCTTCCAAAGAAAGGGTTTAATTGACTTTAATCACCTTTATTTCATAGTGCACTTATGAGTGATTATCATTTTTATTCCCAATTTTCAGCTACTCGAATATTAGAGAAACGTTCTTGCCGCGACATTACGCTTAAAATCTAATCTGTGACTCCGCACTTGACATAAACATATTCATTAAATTCATTAAAAATTTGTGAAATGACATAACATATCGTGTCCTTCAGTGAGTAAACACCGGTTTTTAATAATTTATTTGAGTAGATGTTGCGAAATGAGGTTGTTCACTTTAAGAAAAACTCAGTTGTAATAAACGTAGGGTATTTCCGTCGGTTGGGCAACTTATGTGAATCGAAAGGAGATTTTGAATGGCAGTATGTTATGCGTAGAGCTTATGACATTAAACTGTTATATATTCAATTGCAAAAAGCTGCTGTACTGAACACATGTCGTATAGTGCGAAAATTTTTGCAACTCGACATGGACAATGTTGACACACTAATACAACCAGAACTAGAGTAGCACTTGGTACCCACCCGTGCTACCCTATTAAAACCAGGCGTAAAAACCTGAGAAACGAAAGTTTACCCAAACATAATAATAAATAAAATCTTTATTGAACACATCTTATACAAACATTTAGGTGAAACCCAGGCTTCCAAACTAGTAGTAAACTGTGCTATGGAAGCCAGAAAGCCAAATTTGCCATGAAATAAACAGCTTGAACCAAAACAAACTAAAAAGTCACTTTTAAAATTCACACCAATTATGTTATCAACTTTAAAAAGCAGATACGCCTACCTTTTATTTATCTTGTATTTATCAACCACGCGCTCATCATAAACAAACAATCATTTGAGTAAACAAGGATGTGCATCACGGAAAACCCCATACTGCACTAAAACAATCACTTGATCGTTCACAAAATCTTTTAGACTTTACATAGGACGTGTTGATTAAAGAACATTCTAGACTGACCTGAGAGTAATCGCCCCTTGTCAGGAAGAGCGCATCAAGCGCGTAACAAGTAGGTATGTTTGAAGAGATCCAGCCTCAGCTCACGTCCACGTATTGTTTACCGCATCCGGCGAGGAATAAACAGCATTTTTTACGCACCTTTCTCTTCCGACCTGCGTCCGCGCACCAGGTAACATTTCACCTCCAAGGGATTTGATAACCGCCATCAATCTGCAGCTGCGATCGATATTATTTTCATACGCATCCTTTCTCGGTGAATATTCATGGGAAGGTTTTTTTGCCAATACGGAAGGTGTAAAAAAACATTTGACACAATTTCTCGACTTGTCACCAGGTGGGACGTAGGCTGCTTTTATCATAATTGAATTGAACTCGTAATGGACATGGGACTCAACGCAAAATAGTAGGATAAAGGAGTATTGCGTTCATTCGAAGCCAGCGAGACTTCTAACGTGATTCCGTTGAAACGAGTCCACGCTTTCGCCTTGCTCTTCGATAACCTATTTAATGAAGAAATGTTCTATGAATTCAGTTATAATTAACACGGATATTTAGGTCATTTTGCGGAGAGGATCGGTGTTAACAAATGTGTTCACTTTGTGGTGACACAGTTACGTCGTTTCATTTGACAGCATTTTAGTTTGTTTCTTGACAACATTGATACAAGAGACTTCGCTGGTATTAAACTGTTCTTTCAAATACTCTTACGAAGCTAGTATTATGTTATTACCTAATCTAGAGTCTAAATATTCATATCTACTTTAGATAAATCATCGCAGACTTGCCTGACAGCTACTAACGAAATCTTTAAACATTTGGCAAACACCGTCATCATGGAACGGTATCAGATTACAAACCATCCTCTGTTCCTATTAGAATACAAGCTTATTATTATTTTAACACGCTTTATTAGGTATCTTCTACTTGAGGTCAACGACCTGTGCAGCTCCAGACTTAGGCATCATCAGGTTACGTTGGTATAAAAAATCAATTCCACAGTGATTCAAATTCCTACATAAAAGGTATTGTAACACAAGCTAGGCATCAAGTAGTGGACTTATTCGTGGCTAATCTACGTAATTAGCTTGCCATAGGAGGAAGCGAGGCGGGCATCGAACTCGCGTACTGCGAATCGGAATGATGACCAGGCAATGCGTGCTTTTTGCTGACCGCGTTTAGCATAAGCCACGATAATGGTTAGTCATGTTGTTCTTTTGTTTTTTAATAAGTATTTATATAGAAGACATACTTTTATACTTTGATATTGGATGATACTCTAGAAATGTTTTTGTAAAAACGTATACTAAAAGGATATGTGCGCAGTACGCAGTCTTCAAAACTCTCTTAACACTTTTTTTTACTACACTTTGACAGGTTGTAAGACTTGATCTCAAACAAGTGTCAAAAAACAGAATTTAGGAAATGTACTTTAATATTTTAATAATAATCACAGACCATATAGCCGTAGGCCGTAGTATGGATAGTTTCATGACATTCTCCAGATGTTACATAATTTTTTTTTTTTTAATAGTTAGCACAAAGCTTTTTGTAGCTTCGTATTCCCCGAAAACAAAGACTATACGCTCTATTAATATAATGAAATAACTTTTAATATCATCATAAATAAGTGTCTCTGTGAGCTCAATTCTAATCCTCCACTAGTCAGCTAGCACGGGACCCGGAGATGGCCCGGGTCGATGTACCCGCTAAATATTTGCATATACTACTCGATCCAAACTAATTAATAATTATAGCTTTAGACATAACAACGCGTCGACAAACGTCCCAATACCTAACCGCTATTATTACAGCCCAATCAAACACTGGTCGGCTACCTGTCCCGACAAATTCAAATACCTTAACAAAAAAGTCGATTTTGAATTTATATTAATTCCGTCGTCATCGAAATTCGAATCAAGTTATTGACGAAGGTATTTAAATGTATGCCTTATGACATCAGCTACTAAGCCCAAAATTGTTGATTTCGATACTGAAGTTATGACATTTGGAGTTACTGTAAACAATAGAATGTCCCGAAAGGGTGAGGAAGGGTTGTTCTTTTTTTGAATAGCTTCCTGCAAACGCACGTCCCTGTCTCGCCGGTAGCGCACGAAAAGGACGGACATGCCAACACTGATTTGTGACCTTTTTTAAATTTTAGTATTCAAATGACGTGAACGCATCCGTTTTTAGAATTTCTAAAATAAATAAACGGCCCGTCCAAATCTACGGCACGGTCTATTGATAAACTATAAACAGTTTTACAACTTCCTCAGTGAACAAAGATGCATTAACATAAAGTTTAACACCTACAAATTAACACGTCTATAATGGTTTATCTTTGTCTCGGTTGAATGGGTCGATATTTTTGACAAATTAGGGTTATATGTAGTACAAGCGATAAATCGGTTACAACACAAACTATTAAAAGCGTGAAATGCTCTGAAGTCGTATAGATCTAGGCGGGGGGAAGCCGCGTGCGCAGTATTTGGCCGGCCTTCAACCGCGACGCAAGGCTATTAGGTTTCACAACATGCAGACAAGCAGACAGACCCGCCCGGCCACTGTTTCGGGGCCCCTTTACTTGCGATTCTTTCGATCGACAATTCCTACAGCTATGACTCAATTCTGCACATTATGTTTCTATCGATACACACATATTGCGGCATTTGCGGCTGTTACTTTTTGCCGCATACAAAACATAAAGCCGTTCACATTCGAGCAAAAAAATCAGTTAATAGGGTCATACGGTTCTAGTAAAACCACGGGTTTCCGTAACCGTACACCGCTCACCTTGCCCGTTTCATCTGTCACAGAAAAAAACGCTTAACCCAATTTTTTGAAGTGCATCAAAAAACCTACCTGCCTCCGGTAGCGGGAGTACACCCCTGCCGTAAAAATAACTTAACTGTGAAGCGTTCTTTTTTTCTATCTTAAATACGGAGAAGTAATTTGGAGGCATTTTTTCGCAAGTTTTTGCTCGAAGAAAAAAGTTTTTATTGCCAAATTTACAGCGTTCAGTGTGCAACGGTACCGATCTTTATGCGCTTTTGTCTATGGTTCGCAGATGTTTTTATTGCAAATTCGTATAATGGCATTTTTGGGCAACTTCCTCGCACTATACTTACACTAACTATTGTTTGAATTTCTCCGAGCAAAAACATTTTAACCCTGTATTTTTAAACAATCGAGTTGTACACAATGATTGTGTTGTTAGTGCCAAAAACTGTCCGCAAAAATGTCGTTTTGAATGTCATTCAACATCTTGCAAGGATGTTTATGCCAAGACAGTTAAAAAGCAGAGGGGTATTGTTTTAAATTAAAGTAGTAATACCTAAATAAACAATGAAAATTACTACTTTTATACGTCACACACAAGTAACAAACCAAAAAAGCAATAAGGAAATGTTGAAATTTTTTATTCAAGATGCATTTCTTCCTGAAATGTACTATGAAAATCTTGTCGCGTTATAGGTACAATGCTGTCAAAGATATTACTAGTACCAACCAACAGAGTAAAAAATCATAGTCCAATCAATAAGCAGCTAATTGTATGTAACCAGTGCACCGTCTAGCCAGAGCGCGTCACTCTCCACAGACGACTACTGTTGCGCACAAACTGTTACCCAACCTGTGGCCAATGTGACCGATGAAGTCATTAGCTTCCGGTCACCCACACACTAGCACTTGTAGGTAATTATCGGAGCGTTTTCAATGAAGTAAATAGACAAATACTAAAGAACAATCATGTGTCTACAGCTGTTGAGAATAGTTTTCCTGTTCAGAGTTAGGTGGAACTATGAATGAAGGGAATTATAGTATGTTTTTCCAGTTACTTTGATAAAAACACACAACCGAATTTAAAACTTCTTTTTTTAATATCAGTTCAAATACCTAACTCTTTTAACATTTTATCCGGGGGTCACCACAATGTCTTATAGCATTATTACTTCAATCATACTTTGAAAAATGACATAAAAGTATGAATATTGTAATGTTGTTGACGCAGAGCAGTTTTGATGACGTCACGTTAAATCTTTCACTCAAATACAACTGTCATGTCATACCATTGATCATGTTGACAACGACGTGCGACAGTGATAACGCTATATAAAAATGTAGACGTCCCGTTCTCGCGCAAGAATACTTTGAAGCATTGAAGCATTACTGTCACGAACCATGATGGTTTGTGTATACTTTGTGGTAGGGCAGCAGTGGATATACGTTTCTAATAGTAATAAATTGTATACTCTTTGATAGTAATAACAATTTTTTATTACTTTAACTAGGTATATAGTAATAGAGACAAAATAAAAGGTTAAGAAAACGATCGTTTCGACGGCAACTGTTACTTATTCTCTACACGACATATAAATACCAATTACGGCCAAGTCTAGATATTGTCTGGAAAAAAGTACCTAACAAAAACAACGTTTTTATTTGGACATTTTTGCCGGAGAGAAACGCTAGTCCGGGAGTAAAATGTTTTAGTATAAACTAGGGGATGTTAATTTCAGCTTGGGTAGCCGTCATGAACAAATCTCTAAATTAATTTTCTAATAAAATATTTATTATAAATATCATATTTCATTAACACCGTTCTAAAACCTAAACCTCTCTACCGATTGACGACTCTAAATAATTTTACGGGTTTGATCATACTTTAACAAAATCTAGACAACCAGAGAATTCATCATCATCAGGCCTGTACATAGTCCTCTCTCATAAGCGCCACTTTGAGCAGCGGTTTGCCTCCTTGCATCCATCGGCTCCCCGTACACCCCTATCGCGTAACCATTCTGGTAATGGACATCGCTTGCCATCCCGCCTGTGCCAACTTAAAAGTCTGCGAGTGCGAGCAAGAAAGCATCAGCATACGCCATGGGGGCCGGCCTACGCATGAATGAATGGCTATGTATGAATTGTGAAATCACAAAACTTTGATATGTGAACCAGTTGGACCCTAAATCCATATGTACAAATAGATTATTAGAATCGAAATAATCATTCTTGATATACAAAAAGAATATTCAAAACGGAAATGTTTTAGTAAACGAAACGGAGTCGTTATCAAAACATTGACACTAAAAATATATTAATTTATTTAATGGTAATTTATGTCGCAGAGTCCTGAAATATTAAAGCTTGAAAGGCCAATCCTAAGTGTAAATAAAAACTAAAGAAATAATAAATAACTTTATATGTAAATAACGAAACGCAATAAGCTTTGAGATTGAGTGGCATTAAGATTGTCGGCGGATATTTCAACATAACTTACAAAAAACAGGAAATCGAATGTACTGTAGCGCTATTACATAGAACGGTTATCAATATATCTTGTGTACAGCCTTCTTGGATACGAAAATAACTGCTATTTAATCGTTTAATCTTTCGTTTCAAGTAATAATTTTCAAATTTTTGGTCCTTTAGTTATATTAGTCTTCTGATCATTTTGTGATCGCCGGTGAAGATTCCAGGCCTTTTTTCTTTCTACATTCGTTGTATGTCGGCGTTTACAACACACCTCGTTGCCCAAGCGATGTAAGTACGTGATGCAATATATCGCACGCGCATGCTGCGCCGCCGACTGTACTGTGTACACACCCTTGGCCGCCCACAGAATGCGCAATTTTGAAATTGAATTAAGATTTTTGTTCCGTATGCTTTCAGCTTACCGCGTTGATATTTAGACCTTTCTGATTCGATTGAAAAGAATCACTTTATTCTTTCTACCTTGAGCGTATTAATATTTATTTAAATTATTATCAGAAATAGGACGAGCAGACCGGCACCGGCTTATTAGTAGTAGGGTCGCGTTTTTAACCTTTGGGCACGGAACTATAAAAAGGTTGTATTCCCGCTGCAGAGTGTCATAATCGTAAATAACCAAACATTTTCCCATTTCTTATCGACAGCCATATCTAGGTGGTCAGGGTAATGGAGGTAACAGGAACAGTTTTAGCCAGTCTGGATTCCGCTGTCCCTGTCATTGGGCACACGGAATTAGTAAACCAAAACCAAAAGAAAACGTAAAAAATATTCAAAATCGTTATGTTTCATGTTCAAAGCAACATAATCTACGCAAACATCCGTCAGTCTATCACCGGTTGTAGATATATTTGGCTAGAAATAAATAAAATAGAGACAATCAGCGGTCGCGGTTACGAAACCGATAAGTGTGTCAATGTCGGCGGTTCGCGCGCGCCCGCGCCGGCCGCGGGTACGGCTAGCTCCGCGCTAGAGGCAACGCGGCTTTTTAAGTTGCCCCGTGCGCGAATGGTGTTTCTAAACTTATGAACTCCTATTTGCTTTGGTAGCATAAAAATGTTTCAAAATCATTTAGGTACACGTACAAGGTACAAAAAATGTATTAAAAGCTAATGTTCAAATCGTCTATAGGAAATTAAATTAAGGTGCCTATAATAAAAAGTAAGTAAGGAAAGCAACAAAATCAACAAGCAAAAACTGTAAAAAGGAAGAGGAATAATAAAAGGCTATTTTATTTATTATTTGTCGTAGAATTTGTCTTAGAAAGGATGTATCTAGCGAACAACACTACTCAAACGCATTTAGTCCGCAAGTTTTACAGTTAGCCTCTAATAAATGGTATTAAATTAACCAACTTTCAGAAAACTAGTTTACCATAATTTTTGTTTACTCTCATCGCAAGTATAATCAAAACAGGCAAAGGAAGCTCGGCTCGACAATGCACGCATGTTTGCTCCGCGCAGTATTTGTTTGTTTGCGCCGGCGCGTGCGCAATGCCGGTATTTTACGGTTTCCGGACCGTGCAGCATTAGCAGCTGTTATCGTTTGCCGTGGTTACGTATTGTCGTGTTGATGATAAAACTTACCTATTTTAGTTTAAACTCACAAAATCTAAAGCTTACAAAACCTGCAACACTTTTCGTGACTATCACTTTTGGCGAACACGTCAAGCGGTTGTCAAACAGTGACAAGTCTGCAGTGTTCTTGAGCAAGGATACTGGAACCGGTCTTGTGCCGTAACGGTGGAGGATGGCGGTTGCGCAAGCGCACCTCGCGCTAGCAGGAAAACTCGCACGCACCACCGAATTTTGTTTTTTTCATTGACTGACTCACATTGTTGTTGTTGACATGCTGCGGCATTCGATTCGAAGCTCACGAAGGTTATTAAATACGTCATTTGACCGAATTTTAGTGGCTGCCGTCGGCGTGCCAATTACATTGTTTCAATGCTTTACAAGTTATATGCTTCCTTCACTTTTGTAAAACCATTATAGCTATATAAATTTTCTAAATCTATAGAAATACTAGTTAGTCGCATAAGCAGTAAACAAGGGCTTATTTTTCAAAAGGTCAAGTTACAAAAGAAGCTCTGCACGGTGCTGTGTCGAAACCGCACTGCAAGTATTGCGTGCCTCAGCGAGCAGCCCCGATGCCCCGCCCACCTGCAATCGCGAGATTGGCAAACGTTTCCGGTAACTCTTTACCGGTTTTCTTGCTGAACTTTTTGTGTCTTAAATTATGTCATCGATCAACCGTAAATACGGTCGATTGTTGCCACAGTCGTTAATTGTTTGCCTGTTCTGTTACCTGTATCGGTTTCAGGTAATGCTATATAATATAGGTAGGTACGTTACAATTTTGTTTAAGTAGAAAATACAGTTTTTTTTGCCAAAATTTATAAATTCTAGGGTTATTAATTTTTACTTATAGCCATGAAAAAATTATAGCAAAATGTGTTATAATTAAAATGTTGAACTGTCAACTCAACATTTAAATAATACAGCTATTGAGATTACCTGAAGTAGCCTTTTATCAAATAAAATTACCTTAGTCATGAGATCACAGTATTAGTCAAATAAATCGGATAAACCTAAGATTCATAACGTGGCCGTGTTCTACTAACAGCTCCGGTTTGAAGCCAATTTCCTTAACATAATCACGAATCGTATGTAATTAAATATCAAAGGTATTACTGACTGCAACCGTTTAAAGATTCGTATCTAACGTGACCCAGTAATTGCAGTAAACATTTTGTAATCATCGATAAATAGCGTCTAATCGCATCCATGAAAAATATTTCCATTATGTTAACAAGTCGAGTTTAGATACTGTTTGTGCCGCTCGCACACATTGCCGCCCGAGTGCGCACACGGTGCACTGTGGATATAGTGCAGTTCACGCCTAGACTCGTATCTATGTGTTAGGTTTACTATCGTAGTGTAGTGCGGGGCGCGGGCGGCGCTCGCAACCGGGTCAAGGGAGTCGCGATGCACCGTTCACGCTAAATCTCACTTTCGCGCGCTGCAAAATCAACATGGCGGACCTATAGTGACGCGCCGCCGTTTCCATCTCGATGACACAATTCCACCGACCTATAATTTTTCACTTTCCCGATAAATTAGGACGCCCCGGCTATCTTGTGTTGCAACGGTTTACACGTGGAGTGTAATTGAAGAAACAAACAAAACAATATGTTACAACCCAATATCCTTGTCCCTATTTCTTATTTCCTACGTTGAGTACCGCGCGTAATCGAGATAGCGAGTTTATCTGGCCGTAGTGGCATCTTATCAACCAACGACTCGTATTAATGCAATACACCGTGGACGATAAACGAGTCAGATTTTATTATTTGTTTGGTAATTTAACATGATTTCGATAAGGCCCGATTATTTCAACCGCTGTACACGACTCGGGTATTATTAGTGCCGGAAACCTTCGTTTAAAACAGAGATTTGTACTTGAACAAATCGAACGGGAAATAATTATTAAGAAAGCGAACCTTGGTTCAAATCTTTCCGGAGTACAACTGCGCAGACGACCACGTAGACACGAAAAAACAAATTGTAAAGGTTTGTTTACACGTAACCGCGACCGTGGATCAAATTAACGTGCGATCGAGGCTGCACGTACAAACCTGTTGTTTCCCTCCGCAAGGTTGGCCCAAAAAACATCTAACGCAACACCGCAGCCGGCTTTTAGGACATGACTAATGGACAATAGACTTGCGAAATGGAATCGTCTCACACTTCACTATCGACTCTACTGATCGGTGTTTGATGAATCGATATTATTTCGCCTGGAGTTGGCCGATACGCTGTAAAATAGATAGGTTTGTAGTTCATCCGGAAAATAAAACATCCGCTTGCAAACTTTACAAGTGGGTGAATCTAGTTTATCAAATGGATTTCAAAATTAATGCGGAGATTGTTGTTAAACCGTTTGCAATCTTTCTTGCTCTAGATACATCTTGAGTACATTGTATCCACCATAATGTTTGTGGTTTACCTAAAGTATTTAGGTATATGACTTTATGTCAGCAGTTTCATGATGTCATCGATATATTCACGGGTTCTTGTGCTACATTTCCGCATCACTACGGCAGTATATTCTGTCTGTACTCTGCGAGTGCAGCGCGTAGGAAGCGCGCGCGCATCGCGCCCTTCACGCCGCCTGCCTGACCCACTTTTCGCGCAAACAAATATAAACTATGCGCGTTGTCATCTCCTCTCCGTCTCAACCTGGAATTTCTGTATATTTAATACATTTCATATACCTCTAGTTTCTGTCAGCTTCAACTTACAAAACTGTCTTTTCAAATATTTTAACTATTCGTTTCTGTTTATTTTAAAGCTCGGTTGAAAAGATGTAAGTTTTCCATGACACTCATAAACTCAAGGAAATTTAAAAGTATATTGTACTACATTGCATAAACCATAATATACAATTTAGTGCTCCGTGGAAAGTACAGCCAATCATAGTCAATTAAGCATAATTAATTATTACACATTCATGCCGCACCAAATTGCCAGCTAACAAAAAGCGCACACGTAACGTTGCGAATTCGGACACAATAATCCGATCTCGAGCTTCGGTGACACGATACCTTCCTCCGTGAGTCACGGGTTTGCGTAACGCTCCATAATGCAGGCTCATTACCATGCGACATTACAGCTTATCAACGGTTACGGATAGTCCGTAACTCTTTTTGGCAACACTAATTTACAATGTTTTGGCACATGCTAGTAAATAACAACCGCGTATGTTTGCTTTTTTTCTTTATTTTTCTTGTTTTTGTGTTTTATAAAATTTCTGTTTTCTATGTTGTAGGTGTAATACAATTATATTTTTGTTCAAATTGAAATGACATGAAAATTAAATTACACATGTGAATAGGGATAACTGGTAAAAGGGATAGTTGTACCAGCACCCCAAAACCGCACTCCGTTATTTTAAGGAGCTGGGTTGGCTTGGGTAGATGCTGGCGGGGGAAATGCACAATACACCACAAGCGGTACGTCAGTGCAGGTTTTAGGTCTAGGTCCATGTCAAATTAGAAATTGGAATTAGGGATAACTGGCTGCAGATAGACCGAATAAAAAATGTAATATAAAATGTTATGTTGCGTACCTGTAGCCGAGAGTGATTGGCATCGTTCGAAATAGCTCAGCTATTTACAGTTTACAAGTTGGCGTGGGCGATTATGAAACTTCCATACTTTTATGATTTTTATTATATGCTGGTAAAGTTGGTTCTAAACATTCGTGGAATTTCGAACTACAAATATTAAATTTACAGTATTCTTGTTACTAAGGTCTCAAATAACTTGTTTAGTGCTCAATGCTCAATGTCGTTTTAGTTTTATACTTATTCCAAATATTAGCAGCTTTTCCAACACAAATTGTGCAAGATAAAAAACGCTCTTTCATTTATTTTGAACTTTTTTTGTTATAAGACCCATTTGGCTACTGCATTTCCACGGTGTAAGTATAGGTACTTACCTGAACTTTAAAAACATCTAGGTATTTAGTCCCTGGCACACAGCGCTGATTGTTATTAAATATTAAAGTCCGCAAGATAAACGTGTTATCAGCGTAATCGCGGTTTCCATTTCGCGGCGCGCGACGCCCGCCACTTTCTTACGTTTCCCACGCGCGGGGAAAGTGCCCGCGCTTTTCCGACGCCATCTTGGATTTACACTCCCTACCATGCATTTATCCGCTTCACTGCAATATCTTTATATTATATATCTTAATATCTAACAATATGAATGTAGATTAATGCTGTTGGTCTCTTAATAAATAAATATATAAACAAAACAAATATAACTATTATTTAAAGAAACAAGTAATAAGTTTTAATTGGCTTGAATGCTATTTTCGTATCTATTGTGTTCACACAAAGTGTTCACACAAAATACCTTATTATTAAAATCGATTGAGTTTTGGTTTCAATAAATACGAATACGATAAGTAATAAATTAATATAACAATGCCTTTGAAAGAGGAAAACTGATCTCTTACATTTGCAGCGAACACCACCGAATCCTTAATTAGCACTAAAATAACTCGGTTCGTTTGGCTCGTACATTCAATTTCCTTGCGAGATTGGTGAGGTGAATTTCTGTGACGCATATACGGCTAACCGCAGACAGGAAATGGAGAGATTATCTGATTTTTATGAGTCATCCTCTCTTCAATCCTTTACTGTATATATTACTGAGCACAAGTGGAAAGCAGTTCTAGTTGTGTATAGGTGGTTTAGGTAACTACTGCTGATGGGGACAACAAAGTCGAGAAAAATAGCATCCCCTAACACACTTTTTTTTTATCAACGATAGGCTTACATTTGACCACGGTCTCACCTGATTGTAAGTGACGACGCGGTCGACGATGGAGCATGCTTGCCTAGAAAATACCGGTTCACTCTAGCCTTAAAAACTCCCAGATTATATTTGCTTGCAACACCTGTTTGAGGCAATTGTAATACAGATTTAATTTAAAATTCCTTTTTGAAAAGTAACACGAAATATTTTTTGAAGTAACTGCATTATTTTAAGTGTGATAAAGGGAATGCTTTAAATTAAAGTAACCAAATACCTACACGACCGATATTTGTGTTTGAAACTTCTTTTTGAGTAAGTACTTACCATAATAAAAACGTTTTAATAAAAGGTTTGATAGACGCCGATACACATTGTTCATTTTACTTTCAAATGTAAAGAACAATCAAAACATGCTCTAGCCCTACGTATACGAATTTCTGCTCAACATGCGCGGTCGCCATACGTGCGCGTGCGCATACGTGACCAGCACGCCAAGGAGCTGTCAAGGATCTATTGTTTACCGACGGCAATGGTTTAAAAAACTCATTTTTTATTATTTTTAAGTAAGCCCTTGAAAATACCATATAATCATTAACAATTATTGAGATATTGTAATTATTTGATTGAAAAATGCCAATGTCAGTACTAATTTTTTAGAATTTTTATGAATTAATCAATCGCGTATTTTACCATATTAGCTTACATAATATTCAGGTCTGGTACCTGTAATATGGAAACGAACTACTGGGATGGTTAGGATCAAAGACCTGAAAGTTTGATTAGTTGATTGAGATGTTTAAGCTTTTCGTACTGCAAGCTTCACATCTATTTTAGTCTCATTTAAATATATATATAAAAAAAGGAATCCGTGACTATATTATGTAGGTACCTACTGTAGTGAATACTTTCCTGAAAAAGAATGTTAAAAACCCAAAAACAGGAAGTGAAACCCCTGTTAGTTTTACAATTTACCTATTTACAATCTCGTTTACTTTTGCTCTCTACTTTGTACGTACGTGCAAGCTTTCGTTTTATTATATAAGAAAATGTACTGTATTTTTGTAACAAGGAAATTAGACAGCCCGTCTCTGACAGTCGTCATGGCCACGGATCTTTATTAATGGCTTCTAAACTCAAAAACGTGGCTGCAGTTTCCGGAAACTATTCAAACATTATGAGATTTCAAAAATTAAAAAAAATTCAATTGTCTTTAATAAAAGACGCTCTCAATTCGGCAAATTGGATGTTTTTTGTTACAGAACTCTGTCGCAATCAATATCGGTTTAGAAGTTTAAGTTTTAAATCAATTATAACTGGAATAATATATGTATGATATAATGGGCCTTACTTATAAACGCTGCTTAAAGTTAGCCAATGCTTAAAATCTTCTGTCAACTTTTGACTGATTTGAAATGTCACGCGGGAAAACGAGAACATTTAAAACACTGACTAACTTTAAACGACGTTTATAAGTAAGGCCCTATATGTTCCAAGTATTTTCTCAGTATTGCGATTAAAATCGATTCAACCCCTTTTTTTGAAAGAATATTACTGTTATTACATACACATGCATGATTGATGATAAGGAGTACACGATTGTGAATGATTTAGTTGATTGTTTACTAAATTAATGCCATTATCAATTAGATTTTATTCTGTCACTCTCGCAATAATAAGTAGGTATAGTTGTTTTAGTCTGAATGTAGGTACTAAAAACGATTGGTACCTGTACAGACATTTAACATGTATAACATTACATACACATTGGTAACACAATTAGTATAACTATAAAACCAATATCAAGGACCTCTCGATTGGCCTGCCATTAATATGATTGAGGGAGCAAATAAACTGGTCCATTGTACCAGATTACTTGGACCCCGCATTTTACTGTCACTGTATATAATTGAGAGGTCCATTAAGCCGGTCACCAGCGTCGATGTTAGAAATAGCATGGCTTCCCGGATGTAAGACCGACGTCACACATCTCGCTAGAGATTCACTGGACCTGTCAATCTAGAATTACTCTTAACACTAACGGGGGAGAGCTTAAACTCCCGTGTGTTAGTGACGTTCAACAATCCAGTACTTGGTCGGTTAGGTACGCTAATTTGTTGGTTTAAATTTTGATTGCTCGGTACAAAGATGACCATCTCCCTCTCGTTCTATTTCTTACGGATAGAGTGAACAGGGTTATATGAATATCACACTGGGGGTCGTGAATTGAAGTCAATATTATGCTGATTTTTGTACATCTGTAATGCAAATTACTAATATGTATACTATGTAATTATTTCATGCTTCTAAGTACCTGCTTCTAAAAAATTAGGAAGGTAACTGGTAAAACCTTTAATCACTTTAGCTCGCCATTTATGGAAAATGTATGTACAACTTTTACCTAATTATTAAAGTCACTCAAATGTCGAATGAATAATGTTCTGTTTTCCTCATAATGCTTGTAGGTAGGAATATATAATAATGTAGAGTAATGGGAGTTTTGGCGGGAACGCGGAAAATTTCACGTCGTTGCATTGCATTATTTTTTAAAACTTTTGCTTTTTCCAGTGTTAATGTTTAAAATTGGTGGATTTTACGCATTAAGTGCTGACTTATGAGTATGAGTGTGGGCAAGTGATATAATGTGGTGAAACGTGAGTTTTCGTGTTGCTTCCAAAATCCCATAGAAGCTTCTAGTAAAGTTGCCACCACTTTACTGGAGCATGACTTATTCTGTACTACGATTACCTGACTTAGACTGGACTATGACTATGACTTGACTTTACGTGATATATTCTTTAACGATGAAAAATAACTATACTTGACACTGGCTAAATACACTATGTGTGGAGCCAAAATATAAGAAAAAAAATGTAGAGTACATTTTATAAAAGTGATAGAGCCCACTAATATTATTTTTATCGCTTAACTTACTTCCTGTATGCTAAACGTTTTAAATTATGAGTATAAATGAAGATAACAATCGTTAACTACTTTATATTTTCATTTTCCTTGATCCTACACACTCGGTTAGTTGAAGCGGTGACGTCATCACTCGGCACGTGTATTTGGGCTCATTAATAGCTGTAGTGCCATTGGTTCGGACACTTCCGCAAACCCATTAAGCAGAGGTACGTCAGTACTATTATATAATCTGTATTAGAGTTCGATGAAATATTGTTACCATTTCCGGTATTATAAAGTGAATTAAATTAAATTATAGGTGAGCTATCCCAAACAATGCGCTTCAACTAGCTTATGCATCGCAATCCACAGAATAAATACCGTCTTTTCTGAAGCTTATAACATCTTATATTTGTCAAAACACTCAATTTTCGTTGTAATTACGGCAGTAATAATACATTTATCGTAAAAATGTCACCAGTTCAAAGCGCACAAAAATAAACATCAAAATTAAAACACTCGTTTTAATTATTTCCTGTCCCGAAGGAAAATACACAATAATCTACCTATCTGTATGCACAAGTGACATTTCTTTGTGTTATTATTTAAAAGTAAATGCCTACGTAATTTTAAAGTGTAGCGGCACAGCGGCGTGCTGGCGTACTTTTGTATAAATAGAGCACGCCTTGCCGACAATGTCCCTAAATAATTTCCGCTAACGCAAATATATAACATGTATACATATGTAAATGGTAGGCACGGGAAACACTCTCTGTGTGTCTCTCTCTTTCTATAACTAAACAGTTCTTACCTAATCGTTAAACGGTAAAGCGAAATTATTAAATTTTCCGCCTTCACTCTCAACTCCAACATAATGCAAAAGTATTTAATGAAACGTCCCGACCACACCTATACTGGCTTCCTACAAATAGAAAAGAATGTAAAGCGTTCGTTGCACTTTATAAACCTCATGCTGCCAAGCCATATTTCGCTGGCACGAAATAATACTGCACATCGAGGATAGAAGGAGGGGCACAACCTCCCTAGTGCATTCACCTGCACCCCTACAGTGAAAGTGGGAGGGTACCCCGCATAACTTATGCAAGTTTGTTAATATTTCAGCGCAGCAGGAAAGTAAAAGTTCCAGCTAGATTAGAAGTTTACTTCTCTCTTTATGAATACGGGAGTCCTCTGTGGTCTCAGCTTAATTATCTCATGTAATTTGTTTGGATTAATTCTAGTAATGTCAGTCTGTGGCTGGCGAGAGGTCCACGGTCGTTCTGGATTATGTACCAGACGCTGAAGCTATCTAATCATAAAATTTACGAGTAAAGTCTTGTAGAATGTTACGTCTGGTACTACTTTAAATTGTCTATACTATTCTGTTACAAAATAACTCGAAACATTTTCCTATTGTCTCATTTAATTCTATTAAAGCAAGGTTCACAACAACGTCTAACTAGTTCATCTTCCTTGCAAGCACAAGTTTGTATTTAAGGAGAAAATAAGCTATTAATGTCTAATATTGAACAGCTCTAGCTACCCAGACAAATACAATGAATCACTATTATGCTAAGAAATACAACAATATAACCCGAATTGATATTTATCGGTGTTCACAGCGTGGGAACCCTGATAGGTGTCTCTGAAACACCTGAAAGGTATCTATAACTTTATTATATCGCTAGTAGACTAGCGAAGGCACCTAGAATTTTTTCGTAGCGAAAGTATGTATCGGCCCATTTCACGTGCCATATTATAGTCGTTATCTAGAGCGTATGATAGACCTAGAACTCATGTCTACTTTCAAGGAAAAATTATTTCATTTCTTGCTTGTTCTTGTTTAGGAACTGTAATTACATCATTTTCATTTTATGTATTTGTAATTTCTTATCATAATTCTACTTATTGTACAAACCGCAGCCTAGTTTCCCAGCTATTGTTTTATTAAAATATTACTACGCAAACCTACCTAATACCTAAAATACGTGCACGTAACTAGCGGACAGTGGAAAATGGAGGCAGCCTTTTTAGTGCACTGGTTTAAATATTACTTTCATTTGATAGGCCTATATTTGTTTAATTTAGGATATTTCCAAGCTATACTACAATTCCGGTTTTCTTTTCTCCGTCCCCATACTTAGCTAATCAAACACAAGCATTTCGATCGTGTAGAAAACTAACGCAATAATATGATAATGTGCTCGTATTACCGATTTTATTTCCGAACTAGTTTGCTGCGAACACTTTACCAGGACTGAATATCCTAAAAGTACGGTACAGAGAAACATGAACTCCTAACTTTGCGCTTTTAGCCACACAATTATTCCAGTAATGATGTATCATTCCTAATTTTTAAATTTTTCTTTAATATTTTCATTTTTCAAGAGTAAATACATTGTAAATATAATTATTTTAAGCATACTGTATTCACATCTAAAAGAACGTGCATGTCTGCAAGCTGAATATGTCATCATCATCATTCATCATTAACAGCCTGAAGACGTCCACTGCTGAACATAGGCCTCCCCCAGGGAGCGCCACTTAGAGCGGCTGCTAGCCTCCTGCATCCATCGGCTCCCTGCGCCTTTCACCAGTACGTCGGTCCACCTAGTGAGGGGCCGGCCTACGCTGCGTCTTCCAGTTTGTGGTCGCCACTCGAGAACCTTTCTTCTCCATCGGTTCGGCCACTTTAGTTCTCCTGCGGATCTCCTCATTTCGGATCTTATCTCGCAGGGAAACACCGAGCATTGCTCTCTGAATATGTATCTCTTTGTAATAACTTAAGTTGATATTTTCACTTTTATAAACATACGATGAAAAAGCTATATATTTAAATCAATAATCTTTACTTCAAACATTACTGTCGCTGTTTTTTTTTTCTAATCATCCGTTGTGTTGTTGTGGTAGGAGACTATATTCAGTAGTGGATGTCTTTCTCTATGATGCTGGAAAATATAATTTTGATTATTTTAGTATCTACTCGAAACTGGGAAGGATTTTGAGTTTCATAAAAATATTAGAATAACCGGTTCTTTTACTAAATACCGTTAAACATGCACAGTTTCAGTCCTTGATAGCTCAGCAGAGCTCTGTACAATTGGTACAATCCTTGCTAGGTACTCCTCACAAAGAGAAGTGCAGTTCAACGCACCCTTACTCCGTGTTTGCATGCATAGCCTTCCTAGCTACTGAATAATGCAGACCATCGCCCGGATGGCATCCGCTTATGGCTCGGAAAAGTACGATTTTATTTCTAGTCATTTCGGGTTTATACGAAATTACACCATATGCACAGTTGGACTTAATTTAGCTTGACCTTCTAAATAAACCGGTTAATCTATAATCATAATTATATAGTAAAAATCGTTCCTGGAAATTACTCATTTGTATTTCTGTATTTCTAAGTCAAAGCGTAGATACTTGCTATAACCTGCCTCTTAGATTTTTTATAAATGCTATCGTATTTCGAATTTGATTATTTCATTAAAGTCGTCTTTCCTACAAAACTCAACAACTCGAGGTTAGCGTAAAGCACTAGGTAATCAATTCACTTGTCTCAATACTCTCAATCACTCCGTCACAGATGCATATTGAGAGGCAGCTGTTGTTTGTATGCAAACTGCTCCCCGCACTCTGGTCAATATACGACATAAGATAAACAACACTCCAGCTGATTGTTCTTTTATAATAGGAAAGCATTACTTTATTATTGTTTGAAATAGAATATAAATGGTGAATGAGTATAGTATCGACTTTAACAGGAAGTTATCATGAAGTATTTTGACCTAATAATTTATGAATTCTTGAAACCCCTGCAGAACGAAAGCAAAGCAATTAAATTGATTTAACGTCGTCTCGCCTTCAGCCCCAGGGTTGATTGCACCCCGGCACTTCCCCGTAAAAGACCGAGGCTGAAGCATGCACGGTAGCGGCCGGCATGCGGCATGCAACCTAATCGCGTGTGCTCACGAAAATACCATTTGCATAAGGTCCCTAGATACCATTATCAGTAACCATCAGTTTCCACATGTGTCCGGGCCCGTAAAGAGTTCACATTCCGTCTAGACAGTTCGACCTGAAGACGAGAGGGACAGCAGTCGTCTCGCTCTATGCGTCAAACATGCGCAGTGAATCCAGGGGGTAGAAGGAGACAACAGGTGGTCCGGGGTGAACCGAGCGCCGGGTGCCGGCCGCGTGGGGGTGTCCCAAGGTCGGCGCACGGAAACGTCTGGGATGTATCGAGATTATATTATACGGTATCGATTTTCCGGTAATTTTCCCGGAACACGACAAACGTATTCCGATACTTAATCATCTGTGAGTTCGTTTTAGGCAAGACAAATATAATGATTAAATATATTGTCCTAAATAAATAGGAGGACTAATGTAAATAGTAAACTTTCGTGTCATAAATATGTACATGCTTTAGATAATATAACATAATAGAAATAAGGTCGTCTATTACTTACATTGAGCCCGCACGGTGGAAGCTATTTCAGTAGTACGAGCTCAGGTCAGGCTGGATTGTTTATTCAAAAAAAAAAATTCAAGTTATACAATAAGTAGGTTACATAGTGTCGGCGATGATGCTACTAATCTGTTACAACTTCTGAGTATTCGAGTTCAAATCAAAACTTTCTTGGTGACATGGCTTTCATTCCTCCGCATGACATGCCCATATCAAGGTTAGCCTGTAACTTCTCAACTTTCCCGTCACCGGTGCCACTTTAAGGCTACCCCTTTTTGAGAGTTCATCGTACCTTCAAAAATCGGGTGATTTTATTGAAAAGTTTAAAATACGATCGAGTTTTTAGGTATATAGCCTAACTGAAAGTAGATTAATATATATTTTTTCGCAAACCGTAACATAGCAACGTTACTAAGTGAAACATTTCCATTAACTTCGTAAAAACCCGTATGAAACAACAGTCTCTCGGGCTGTTGAATACCCTCAACATTAATATACGTTTGACAGGCGAGGAATAAGACGGCTGGAACAACAAAGGAGCAAGTCAGACGGAATGGATACAGCTCGAAGGTCTAATTCTAGAATAAATTACCATCTGAATAGCGAGTAGCGACCCACGCCGCGTCTGGAGCAGCTAGCCCTCGGGATGTGTACCTAAAGCCGCCTGGTACCTAGGTACCGAGCAGGCTTCACCTGAAATACCTAGCTACCTAAATTAACTGGAAACTTGGTGGTTTTCGCGACGGCTTCAATCAACTTTTACTGAACAGTTGTTTTTGTAAATCAATCAATCTAGCCTCGCCCTGGAGAAATGTTGATCAATTTTTTATGTTATTTTTTATTTATTTATTTATTTAATTAACTTAATAAAATATTTAGATATAACAAAAGTCAAATGAGACATATTCATATTTATATTCATATTTATTTATTCATAATTGTTCAAAATTACATGTCAGTCATTTACATTAGGTACTCATTGATTGTAACTTATTAAACTTTTACAACTATGGTAGGTATATTAATAAATAATAAAAAGCAATAAACACTTCACTTGCTAAGTATATGTTTTATATTTTATACTTATTCTAATGTTAACATGTAAAGGTGCAAAAATTTAATATTAGCAGTATGCATTAGACTATTTGGGTGTCATATTTTATTTTCAACATAACATTAGACTATTTACTTTGTCGAGGTTTGTGTAAATCAACAACTAGCATAACAACAATAATTTCTTCTTGTTACAGTGGACGGTGAGCCAGCGCGACTGCCCCTCGGTGCGCGCGGTTCTCTGGCGCTGCTGCACGGCCTGCTGACGCCCACGCCCACCTCCAGGCATATCTACGGCCCGCCCAACCCAGGTACCCGGCTCATACTATCACTAAATACACAGCCCTTTTTTGTCAATGCGACAACTCATAGTTAACCTACAATTGTCAGTAAATGACTGACAATCATCAGTCACAAGTATTTTTGTTATTTGAAACACATTCGCTCATGGCCTGCTGAATATTGCTTTGACAGCAAAAGCTGTAGCGAACTCATTAGTCAGTTATATAAATAATATTGCTTAATCCATATAATATTTTAGTGTAACGATGTGAATGCTTTGGCTTAGCTGTAAGTTCGGAACTGTATTGATCAAATAAATAAATAACTAATTCGACTTTTGACATTCGACAGTTGTAGGTTTATTATGATTTGTCGCTTTATGAAACAGTGCTCATTGTACGCGATTACTCTGGTTATTTTGACAGCCTCTGTGGTGTGGTGGTAGAGCAGGCTCATAGAACGGAAGTGGCAGGTCCGATTCCCGCTGCAGGACAATTAATTGCGCACAGAAAAAGTAGCCTAAATACTGGTTCTGTGCCTGGGTGTTGTGGGGGGGGTTCTTGTAGTTACTAGGTCCTATATACAGGGAATCCTAGTTAGGTTTGGTGTCAAATCAAAATCAAGTGAATTAACTATTTGGTTACATATAAAATAAGTATAAAAGACTAACAATAGCAATAAGTTTTGAATGTTTCCAATATGTTCTGTGAAACCAATTCAAATAAAAAGCGAAAATTACTTACAACTTTAAATTTCTCTCTACCTATATATATTTAGTTACATTTCTGTAGGTACTACGTCTCGTAGCAGTTTCGTAGCAGCGTAGCACCGCTAGCGTTTACCTTCTACCACCGGATATTGGACCGAGCTCTACCAATAATATATCTCATATTGTCTTGTGTATAGAAAGAGTCTGGTTCCTACAGCACGGGTTTCGAGCCTAGTGTGGGAGCCAGGTGTTCCAACCCTCATTATGTAATTTTTGCCTGTTATCAAATAAATGTTTTTTCATTTTTTCATTTTTTTCAATTGTATACTTTATCTAAAATAGAGTCTATATACATTATGTATAAAGCAAGGCAAACACCATTTTCGACCAAAGATACATTTATTTACAAAAACTATACTAATGTGCCTCTCCTAACGTCGTTTGTTAGGGATGTTGATCTTATCAAACATGTGTTTTCTTAGGCTCGTTATTTGCGAGAAAATAAGGTCTTGCATGTTTTAGTTTACTTTTTTCGGCGATATAGTTAAACCAGATAAAGGCAAAATACACCTCCTTCACTGCGTTTCTATTGTTATTGTGATAGTTCCAAATTCAAATATTTGTATTTGGAAACAATAATGCAGTGCCCTACAGATTGTCTATAATCAGATCAAAATGTTAAATAAGCATGTTTTTTCTTAAATCCTTTCCTTTCTTTCTACTCTAAGGAGAAGTGCGTATATATCAACTATGAGTCTCTAGGCACCCAAAAACCTAGAATGTAGCCTATGTACCTCATCCAATATTAATCCCAGCGGCAATATATTAGGTAATACCTCGAGTATTGCGCCTGGGAGTAATTTCCGCTGGCCCGGATCTACGTGATAAAATGCGACCTCTGCCTGTCTTAGTATTACATCTTGTATTGTCGCTATAGAAGAACTTATCTCAAGTTAAATGAGTTACCATTTCATGTATCGATTTGAATCACAACGATTTAAAGCTCATATTAAGCTAATTTATAAAATCTGACCTATTTTATGTAAAAGGGACAAAGGGTATGTAAAAGATATATGTAGAGTATCTCTTTTACATAAACACCTCGAACATTATTTGCGGTTGATGTTCGCGCAGAAGTTAGTACGAGCTCAGCGGTCCGATACATGCGGTACTTAATTTAACACGCCCTATTCACACAGAGCCGAGGTGAGCTCACGTACACACATTATAACAGGCTGCCTGCGCATGAATCACCCTGTAGCTGTACCTAGGTGCGAACATACGCACTGATGTGAATATTCTAGCAACACTGATTTAGGTATACAAGAAGTTTGCCATATGTAACATGTAGCTGTAGACACACAATCCGCCAAAGGTCCTTATTACAAAAACATGTAACTGCCATGTTATTATAGTCACTCGTTATGTAATAATAACAAATCTGTTACGTCGATTTTGCGATATTTGCCCGGCTCTGTGTACACTACTTGGATATAAATTGGATATATTGTATGTTGATGTATCTTCATGTATTTTTTTGTTCACGTAATAATAGTTTTCCAATCAATGCTATCGTGTACGCAATTTATGGAATAAATTGGATGGAATAACATGTCTTTGTGAACCAATTCCCGTTAAATAGTAATTTGTTCACCGAGTTAAGCTTTTAATGGTCTGTAAACAATATTTTGGATGATTAGGCGAGTTGAGCAAGTTGCAACGTGAGCTAGCACGGTGCCGTCACAACAAAACTAACGAGTGCCGGCGGAAGAGCGCCCCATGAAATATTCATAAAGAACAGCAGGAAGTGCCGGAATCGATAGCCGTCAGCTGATCCGCCCGCCCAATGTCACGACCGCGCCACGCCGGCCGCCCGCCGCCGCAGCTGAGGCGGCTCGCCGCCCGCCCTGCCCGCTCACGCACACGCACGCATTGTTGCCACCCCCGCCCCGGCCGCGTCTACGAGCCTACACACTTGCACACACGTACACGCACACAACAGAAAGCTCATTGTTTCGGAAACACTTTGGTGCCGGTTCCGGATAGATCTGACCTACTTTCTGCAATAGATGCTCCTAGCACTACATAGTGTTCAGTGTTAACTTCAAAGCATCTGTTTGCGTATGTTCGTATAACATCTGCGAGTGCAATTTCTAAAATGCCCATTTTCAATTGCATTATTGATTTTTTCGTTACTTTCAACTTTCACTCTCAACCCCTGCCATACCGCGCTTTCACCCAGATGTCATCTCGCCCGGGTCGGAATGACCCGCAATGTGTGTAACCCTCTAATACTGACGTGGGTGGAACTTGCACAATAAATAATATTTACCCAGAGGGTCAAATAAAGGGTTCTAAATTCGCATTACTTTTTGACACGTTTGATGGATGGTCGGTTGAATGCTTATTCAGTTTCTACTATTTATTTATGAATGCAATTGCAAGTAATGTTTTGTGATCAATATAGGGCGCGATGAAGCTTATGTGAGTAATAGCGTCATATTACTTGCAATAATATTTATTTTATGGTCTTATGATTATTTACATAGTACTAATTTTATTCAATAGTTCAATAGTAGTTTTCGTTGCTAGGACTCCCTATAAGGTACAGTTGTTTATAAAACACCGATTGAAAATTAAATTCAAAATAGCACTACCGCATTCATGTCAATATTAGTAGGATTATCAACAGTAAGATATCATCATAGAATGGTCATATTGTACCATTCTGACAATATAATTGCATCATATAAAACGTGTATTTTTCAATTTTAAACTGAGTGCACCTTGCAAAAATATTGAATAATAAAGTGGCGGCAGATCAAAGCGCAACCCTTACAGCCGTCACCGGGTCAGTCGGCCTCATCTACCCAAACACGCAGCGTCCTAACCAAACAATACAACGCAGCTGGTTGCGCACGTTGCGCCGTCGATCCGTCGGATTCTCCCCATAATGCAAACTTTTTGTGCAAAAATGGGTTACATTGCACCTTGCGCTGCTAAATCGCGTCATCCAACACAATAGACGCTAATCTTCCATTCCTCTCGTTTCGTCATATAGCTCCATCTCGTTTTCTTTTTCAATTCATACGGGCGCCTTTCCGGAGCTATTGACACTTTGAAATTAGAATGTCACGCGTGGGTGCGGAACGCAACCCATTGTGGCCCGCCGATTGTGCTTCGCTCGGTGTTGTAAGGGTTAATTTTAATAGTGGATACAAACCGCAATGTGTCACGAAGAGCGTAATCAGCAACAGCTCAGTGATGAATGAAATGAAATTCTAAAAACAAAACAACATCTGCAAATACCTAACGATGTCTAAACAAAGTGCCTATAACGCGTGCTATTGCTAAGCTTTTCTTTGAATCATTCAGTATATATGTATAACTTACTAATCCAATTATGTTATGCTAGTAATTTAACCCAACAATATGTCTAAACCAATATGCTATAACCATGTATCATTCTATTATTAGTTTTTATGTTCTTGATTTATGCCTGTACACCGAAGCCCCAAACTCTTAGCTACTAATATCCTACCAACGCAATGGTTGTCTGGAAGAGATCGCTTTAAGCGATAAGACCGCCTATTGTACGAATTAGTTAATTAAGTTTTCTCCTTTGTAATTTTTGTTGTCTTAAGGTGTAAAATAAAGAGTTGATCTATCTATCTATCTATCTATCTATATCCTGGACATATTTATTAATATAACCTACAGCGAGCATCGGAGTACAGTACCTAATAAACGTAACTACCTACATATAATGTACACTGTATAGGTAGGTATAGATTATTGTGGACGCTCACCGAGGAATTACCATGTTAAAGGAATTATATAACAAAGAATGTGTATCTTACACAAAGGTCGAGATGAGGTACTCTGTTAGAGAAAATTGGCAATTGGCAATTTTATAAGAGAAGCTCCGGGCTTCTTAGTGACAGATACATTTAAATTTAGTCAATAACGGCACGCTAAGTATTTCTTTTTGTTCAAAGATATAATTCCTTAGGTCATTCTTATTCTTTTTGTGTAGGCAAGTGGTCATCAGACTGCCAGAATTTTTACAACGCCCAAAGACTTCTGACATGGCTTAACGACTATTGTTTTACAACAACAGCCAGGACGAAGGCTTAATTTACTTAGTTCATTATGTAGATTGATATAATCTTAGCATACATCAAAATAGAAGCAGTTCCAAAAATATACACACCTTACCTACCTATTCATAAAACATTTCAAGCAAAAAAGACGACAAATATTTCCAAGCAAAATTAATTGTGTCGTCTTGAAAAAGTTGTCAATCACAATAAAAACAATATCGTGAAAGACTCAAATTACGTAGTTTTATATTGTGGTTCATACTTTTGTCTTTATTTATTTACAACCAGATTTATGAATACTTGTAAGGTGATCTGAGCTAGAGCATACACGTGTGTCCATCACATAAGCATAGTAAATCTGTACATAACATTACATCCGTTACATAAGAACGTCGCAATAAATATTCATATGTAAAAAATTCGCGAGTGGTGGCTGTTGTATGCCGGATTATGGTCTAACGCCGCCAGCCACAAAGGACTATGGAGTCAGCGGTCACTCCATAAAGATGCGCAGATTGTCGACCCCTCTCCTGGTGCTCCTCTTTGTACATCTTTGTGATATTTTACTAATGGGACCGCATTCCTCGTCGACCGGTAGACCGGTACCCCAACCCCAGTGGTCATTATTTATAGTTAATTTATTATTATTTTGATACGAGAGATGAAAGGGTTGACACAATGAACCCGTTCCGTGTTCCTACCGTTGGTCAGCCGTGGCCGCGCGGACCGGTCCCGGGCGCGAACCTTATTTAAACACTGCTTGGGAACCGCGCAAAATGCTGGCCTTCCTTATATAACCCAATGTGCTGCACGAGTCACAATTTCAGTATTATAGCTAAAAAACAGGAATCGCAAGGAACATTCGCGTTATTATGCGTCATGAAATCGTCCAACGGGAAATGAATATCGTAGTGATAATACTGTTTTCCCTGATGTCATGTAATTAATATTGAACGAAACGAATTGTCTGAACTTAGTTACTCATATGTACGGAAATTTATCATTTACATTAATTATAACATACAAAACATGAGTTGCATAATTATGTCTATGGGATTTATGTGTTTTGTATAAACTTAATAAAACTGTCTACAAAACAGTTTCTATCACTTTGGCATATAGCAAAATCATTAGTTTACCCAAGGCCCAAAAATAGAAAAAAATAGAGTGCAAAAAGCCTTTTGTATGCCCATGATTATTGTTTTCATTCATTGAATAAGAAACAAGAGTATTCTCGTTTTAAATGGTCGAAGTGACCGGTGACCGGGCCCTGTGTCCGACGCTTCCCGGTTCCCAAGCTTTGTGCCATTGAAGGGGTCACAATAAGCACAAAAGGGTGCGGACAGCGATCGCCGAGGACACCGGTCAAATGGTCACTTTGCTCTATGAAGGAAACATATGAATGAGCCGCTTTCTAGTTGTTGATTATATTATTTAAATGCCGGATAACCGTTATTCGTCAAACTTTTTATTATAGGGGTGCTGGACATGAGAAAGTTTTTTATTCTTTCTTATTCTCAAGGAAATTCATGGGATGTCGATACCGTCTGTATGTATACATGTATTGTATACTTAAATCGAGATGAAGTTGCGACTGCGATCGAGGAAAGGTCACTTGTTCTGATGAATGTCAAGCAACACAGTGATGGGTCATGGGATTTTAGATTCATAATTCGAACAAAAAAGTTATGACTATTTCATTTTTAGTCGTTGTGATGTTGGTAGCATAATTATAATTAAACAGTACAAACCGTTCCTCCCACAACCTTTGTATGAGGTCATTACAAGTATCCTAATAAAGTTCACAACGAACACTCATATCTGCTGCGTATCATGTGTACAGAAACATGCATTATAATATTTATAACGGACTTCTGTAAAAATAACAAGAAACCAAAACACAAGTGTGACATTTGAAATTTAAATGACACCCTTACACTTTGTCCGTCGAGCAAATCTGCATAATCGTAAATTAACTTAACACTATGCACTTTTTGCATGACAATCGCATAGCTGGACCGCATATGCATATTCCCACAAGAAAACAGGTTGCATGCACTTGCACCAAAGAGTTTCTAACGAATTATCTCAGAAGATGCAAAAGAGTGGCCGTTAGGAAAGAAAAGAATACTTATAAGGATTAAAAACATGACCAAAAGTGACCGTTGTGCTGGGATTAATTGCATGTAACCCTTGCATGCAAATTATATGCAAGTCAGATGACCGTTAGAGTGGACAATGGTTGCAGTTTCTTTTGATGCAGATTGATTGCGCCGTCTTCTTTTATGGAAGTTGTCTAACGGACGCATCTTTGCACGGGAAATATTATGCAATAAATATTATGTTATTTAATTAGCCTTATTCGAACCTTTTAAATACTGTATATTTTCTAATAGAAGGAAATTAAAATGTTGAGACTTGGGACCTATAATAATTCCGACTCCAAAATTCTTCATAGCTACTACACATGATGACATTGATCTCTCGTTATATTGATATGTGATGTGACGAGCAATAAGAGACTCACTTGGTGCGTAGTATTTATAGCTGTTACGATTAATTTTAATCTATGGCTTAATGCTTCATCATCATACTTCGGCTACATACAAAATGTAGAGCCACACCCTCAGGATGTATGTAACCTAAGAGAGACGAAATCATACCATTGTGCCCGGACTTTTCCTAATCGTTTGGCTATAGATAGACTATTAGACATTGCTCGGGTGGAAATGGTAAGATTTAATAATTTTCCATTCCTTTTATTGGCTTCACTGTCTGAGCGCTGGTTGGTATGACTCTGCTAGTTGCGACTGTATCGTTAGGTAGGTAGTGTTCAGTAGTACGAGTTTTGACAGTTTACTAAAACTTGATTCGTTTACGTTTTCTCCCTTCTCTCCCATACATTTCTCTGCAGCACCCCTATGGATTCGCGCGTATTCACTTATTGGTAAACTCGTATTAGGGGTTCTGTTTCAGATTAGCTACTTGCCAATTTTTATATCATGATTGAGTCCTAATTTATTTTTTGTATTTAAAAAAGTAGCTAAGTATTGTGTGCTGTTCGCAGGTTCCCTGCCTCCCTCGCCCGCGGATAGTGGCGTCTCGGACGTGGAGTCGTCTTCCTCCGGCGCGGGATCCGCGGAGGAACTGAAGGCGCGGCTGCAGCCCCCGCCGCCGGCGTCCTTCCACGCGCCATTCCTCTCCTTCTACCCGCACCACCAGATAGCCACCACTCTGCACCACGCCGCCGCGCATCCCAGGCCACCTGGTGAGACTTGACTTTGTTTACAATCCTTTTTCTACATCTTAGAAGGAACACAATTCATGAGCTTGACATTGCGATTTAATTTTAGGTCTGTATTGTTACATACCTTAAAAAATACAAAGAAGTAGTGTTAACCAAAGTAGAGTAAGAGACTGAGGGTTGAAGTGGTGACTTCGGGAGTGGGTTGCAGTCAAACGTTGGCATATTAGTAAGTAGGTATACAATAGTATACATTAATAAAATAATTCAAAAAGCCAAGAAATTATCACTAATAAAGTAGAGTTCTCGCAGGTAGAGAACGTAAACTTGCGAAAAGGGAATTTTCAATTATTTATTTAGTGCCTATAACTAAATTATACATAATAATCTTACTCACTTGTTTTGTCCACCGAAGCATGTCATCGGCGCCTCTGGTATTGATTATTAAAGTTGTGTTATTCAATAAAGTAAATTACTTAATTAAAAGCAAATATAATAATGTGAGCTGAGAACGAATTTAAAAAATCTTGTAATATTTAAATACTGGCGTCAATTGGTGATATCGATGCAAGAGAAAAAAATATGGAGGTATAATACCTAGAGAATAGTGTGTATTGTGCCGGTTGGAGGTGACCCGGTGAACAACCGCACCCGGAAGGTGACCTTCCTTACGCCGCGCGCAAAAGGAATTTGGGAATGCAGCGACCGACGCGTCTTGATACTTTGCAATATACTAATCGTGTTATTCACGCTTATTATGTCTGTTATTGCTGTGAAATTAGGAGTCCATTCACTAATTACATATTACCTTAAAATATACCAAAAACTACAAACCTGTGTACGTTTACGTATATTCATTAAACTCATTTACAACTGAAAAATCTCAACTTACTTACATCTTATTCAATCTACAATGTATTTATTTATGTGTTTGTTTGAATGGAATAATAATTATAAAATATCTAGTTAATAAATTACAAATGTATAACAATTATAAACCCGCTCATAAGTCAGATAATAATGCGATTTATAAGTGTATCGCACACATTCACGACGTAAATGTGCTCTATATGCATAAAGTGTAAGGCAATGCGACACACATCATATCAGTGCTGAGCTGGGAATCTGGGCTGAAGTCATAGTGCTGCTCGAGCAGCTCGGCGCGAACGCATCGTTCTCTCCCCGGCTGCAGTGTCGCAGAATGATAAACAAATCACGAGCGTGCTCCAACTTTATCTAAATATATGCAGCGTGAAGCTTTATCAGAACAACTTCCGGGGGCGTGTTTACTGCACCCTGGACGGTGGCCAACTGGCCTCCTTTCCAAACTTTAAAGCGCATCGTTAAATGCACACATTACAGTGACGGCTCTCAATATGTTACACTCACGTTGGTTTCAATTTCAAGAAAAAAAAAGCATTTTCTGTATTAAAAATAACAATGATGATAAATAATTGAATTTGGTAGCTCTCAATTACTGCCGCATGTTAAAACAATCTCTATATTTTTTATCACATTATGTATTACACAGTAGTCATTATTAATCATAAAACTAACCAGATCTAGATCTGGTTGGTTCATGTAGATTTATGTATACGGAATGACCAAGATGTTTTTAATGTGTAATGTCTACTCGTCTACTCAAAGGCATTTTAAGGAAACAATAAAATACGGAAAGTTTGGTTTAGTCATAGCAATGATAGCAATGGAGTATTGTTTTGCCTTATGTTTAAACTCGTTGCAATAATGCACCTGGGTAAAGTCGTCATATTTTATCACTGTGGATCCAAAAACGGCATGAAGATGAACAGTTTTTTTTACAAAGTCGTTGAGAATAAATAGGTGCATCTTCAGTTGGCGCGAAGATGCCGGTTTCCGTGACACAAAAACAAAAGACACAACGGACGGACGGACGCGGACGGACGGAACCAGTTGGCATGGCGTTGCATCGGACATTTATCGCCACTTGGCGCTGCTCGCTGCTGCCCGTCCTCAGCTATTTGACATTGCGCAAGGTCAGTGCTCCTAATATAAAGATGCAAAAAACCACAGACATCTACCTCGCTGCAGCATATAGTATGCGAGACGCGTCGCCATCAACTACCGGCGGCGCATGCGAACAGACCACTTTCGATTGTATGGCGTTTTGAAAAACCTTTTAGAGCTACTCAAATTTCCACAAATAAAAATATTCCCTGTGTTAAGCTGGCAATTGCGAATCCTCGTTTCCCTGATAAAAGTAATTAAATAGAAAAAGTGAACCATTATAATGCTTTGAGGATACGTTTTTAAATTTATTTTATGACACTTTAGGCGTTATGTAAGGTGGTTTTATAATTTTATGGCCCGATTATAACTATTGTACTGGAGTCTGTGACAGATGTTATAATTTTAACCCCCAATACTATAATAACACATAGGTATAGACATATAACCGAGTAAATACAGATAAAATAAATTTATATTTATTTATGTACTTTAACTCTATTACATTATATTACGTCAAACGCGTATCATCATGTAAGTAATTCTGGAAGAAGACCAATGAGGATACATGTTTTGAAACAACGAGGAAAAACCGCAAAATAATTGATACCACACCCCAATGCAACAAGATATTTTATTTAATTAATGCTTTTACGTGGTCACACCATACGTTCACATGAATGAAAACACGTAAGTACATCGGTCTTATTCGTCAAAATAGTACAATATTTTTAGTAAAGATATAAAAACGATAACGATATTGTGTCTAACAAAGATCTGGGTAGTAGCAAGATAAATTCTGTTCAGGGATAAATGTATAACTAGCTGCTGCCCGTGGCTTCGTATTATTCTAATGAGAAGACACATCTATTTAGTAGCCGCTTGGTCGCGTTTATCAGGACAAAAATATCTCCATACCAATTCAAGAACATCGGTTCCGCGGAATTGTCGTGAAGAGGTAACGAAAAGGCAGCCAGCCTGAAAAACGGAGACACAGAGAGAATTACTTATTTGATTGCTGAAATTTGAGAAGAATTGATTAGTTTGCTTTAAAATTAAAGCAATTATTATGTTAATAAAAATGGTATGAGAGACTGGATTGAAGTACGTACGTCTGCAAGGCGTAAATCGGCCATTGCTGTAACGCGGCACACACGAAATTTCGGTGTTGCAAACGTGAATATTGGGCAAGAGCGGTGGTACCGGCGCCATTGTCAGTCTCTGGCGAAACGTACGGCGACCTTCCTACTCTGATTGGGCAGTCCAAACCTGATTGTGTGAGTATGTGGCGTCGCTCGGCTCGGGTCGACTTCGTTACTCACGCCACAAATCAGGCATAATATTAGAACATGTCATGATCGTTTCGCAATATTCCGCTCGTACCACAAGGGACGGGAGTCAGGACTAATATATATCCAAGGTGTATTTATATCAGGTTATTGACTTAACATCAAACCCTCCTCATTAACGATAAATTTTCCGCCTTAATAATAATCTGAACCCAATTCGATTCCAATTAGAAAATTGGATGAACGTTGACCTCATATTTTATGCCACTGAAAGAGATAAATATCTTTATAGAAATCGTTAAATATCTTACCAGATCTTGCCTAAGCTTTGATACCGGCAACTTAAAACAAAAGAAACCTTGGCTGGATGTTGCCAATTGCCAAATTGTGTTGATGTTAACAGTAGCACGAAACATGGTTAAAGTATGCGTGTGAGCGCTGTGTGCGTGGTTTATCACATTTGATTTCTGAACAAGCTCTGTAGTATCAAGGTGTCAAGTTGCGTTAGATTATGCGGGAACTCGAGCAGAGTGCATGGACTTGGCCTTTATGAGCTAAACAGCTGGTACACATAACATCAAAAAATATAATGGTATCTAAGGTTATAATATGACATAATTATTTTGAAATAAACATTGTTTTATAGCTAGATGTATGCCGTGGTACAAATGAATGGCCCATATCCTCCAAATCACGAAACAGGTAGACCAAGAAATTATGATAATAAGAGTATGTAATATATCACTTTTATGGACGTTAAATTTTAAGGATCCACGTGTAGCTTTCGACATCGCACAACGAGTTACTTAACAACATATATTATTTCGTGACCTATTAGGATATTATGTCTACATAATATCATTGGTTTCAGCGAGCTTATCATTTAGATTGATTTTTGTATTTGTAAACCAAACTTTATCGAATTAATTTTGGCTAAACATTTAAAAATCTAAAATAGAAGCTATATTACAGTGCTAACTTTAAAGCATGCAAAAAAAACACTAGAGCTACTAGTATTTAGAATTGAATGGCAATACATTTTAAAAGTATTCATGTCACGGAGCACAGCACGAAGTAAACAGAGACGTCAATGTGACATTCGCAAACGAAATGGAAATTATAATTATCGCTGCGACTATTCTGCGGCGTTGCATCGTGATAGCGGCGGAGTGCGGTAGTGTGCGCAGTGCGGCTCGTTACTCGTATCTAATAGGGCAGCGCGCGGCGGGTGTGCGGCGTGCGCGGGAGTGTGCGCGAGGTGATCGTCCCGATTCAAGGGCAGTGCAGCACTAGCGCTCGCCTCGTATTAATAGTTGGCGACTATTTTCGCCCCACCGTCCGCTGGGGGACCGGAACGTATTATTGACATTCGCGAACTTCCAAAATCGGAGACTATGCCTTACATCATGCGCTGTGTGCCCTCAACTGGTTGTTCTTTCTAAAGAAGCTATGTTTCACTGTCGTTCGGTATAATACTCCGGGCTCTAGTAGTTATGCATCGGTAACGATGTTCCCTGTCAGTTATGCGAAGTCTCTGAAACCCACAAAAAATATCAAATCCATTCGGCCCGCGTATTCGATGTTTTAATTCCGCACTAGTGATGAGCCGTCTATCATTCGGATTCCAATTAATGTATCGATAAGAATAGTTTACCTACTTCAGTTACCGGGTAACACGAATGCCGTCAGTGAATCTGATTTACAAAGTTTACAAATAAAAAGATAAAAGTGATGGCTGTAAACAAAAATAAATTTTCATGTTTAGTCTTCATCTTCAGTTAATGCCGAAACGAGTTCTAAGAATTTATTATTTGGAAAGGGGTTAAAGTTCATTGCTCATTCCTAATTAGATTCTTGTTAGTCGCAATTTCATTACATTTAAATCGTTGACGTTAACTTCCAACTTCATTAATCTCAATCAGGTAGGTTTAGTGCCAGTAACTACCTACCTAAAGAGCCGACCTACAAGTAGGTGGCGAGAAATAACATAGCAATGCAATGCGATCATAGCCCGCTACGAATGCGGTTAGGATCTAAATTGAGAACAAGAACCATGCAATTCTAAAAAGACGGCCTTTGTCTGAATCCTCGCGATAGGTAGGGCGCGCCGTATAAGGAAGAAGCATCGCGCGCCATCTGTCGTACAAAACGCGATTGCGCAACTGCGGCGACCCACTTTGCGCCGCCGCCGCTGCCAAACGCGCCTCGACTCCTCTACAATTACATATTTCGGTGTCGCAACATCGCGGTCGCATCCGAGTTGAACGGCCTGCGACCTTGAGAGTTGCGCAGGCCGCGCTGCCGCACGCGCCGTCGAAAGCGAAAGGACACGCGCGATCCCGAATTCACCATAAATCCCCGTTACAGTACTCGCCAGTGCTGCATACGTGACCTATTACTCGTTTGTTTGCGACAGTTGGTCAAACCGCAGTCAGATTATGCAGCTGAATCATGGTAAATCCTTAGGCGGTCGGAGTGCCAGCCAATAACTAGCCGAACTACCCGCCTTATAACTACCGTGCCGTGCGTCACCTTCAAGCGTTCCGTTTCACACGCGGCTTCCTGCGCGCGGTTTCGTAATGCATCTCCGCTCGCTACCGACCGCCGCCGGGTGGCGCAATCTTTTCCAAAATATACAGAATACGCGGAATAGCCGCTTCGTATCGAATCGTGAGCTCGGAAAATTGCCGCAACCCAATTTCGCGTAGGAATCTCAGCGCTCCACTTGTCCGGAAACTCTGTACGCCCGTTTTACGATAGGCGTAAAAACAAGGGAGGGAGCGTCCGTGCGGCCTATATACTCGCTCCGATGGCTTCCTGGCCATTTTAAAATTATCCGCTCGTTCCCGGCGAAGCGGCAAAAGGCTCGCCCTTCACGGACTATGGCCGCCCCTGCCGCCCTGCGGCCTGCCACTCTAAATAGCATTACTCCATAACCAGGTCGATCGGTGCTTCGATCTCGATCGCACGCGGTGCGGCTCGCTATCCTTGTGTTTATGCGTAGCGCTCCTAACCGGGTCAGTGTTAGGTCGCATAGCGCTGCATAAATAGATACTGTCACTCCCTGCGTCGCCGCTGCACCGCGCTTTTCCGCTGGAACTACTCGAAATTGAATAGTGAGGTTTTGAAACATGTTTACTCTCACACGCACACATATTGGCTGGTGGCTGTCGACCTGGTGAATTCCTTCGTGGGTTGGAAAATAAGCGACGTGCTATTGCCGTTGCAAAACACTGGCTTTGATATAACTTCACGGTTTCAATGCTGGCGGAGACGTCGACAGGCCGTGGGAATATAGGACGGTTAAATTTAGAAGGCGGACGTTTGTCGAAACCGTCTGAGTAATATTAGCCTCTACTAATTACCCAATCACTGTTGCGTAACTATATAATATAGTTTGCTAGTCATCAACGATTGATAAACAAACTAGCAAATCGATTTTAGGCTAACTAGTCTCAGATTGATAGATGGCATTGAATGTTTTAGACTGAACCGAACGTTCTAGACTGAAAACAGCTTATCCGAAAACAAAAAGTTAGACTAAATGGCTTTTGCACTCAATATCGAGCCATTTTAGCGAAGCTAATTCGTATCTGTTCTATGTAAGTACGACACATACCTACGTTTTATATCACTGGATCCTTCATCGGGGAAAATAATGTTGCTGGCTATAGGTACCTAGTACAGTACCTACTATTCCGAGTGGTTCCTAAGAAAGACAGACTGTTAGCCGTCTGTATTTAATATCAATAATTGTACACAATGTCACAACTGTTAATAATCTTCAGAATTTGTAACCTTCCGGTCAGTGGTTGTGGGTTCGCGCTGACACGCCCCGCTACCACCGTCAAGGAAATCGCGCCAAGAGCCGCCATCTTGCAATACAAGGTGACCTAACCCTAATGCATCTGTAAAGTTACGTCTGACAATAAATTGGACAAGTCCAATCGATAATTAAGTGAAAAAAGCCGTTCCGGCCTGATTGGTCGCAGTCAGGGTCGGATTAGGCAACAGATGGAAATCAGCTGAAGCCTTGACCGGGTGTTCGCCCCTCAACCCGCTTTTTATTGCTTACGTTCTTTACGACGAAAATGCTTTTATAAAATATAACATTTTTGAGGCAGCTAATTAGATTCTTATTCACAAGTTGGTTGGTTTCGTAAACGGAAACATATTTCTGATGGTTGTTTTGGGTTCTCTCTAACGTGTGTAGTGTAGTGTAACTGTAACTAGTTCTGTATTCAAAACGCCCTTAGCGCTAAACGTTCTTTTTAGCACTAAATTGTACGTGAAAAATAACTCAAATTTATTATTGAGGCCACAATAAGACGGCGCAGGATATAATATAATCGGAAACAGTTTTAAAGATGGCCGGAAGGCGAAAATTTGTGCGTAACACGCAACCAGTAGCGTGGGCGCATGCATCTGACCATTTGTTTGTATTTCGACTCATTCTATTTCGTTAAAAAAGTTGGTATGTATTGCTGTACTGAATAAACAAGATGAGAGAAAAGGGTTATCTAGCTGTTTCTCAGGTTACTCATTTTCACTGTCACTATCACCAAATTTTACCGGTTTAATGTAACCTGCCCACAGACCTAGAATTTTATGAACCGGCCTGATATAATAGGAAGAATAACTTGCTTTTTGTTAATAACATCAAGATCTAAATTCAAAAGATTTGACACTGTAGTTCAAAATCTTAAAAACTTTTTGTTAATAACATCAAGATCTAAATTCAAAAGATTTGACACTGTAGTTCAAAATCTTAAAAACATGTTAATTAAGATAAGTTTAGGTCAAATACAATTTATACATAAGTATTACTTATATTAAAAAATAGTTGTTGTATATTGTTGCTTCTGGAAGGGCGCATGGCGATGGATGAGTTAGCCTGGAAAAATATGGAATTACTCCAAAATGTACATACTTATTCTACCTAATACATACTTATTCGTTATTTATCCAAAGCTTTTCTAGCTACACTTATTTGTCAAGATAACTAAGACTTGATAGATGAATCTGTATTTATTATTCACCTAGTGTTGTAGAACAATGATTCATTCCTCATCAAACAAGCATGTGGATTTCAAATTCAAAGGAGGGAATTATCGTAAAACCGGCAAAAGTTAGCAGCGAGCCGTGTGGGGCGCGGATGGAGGGCCACCGGGGGTGGGGCGGCCGCGCGGCGGGCGGGCTGGCTGCAACTGTTTGCGCGGCGCAGTGGTCAATGACACGGCGACATTGCATCAACGCGCGAAGGTCACCCCTTCCGCGCACCCCCTTGCCTTCCTCCCGCGCGCCCTCTAACGCGTCTTGCAAATTCCTACACTTCCTTGCAATAGGACGCCATTTTGGATCAATTGGATACTTACTACCTTTTGCCTTGTATGTATTGCTATTTTGCATACATTGCAAAATTTTTACAATGTTATAAAAAAGCTCAGTCAATGTTATTTTGAGAAATAAATATTGTTGTTGTATCTGCCGTAAATAATGTCAAAAAGTTTTAAAGGTCGAGTTGCTTGTCGGGGTATCGTAACATGACTCTCCGAGGAGCCATTTCCTCAAAGTGACACCTCTGTACCGCACCGCACTAATGTCACCTCTTTATGATCAAACAACGATACAGGTGCTACATGCCTATCCCACATAACGATTGATAATTTATTTATGTATATAAATATACATTTAACACAAAATTAAGTTATGATAGGTATTTCATCAAACATCACAAAGTTTTCTATCAAAAATATTTTAAGAAGTTAGCTCTAAATATCATTATTCAATAGCATTTTAGGTATACTATAGGTAGGTATGAAAATGTCTCAAGAAAGTCTTAGATACTTATTATTATACCTACCTAAGTAGATACCTACATTCCTTAATTATTCTACCACACATCAATTGCAACACTTAATGCGTAGGTACTTATATTAAAAGTATTATCAATATTAAAACAAAAAGAAAGATGTTTTCACAGTTGCATTCGTTTACGTAAGTGCGGGGTGTACGAACTCGTCGCCAGATCACCTTCGGCGCGTCCCAAACTATAGGTTGAGGTCGTATCGGCAATAACGAGTAGTTATCGATAACATAGCTCGACAAACAAGATGAGCCACTCGGCGGAGGCGGAGCAGCACTACGCTGTCGCCGCGCGCGGGAAAGTCGAAATGACAAAAGTACGCGCGTGTCGTTCTGTCATTCGCCGGCGACACTTTACAGAAATAAACTCAATAGGTAGATTATATATTTGCTAATCATTGTTTGAAAATAAAGGGTTCACTTAATTTTCATGTATTTTAATAGTGCCACCGAATTCGAGTATCGTAGAGGGGAAACGACACGTGTTCACCGCGATGGCACGTTTTGTTGCGCATTTAAGCATTTACCAACTTTTATCTTTGCTCCACAAACATCGCTTTTATGTAGGTACTACCTAACAACAAGCTGTGTGTCACATGAACAAGCCCATCTCATTCGTGGCGTATCTCGCGGAACGAACTAGCTATAGCCATCTGTAGGTAATCGTCCTCCGAACCTGACCTTCCACAACGGGCTGCTATGCACCGCCGCGCCGCGCCGCGCCGCCGTAGGCTGGATAAACAACACCGAATAGTGCAACGATAACCACGTCCGGTCGGCTCTTCGCATAAAAATACTTGATAACATATCGGAGGCTATCGCGCTCTCGACAAGACCTCACACCTCTGTCTGCTTCTGGTAAAAATAATGTCACAAGTTCAAAAAAGTGAATGTAAACATTTTTTTTAATTGCACAACATTTCACATTTTTATCAACGTGATTATGTAGTTTGCTGAAAGTCACGTTTTATTTAATGCTCATATTGGAAACTATTTTAGATACAATACATATCTTTATGCTAAATACAGGACGCTGAACGCGCTCTAAGTACATGTCTGTATAGTTCGAGTACACTCATTAATTATCTCTTCCTGATAAAAACGCGCTTGGACCATACAAAACGTCCGCTCCCAACATCAGTTAAATTGCATTTTAATGTGCTCCTAAACCGACCGGCTGCGTAGGAGACAAAAATGTTACTTAGATAAGTAGGAACTTCCCATTTAGATAATGAGGCGTCTGGCACGCCTAACTAACGCCCGCTCTCGGCGTGCCTAAACATGGACAAATAGTTACATTATGACATTACAAGAACGCGGAAGAATATGAAATGTTAATTATTCTTTAAAATCGCGCATAATTTTGCGCTGCTATTGTAAGTTCCATGCGATTGTCACGGTACGCTACGCCCCGCTCTATATGGCAATTCAATTTGACTAAACATTTTGGTGGCCTTCGCGAGGCGAACCGGTGGATTCCCGTTTATTCAGTTTTTTAATTACGCTCAATTTACTCTGATATTTGAATGTGCAATTAAACATTCTGCGTGTAGAATGGCGAAATTTGTACAGATGTCCGCTACAATGATAATTTCGCAATAATTTCTTATTGTTTTAACAGATAGGTATATTTGCGGGTTTCTTCCGTATTTGCCAATGATCAAACAACTCTTGAATTCGTATATGGCGTTGTGGGTTTCCTCATTTCAAGGTCTGCCGATTTTACAGAAAAAAGAGTTCTTTGTGAACTGTTTTGTATCTATTGAGGCAGATAGATATAAGTGAGTACCTTCTATCAGTTATTTTCTTCCAGCGTGGCTTCTGTTTCGGTAGCTCTATTAGTATTTATATGCTTTTCTTTCATGCATACTGCAACTATGCACTCTATTGTAGGTACTTCATATTATGTATTTCTATTTACGACCTTTAATTTAACTGATACAATTCTATGCCTTTATGGATCTATACACCACTTCCCCTTGGCGAAACGTAGAGAGAGACAAAATCAATACAAAATGGCCCACTATGGAAATGGTTTATGATGATTACCTTTACTTACATACCTATTTATTTATATTTTCTCAATCAAGTTTTTTATTTCAGAAAATATTACAAGTTTTATGTAAAGCCAAGGGTGGGTTAGATGAGATATAAAGCATAAGATTTTTATATTGAACAGGGTTGGTTGGTTTGATTATAGGTAGAGGTAATGTAGAGCCGCCATAAGCTGCAACCTTTAATGGTAGAGCCCGGGTATAACACTTCCAATGTTATGTTTTATGTAAACGAATCGCATGAAGAGCAAGTCGTCCTTCTGATGTTAAGCGTCACAGCCACCCACAAAGTGTCACTCGGTATTCTAAACTAAAAAAATCGTGTGGCACTGCACTGCGCACGTCATGATGTGACATCAGCACGGTCTAGGAATAAGATTTCTAGAATGTGAGTACTACAGTGCCCTTCTAACCTAAACCTAGCATAGTATCTGCACACTGCTTGGCGGCAGTATTTGGCGAAGTGGTGGACCAAAACAAACTCTTGCAGTGAAGTCCTATCATGTTGTCAAAAACACCAAATAAAAATAAATAAACAAAAGTTAACAAAACGATGTCGAAGGTAAAACTCAAAAGTTTTGAGGTAAAGGCAACACCTAATCGGTGTCGTATGACATCACAGACTGCGCACAAGTTTGCCACGTTACAAGTCAAATTATAATGCGCTATAATGCACGACAACTAACAACTGTACCGACGACCACCTGAGGACGGTCGCAGAACGGACGAACGGATGAATACGTCTGTTTACAAATGCACCCAACGAAGAACGAATCCAAATCAAACTAATGGGGATGATCAGATTCTTCTATTCAGAATGAGTAGTACCTACTTACACAGTGCAGACTACAGACTTGTTGCAGAGCGTGCGCCTACGCCGACGACGACGCAACGCTGACCTTACTTAACGCGGCGCTAGTTTACCACAGTGCATGCGCAATTAAACGCCTTGCAAATACGACGACCAGCACACCATGTGTTATTTTTAATTTATAGCTCTGGGTACACTCTTGCATAAACTGGCCGCATTTTATTACGCATATAAAAGTATAAAATTCATTGCAAAATATGAACATTCATTGTTATTTATATTTTATCTAAATTTTCGGACGCTGCGCAGGCGCAGTACCTATCAAATCAAAGTCACCTTGATTGATAACTGCACAAAAAAGTTCATTTATCATGTAACTAACTACACTCGGTGCTCCGATCATACATAAGATGTTTAAAATTAAATAATCCGCTGTAAGACTTTGTAAAACAAGAGATAACGTTGTACTCAGTTTCCTTGTGTGATCCAAACGTTGGAAATTTTCCGCTGACATTAGTACTATACCTCTATGGCTGACATCGGGAGATTCTGCGTGCTTGGTGCTCTCGCAATCTGCAGGAGCGGTGTGCGGGCGGCTCCGGGACCGGGAGCGCAAGGATGCGCAGGCGGGGAGGGGAGGGCATGCTTGTGTGCGTGCGTGTGTGAAGGTCAGCCGGCGGCGTCATTTCCTGGTCATTGCCTGCGCCGCGCCGCCACTGCATCCGAGTACCTTGCCTACCGCTGAAGCGCGATGCGCTCGCGATCTTAGAAACACGCACACCGCTTTCCGGTCGCACAGGAAAACGTCTCTACGTAGGTACTATTGTCCACAATCTATGGAAGGATATTGAATTAAAAAAACATTTTGCATAAAAATCATCGGCCTATGCAATCCTGCGCGACAATAAACTGCGGTTACGTTATCTCTTCCGCTTGAACACAAAAACTGCGATAAAAAAGATGTCGTTCACGTAATTTTGCGCGTTTTCAGTTGCTTTGAGGAAATGTTTTCAGTTCTATCTTATCTAATTCTTTTTATCGCGTGCAAAAATAGATGATAACATTTTTGCAAGCTGATAGCTTGTCATGGGTGTTTTGTTATGTATGTGTGCCTGTTGACGCAAGCGCATAAGTGTAATAAATGAGTAAGTACGTTTGTTCTTTCTGAATCGTTGGTACAGCTGTCTGAAATTTGCATTCGTCTAGGACGATTAAACAAAATAAAGGGAAGGTGCAGATATTGCGCGGCGCGAGAGTGTGCGGCAGAGCCTGACCGCTGCGCTGGCGCAGCCACATAGCGTGCGTTTGTATCCCAAGAGGTTTGTGGGGTAACCCATTTTGCGCGAGGCGGGATGCGCGCGCGACCGGTTCCCGACTGACCCCCGCCCGCACCGCGCATGTTCGCAGTTCGCACACTTGCATCCGGGAGTGGAGCGATCCATCACGCAGCCGCGACACAAAGCGCACCCACCACATTGGGAATAGGACTTACTTTATCCTGGACAGCAGCCTATAGATAAGCTACTCAGCTAGCCGAGCGAAGCCGCCGCAGGAGCGGGCCCGTAACCTTGATCCTGCAGCATACAATCACTGGGATAAGACCACCGCATTCGCTAAAAATAGAGTCGGCGACGCATAAAATGCGGGTTTTTTACCCCGTTCCGCTCGCTTCCCAGGCTTGCCGAGGATTTTAATGTACGTTCGTGGAACGGTTCATTAAATTGTAAAATTCCTGATACAAGGCTGATTATTTGCCTTCGCACCCGTTATCTATATGAATTATACATACACGTATGCATGTTGTCTTACTATCTGATCTCTGATAGTATATTATCGTCCCTCTCCATCATCACTCGGGTTGAAATCATTTGACCCGATTGAAAGTGTCACTCGATACAGTTTCCTATTGATAATGATAAGAGGGCATTCCAAACAAATATTGTAGGTACGACTTGAGTCAGCTCTACCCAGCTCTACCAAAATATAAATCATTTTATCTTGTCAGTCATCAGGTTGTTTATTCTCCATTCCATTCCAATCCGAAAGTTCCATCCAATATACATAGGTATTATATAGTTATGGTGTGTAAGGTGTTTTGAAGAGTTTAGCTATATTTATTATTTCCTTGTTAACTTCGTACAACTTAGCTGAGTGACACTTAGATGAGAGATGACTGTTTACTTTGCATAAATGAAACTAACTTATTTCCGCCTTATGACTCATGAGTGGGAACTATAGACACAACAATAGTGAGGCAAGAAGTTTCCTCCTGTCTTAGACAATGACCGTCCCCATAAAACCTTGCTTGAATGTAATGTTAAGTAGAACAAGCATACAGGCAGAACCAGGCGGATCGGTTCCCTCTTGACACGTGTCGGCTCGCGGGGTGAACGACCGCAGATAACACGCGCAAAAATATACGCAAGTTAGATAATATTAGAAAGAATATGGCGGAAACACTAGGCGGCCTCGCGTTTGTTTTGCGCACACAGAAATATCTACGCGAGAACGCGCGCGACAGCGACACATCGCGCGCTCGCGGGACGTGGCACCGCGCGCCATCCAACACGATTCATATACATCAAATCATAATCCTGTTTAGAGTATTGATAACTACGCTGAAGACAGCTTTAAATTTTTTTTATGTGTGAACATTTTACTCAGCGCCATTTAGCCCAAACGAAGCATAGCTCGTACTATGCGAACTAGATAATTTGGGCTTATGTTGCTTAAAAACATCTTTTTCAGGATGGGAATTAGTTATACCTATATATGTCTATGCTCAAGATGCTGGTTAAACCGCTAACTATTGCTAAGCTATTGTGGTTAAGTTTTCCTTTTAACTCACAGGAAGTTACCATTTTAGAGCCTCCTAGCAAATATTTATTGGCCATTAACTTAGTACTTCCCTGACTTGTTCTATCCGCCATGCATTATGAATTTACGGACGACGGTTATATGCATTTATATGCAGACACGACTGTCGTTCAATTTATTGTTTCCAAAACAACAATATGGATGAGAAAATCCTGAGGAAATCCCGGATAGACGTCCTAGCTAAACGTAGAACAATGATTCACCCGACGCGCGATGTTTTATTAATATCGTTTCCCGGAATGCAAATATCTCGACATAACAATAACAAACAAGACATAGGTAGGTACTGTAAACCTTTTTTCTAGATTAGCTCTATCGTGTACTAACGCGTGCCAAATACTGCTTCCTCTATGGTCGGATACCGATTTCCCGCGAACACGGGCTAATCTGTGCAACAAACAACAGTTTTATCGAGGCGGCCAAAAAAGTTTTATGGGTTTGCAGTCAGTTTGAAGTTTTTATATTTCGCTTACGATCATCGGTTTAAATCTCCACGTTGTTGCCAGAAAATTAGGTTTTGCCTGTATTTATTTTGATTCAATCGGAACGTGAAATTACTCAATCATTGGAATGCCGCGTTTTTTAATGCACCTGACTTTTTTATAGCATAGATAGAGGTACCCAAAACCCATATGTAAGTAGGTAACCCTCTACAAAGGTAGATCATCTCAAGTATAAGTTATTTAAGTGTATTTATATGCATTGGTGCATTCTACGTTTCAAAGTAATATTTATTTCTATTAAGCTTAATAACTGTGTTGGTATTTAACTATAATAAAGTGACAATCAATATTATGAACGGCCAATATTAAAAAGTCGAAATGTTTTTCCATTCATTTCGACATATAAAATCGAAGCTTTCTCTGAAAATTACTTAAAATGTCAGCTTCTTTCCGTGAAAATCGTGGAAAATATTGCAAGGCCTATTTTATTCCCAAAGAAAATCATATCAACAAACAACGAAGAAAATGTAGGTTTTTTTTAATGAGGAAAATGATGCGGTGCTTCCCGCTGTCGCCGCGCCGACCGGCATCGGGGTCAAGGCGGGCGCGATACCGAGGCGGCCGCGCTTGGCGTTGGCCGTTGACGTAATCTCAATTCAATTGCTTGTTAGTTAGTCTAGTTTTGCTATCTCGATGGCTAACACTATAAACGTAGAGTGAGATCAAACTTAATGGCGGCTGTGAAGGCAAATCGCTGCGCAGTAGCAAAAATTGATGTGCGCAGGCAGGGGAAAGCGGTAAGCGCGGGCAAGCAGCCCACTTCACGGCCGCAATTAAGTTTGCATCATGTTCTAGAAATATTTTTTTTTGCTCCACGCGTTAGACGTATATTTAGCCAATTTGACGTCTAACTCAATTTTTTATGTAAGTCGATTCATCCAAGTCAAAGTCAAGTTCTAGTAAAGGGTGGATTTTCAACTGAGTGCTTTTTTGATGTTCCGGAGATAACACAAGACACGTTTTTCGTCTTTTTATATAGGTATCTAAAGCATTTTATACTTTCTACTAGTGCAGGTTTACCGCAACACACCTCCACTTGCGATTTGTTTAACTGATTGAGTAAACAAATCGCGTGGCAGATTGTATGGTGTGTAGACTACTTAATTATTAGTATGATCTCTGCCTTCACAATACCGGAAAACATCCTATGTTGTGTGAGCGGGCGAGAGGCCCCTCTTGCCAACGCTTGGTGACAATACTGACGATGACGCGACGCCTCGATATTGAGATAGTAAAGTATCCCTACGAATAGATATAGGTAGGTACCTATAATATACCTAGCTAGTGTGGTCACCGGTCACGACCTGTCAAACCTGTTAAATAACTCTCTAGTAATTTAATTCGCAAATATTAAAAAGTTAATTTTGCCATTGAAAAAGGAACAACAAAATATCTAAACGGTTATTGTAATAGGTCTATGTGTAGTATAATTATACTCACGTTATTTATCATTACGACCTCTTTGAAATTATGACGGTATAACTACATTATAAAGTGCTATAAACAAAGCATTATGTTTGATAGGAACAAGCACAACACTGTCGTCAATCATATTTATTGCAATAATTGAATTTTGATAAGGAATTAAAGTTGACTCGTTGCAACCGCCTATATGTATGTTATTGTGCCTATCGCTTAACGATAAAACTGTACCTACGTAATTCAACATTACCAAAAAAAAATAAACTAATTAAAACCTATTAGCATAAATATAAAAATATATATTTGATCAATTGGTTAATTAATTAGGATATGTACTTATTGATATTTTATCTGGTAGGTATATATGTATGACTACAAATTATTTCTCGCAGTTAAACACGTAATACTTATGTGCTTCCTATTGCGATACAGCGTTGTGTGTGTTAGTTATTGCCAAAGTATATTATTAAAATACTGCAGATAGTTATGTCAACACAGATTGTCCTAATCTCGTGGGAGACTTCTAGTCCCACAATTGTTTAGCGCCTAATTAGTTAAATACTAACGCTATTATTAAACAAATTTAATTTTTGAATCGTCGCAATTTAGCACCAATACCAGAGGCTAGTTTAAAATAATATAGTTCATTGTAGTTTTATAAGTATTCAATATTTGAAACATTCAGCCGGGACTCTACCCCTCCTGGGCATATTTCATACTACTCATAATATAAACACTTACACTGCCAATAATGAATACTATTTGTGATAGAGTTTATATTAGGTACCTACTAGTTACAGTATCACTAACCGTTTGTGTTATTATCGTTTCCAGTGGGTGCGGTGTCGGAGCGGGAAGCTTACGGGTACGGGTACGGCGGCGGAGGCGGCGGCGCGCACCACTTCGCCGCGCCCGCCCCGCCGCCGCTGCCGCACGACGACCTGCCCTACTCCGTGTTCGACTTCGGCGACTACTCGCGCCAACCCTACCACAACAAGCTGAAACCCAAGAAGAGGCCGCGCGCCGACGGCCCACCCACGCCCGGCGTGAAGCGCAAGAGCCGCGAGGGCTCCACCACCTACCTCTGGGAGTTCCTGCTAAAGCTGCTGCAGGACCGCGAGTACTGCCCGAGGTTCATCAAGTGGACCAACCGCGAGAAGGGCGTCTTCAAGCTGGTCGACAGCAAGGCGGTGTCGCGCCTCTGGGGGCTGCACAAGAACAAGCCCGACATGAACTACGAGACGATGGGGCGCGCGCTGCGCTACTACTACCAGCGCGGCATCCTGGCCAAGGTGGACGGCCAGCGGCTCGTCTACCAGTTCGTGGACGTGCCCAAGGACATTGTCGAGATCGACTGCTCGCTGGCGTAGGCGCCGCCGCCCGCGCCGCCGAGCGCGTGCGATGGACGATCTATAGTGTTGCGATTCGCGTGCGCCATGGCACGAATCTCCCAGTGGGTGTGAACGTGCACCGTGCCCGTGTGAACGTGCTCCGTGGGACATTTCATACGTAACTAATTGTAAAGTCGCGTATTCGTTTCGCTCTTGCATTACATTATTCACTAATAGTAAAAATTCTATTATTCAAGTCATCATGCATTACGTTTTCGGATCGCTTCTAAATAATGTTTTTAAGATTTTAAATGATAATGTTATTCTCAAATCAACCTAATTATTATTAACTTATAATTGAATTTAATATTTATACAAAAATAGGAGAGACGAAATTGATTGCTCAAAATGTTTATATAGGTGTACCTATTTTTAGGGTTATTTCAGAAAGAGGAACACTAAATTTGCTAGATGTTATATGGTATCGAGTGGATTTTGTATAATGTTGAAACGAATTTTTAAATGTTTGTAATGAAGTTTGTAAAATATTGCATACATTTCCTAAAGGACTGTACGAACCAGAACTTCCTACCTCAAAACTACGCAAAACAAAATAATGATTCATATGGATATACATTTTACGATATTCGAGACAGTTTTACATATTATGCAATAAGTAATTATTATAGTCTAATAAGAGTTTATTATAAAGAAATATTTACGTAACGAAATGTTTATATACCTAAATAAATACAAAAATATCGTATAATTATCCTCAGATGAAATATTTTTACTTCTTTGGTGCTTTTTATGGCCATTTGCATATTTACACCTTGTTACAAACGGAAGACCTCACTGCTGTTGATTCTATATAGTATAAATATAATTACTATTACCTATATTTAAATCGTCGTTAATGTCTAGCTGTAACTGTTCCTTTGTTGTCGCATAGTCTATTTGTCTTTATTCTTGTACATCTGTTGAAAGTGTTGAAACCGAATTTCCAAACGATATTACATTTCGGCCGCAACACGGTACCATGCTCGCCACGTTACAATAATTAGGGGAACTGTTGTAGTGTCATCGTATCGTACGCGTGAACGTGAACTGAAACCTACTGCCAACTTCTGTTTTTGACATAATTCGTAGTTAAGGAATAATTTGTGAATTAAATTGTGTTAATTATAAATAGATGTTTAATATAAGTGAGCTGTTATAAGTGAACATGTTCTAGTTTATTTCGTTTATTTAAAAATATTGTAGGCATGTTGGAGGGGGTCGCGCGCATACACACGCATTACTTAGGTACATATCACACACACATAGATGGTTATTTTATCGTATATTCATATACATCCTACCAATCAGCATATCAGGAACTTCATATTTATTCATTGTAGGAGAGGCGTGCGATCTCCATTTTTTGTTACCTGAATAAATATTATTAATAATTAATTACGATTTGTGGTCCAATGTTAATGAATCATAATACTTTTAACTATATAGATAGATTTATACGAATGGTTGAATAAGTGTAGCCTAAATAGTTCACTTCGACGCCACGCTACGCGCCCGCGCCGCCATCAGCGCCGCCGATCGCCAGCCGTCGGTCGTCGGTCGCGGGTGACCGGTGACCGGCGACCGGCCCGTATCGACCGGAGACCGGTCTGGTGCCGCGTGCCGTGCGCATGCGCAACCTAACCACTCATGAAACTCGACAAATATTTATAAATAGAGTTACAAAGAAGCGGAGGAGTCGTTGTGGATAAATAATATGATAAGAGCGACGAAATGCGCACGCGCCGTACTGACAAACGTAACATTTCTGAATATTAGGCAATATTTTTATATTCTACTTAAATTATATCAAATTATTAGTATGTAAGTATGAAATATTTAAATAATATGTAATGATATCGGAGCCTGCGCATTTCGCCCTGTAACTGAAAAGGGTCTGTGAAGCCTTAGGAGAACGTGTCGTGTCGTGTATAAGGTGCTAGGGCTGGGACAGGGCTCGGAATGTCGGATAGTTCGGACGACGACGCCGGACGGTCGGGGTTGATTTACGCGCAAAACACTCGCCGATCCACATAGTTCAACTGTGTATGTATGTGTATTGTATACCCAGTGTTAAGGATTATCTTCGTATAGGTGAAAGATCTCAGTGTCTAAACTACTTCTTCGAACAAAAACCAGTGCCCGGTCGTGTGATTAAAAAACTATATTATTACAAAAAAGTGGATTGTAATCATATTTTTATATAGCTAGGTCGAATTATCTTTGACTTTTGTTTCGGCACTATTTCTTATGCTTTTGTACATATGACTAGGTTTTAACTTATTTATTTTGTGTCGGTCCGGGCCCGCCACGCGCCCCGCACGCTAACGCCCCCGCTGGCGGCGCGGCGAGACGCGGGGCGCGCACGGGCGCTTTCCATTCTAGGGAAATTTCGTTCTTTAGGTTACAAATTTTATTGTAATATATCTTTATTCTTAAATATAAATTAGTAGGTAATGAATGGACCACGTGATGGAAGGCGAAACGCTCTCAGAATTTATAATTCGGCTAGTGTGTGATGCTAATCGATACTGTGAGATAACTAGTTACCGGTTAGTAGGCAAAATGTTTGAGCAAGCATTTAAAATAATGCTCGGAAAATGTTTAAAATAATTAGTCGAATTGATGTTGTTTAAAAAATCAAAGTTCTAAGTTAAAATGTACTTAAATATTCATTGTAAATTTTACGGCACCTCGAGAAAAATATTGTTAAAATTATTTTAAATTGAGCCTAGTCTTAGTATCTTAATTTGAGTAAATGAATGTATTCGGACGTTGTAATTGGGTCGTGCCTCACAGTCGTCGTCGCCATGAGTGCGAGCCCCGTGGTGAGAAGCATCCGGCATCCGGCATCCGCCATCCGGCAACCCAACGCACATACGCACGCCGCCCCGCGGCGGCAAACCGTGTAGATAGGTAATCTGAATTGAAATAATTTGCAAGATGAGAAGGTTAGTGAATCGATATAGAGGGGGCGCTGCGATCGCCACGCGCTGGTATTGAACGAACCGCGTTTTCATTACTATTTCGATGTAATTAGGTATCTCGTTCGTCGGTAATTAATACCCAATGTTTTAATATGTAACTCATTCCGAATGATTGTTGTGGATAATAATCGTTTTACTCTTTCCGATAATGTCGATTTCTCGGATCAAAAAATAGATGTCGCTTTTGTCATGCTTTCAAAATTATCCATTGTACGTATTCTGAGAGTGCAGTGCGGTAGAGTGATTTTGTGTTATATAATTTGCTTTTAGGTTTATGCAGTCCGATATTTTAATTATAACTTTAGTTGTTTAATTTTACAAAATACTGTATTTTTCTCCCCTATTGTTAAGTTATTTTTCTATGTATAGTTAGTTGTAAGTGTAAATGAGTTTAGCACATAATTTGATGCATGATGATAATGTTAATAAAATATCCACAATAAAATACAACCCTTGTTTTTATCGTCATTATAATGAGTAGGTAGGTACTTATGGACCGTCCCAATCTCTTTCCGTGGGTGCCGTGAGACCTGCCTAAGGCCTTAAAATTCAAAACAACACAGCAAAAAGTGGTATTAGCAACTGAGCTGAGCGCTACCGTGCTTTGGGGGAGGGAGCACGTTAAGCCGTCAGGCCCGATTGGCTGTTATTTATTTATTCACATCCTATCTTATATATATATTTTTTTTTTCTTATATTTTGGCTCCACACATAGTGTATTTAGCCAGTGTCAAGTATTGTAATTATTCATCGTTAAATAATATATCACGTAAAGTCAAGTCTTAGTCATAGTCATAGTCCAGTCTAAGTCAGGTAGTCGAAGTCCAGTCTAAGTCATGCTCCAGTAAAGTGGTGGCAACTTTACTAGAAGCTTCTATGGGATTTTGGAAGCAACACGAAAACTCACGTTTCACCACATTACATCATTTGCCCACACTCATGCTCGTAATTCAGCACTTAATGCGTAAAACGCCACCAATTTTAAATATTAATACTGGAAAAAGCACAAGTTTTGAGAAATAATACAATGCAACGACGTGTACATTTCCGCGTTCCCGCCAAAACTCTACTATCTTATTATAGTTATTATTATGCTCTATTTGTAAGCGCGTTGTCAGCATGGCAGGTACGTAGCACGGGACATGAGAACACCTGGTGCTGGTGACGGCTCCCGGCGCGAGTGTAATTATTGGAGACAAATAAAGTCAGAGCAGCCAACACCGTCGGATTATTAATCCTGTTGCGGAGGATCTGACAACAGTGGATAACTAGCGACAGTTTACGTCTTAACTCTAATGTATCTACACCGATCATACCTGACACAAATAGAGACGGAAAACATAAGGGTAATAGCCGTACATGCGTTTATTTACATATCTAGCAAACTAGCAAATTTGCGCTGAAGCCTCTCTATTATCAAGGTATACTTAGCTTCACGGGGGTCCCAGACTATCGAATCAAACTCCAACTTACTAATTACAAAAATATTAAACAGCATAATTGCAACTTTCACGTCTTGAAACTGCGAAGCTGTTCTCATTATGAATGTTGATTGTTTGTCATAAGATAATAGTCGTTAAGCCAAGTTGGATGCCTCTGGGCTTGAAAATTCTGGCTGACAACAGGCTGACCAATGAACCAACGACGAAAACACTAGGAAAAGATGATCTACGTCCAAAATTCCAAATTGATAGGTGTAGTATCTGGGAGATAAGGATTGGCAACACAGGATCGGGCGGCCATGACAGATACTAAAAAATTGTAATTTAACCAGAAAGAAATAAAACAAGTTTTTTTGCAAGTCTCCTACAATAAATCTTTTATTTAAAAATAACCAGACAATACATGGCGCAGCCGGTAGGATACGAGCCTACGCTCCCAAAGGGAATCTGATTTCCTACAATTTGGATACAAGGAAACATTGTAACAACCATAACTACAGATCATATGATATTCTAGACTTAAGTAATAATAGCTTGTACACTAGGACTTGTTACCACATAAGGCAATAATTTGGTGATTGCTACATGATTCATCATGGAATTGTGTGTAGCTACCAGCGGTTTTCATAAATATTGTTTAGCATAGTTAGAACTTAAACACTAGATTTAGTTAATTATTCATCATCATCAACAGCCTGAAGACATCCACTGCTGAACATAGGCCTCTCCGAGAGAGTGCCCCAGAGAGAAAAAAAAAAGAAGGGTTGAGTTTTGATTGACATCGAACTGAAGCCCAAAATGGCGGACATATTTATTACATATGTGTGTCAGTTGAAAGTAGGGCGACCGGCTGCATATGATGTGAGTGTGTGCGTGCCCCGCTCGTACGTACGAAGCGTTTCGGCTTCCTAAGGGTGCTTCAGTTTTGGATCAGACGGGATTCCCTCCTTCTTTTTTATTAGCTCCATGCTGTAGGCTGTGCACAATATTTTTTATAACAATTTTAATTAGTTTGTTTTTGATATTTTCGTTATTGCCGTACACAAAAAGTCGTTCAAGAGTGATCAGTGACCACTGTGAGAGTCAAAGAGGATATAATCACTTCGTTTTGAAAGTTGGGTCTTCGAACAAACGTTTTTTCGGGCTCAGAGACTTTTAGCTACCAATCATGCAAACCTAAATACATATGGTGAACATGCAAACGCAGAATGAATGAACGAATCGTTAATAATTTGTCAACTGTCAAAGCTAGTGCTTGCCTGATTCGATACTAGAGCTCGATACTTCTGTAGGGTTGTATTAGATTTATCGATATCGATAAGTCTAATAAATATGGGTAGAAAGAAATGAGTCTAAATATTTTTAATATCCTTCTAAACAAAATAATAAACCTCTATTTGTTAGCAAAATATACGTTTGTTTTTCACACGATTATATTACAGGAAAACCAATAGTTAATGTAAAAATAAAACTGGTTAGACAATCAATCAAAATCAACAATGCTGGAGATTTCTAAATTACACCGTTAGGTTAGTATTTTTGAACTGGTATAAATGGTACAATAGAAAAAAATCTAATATTTTCTCATACGATCCAACGTTTTCATTTCACGTTTTCATTTCATACTTAATTTTTTCAAGTTGTCGTAATGAACATTAACTTAAATTATCTAGGTCGTAATTGCACTTTCAATTTCATAAAGTTGTATGCAGGCAGGCGCCTTGTTTTCTTTGTGGTATGGTAATGAAAATTAAACACCATGTGACGCATCAACTTGAACTGCTGATGTTAGCTCCTTGGTTGTTGCAGAAATTGGATCTAGAAATTTAAAAAAGAACTGGTCAAAAGCATGCTTAGTACTAATCATTCCAGCTTAGATTACAAAGTATTTACCAGCTTTCTTAGCTTGTCTCAACAAGTTGTTGGGACATATTTACGTCACAAAATAATTTCGTAAGTGTTTTTATTATGGTATATCAACAGACAACTGCAGTAGCAGTAGTATGGATGATGTTCCTTCTGAAAACTGAGTCTGGTGTCCATTAAGGATACATTTTATCACCTCCCTGTTTAACAACTATACAAAAAACACATCATGGGAATTATCACTGTGCCATCTAGCCCCAAACTAAGCACAGAGAGGTAACTGATGAATACATAGTATACGCTTTGTTTGTGAATAGATACATAAAATACAATTAGACCAGGGCCTTCAAAAATGGTAAAAAATGAAAAAAAATTACAGTAGGATGAAACCCATTAGAAAATGAGGGGAATATGATCAAAATGAAAGGAAAAATAAATTACGGTCGATCCGAGTTCGGGAAGTGGGGGGGGGTGAGTTTTTAAGGGTAAAAACTGGTTTATCTTGATTTCCGGCAAAACTACAAGTCCTATGGAAAAAAGTTAAATGGCAAAGTTGTAGGCAATAAAAAGATCTACAACTTTTGCATTTGCAATTTTTTCACATAACCTCAAAATTTAGGTGAAAGTTCAATAAACCAAGTTTTTGGTTTTTAATTTATATCTTTTTCAAAAAAAAAATTTTTTCTACGAAATTTGGTGAAAACTTACCTTATTATGTCCCAAATACACTGTAATTTATTTGATTAAAAATATTTATTTTTTCGCTTCATTTTAACTTAATATCAAAAAAGGACCCTAATTTTCAATCGAAAATTCTGACGTTAAAATATCAGCTTTTTTCAAAAAGTTTGGGAGCTTTTTGGTCGTTCAAATATCTACTTTCTGATGGTGTAAAAAAAATATACATTACTATAGGAAATATTCTTAGAAAATGCAAAAAATTGAAAAATCCTCAAATACGAAATTTGTTTTTTAATTACTATGTATTGTACATATCATCAAAAAAATGTCATTGCTGCAATTTTTTTTAGTTAAAAAGTTTATTTATTTTACTCGAAATTTCTATGACATGAATGTATGTCATAGAAAATCTCATACAAAATAAATATACATGTAAATCGTACTATTGAATTTAGAAACTTAATTCTGATTTTTTTTTATTAGAATGAATGACGTATAAACAATATAACAATAATAATAACTTTTTTCAAAAAGTTTGGGGGCTTTTTGTTCGTTTAAATATCTACTTTCTAATGGTGTAAAAAAAATATACAATACTATAGGAAATATTCTTAGAAAATGCAAAAAATTGAAAAAACCTCAAATTCGAAAATTTTTTTAATCATTATGTACAATTTTGAGGTATTTATTAAAATTTACACTTTAGTTACTCAAACAACGTAAGATTTCATGTTTTATTGATAAACGAAAAAATTGCAAATTAAAATATACTTCTATAATTAACAAACAAATAAGTTAATAAAGTTAATATTTAATAAGACATCTACAATATTTTGAAAAAGTTGTAGAATCTTCTTTAAATAATATTTGTAGATGCCTATTTATTGCTGTTTTAAGATAATTTATATACCTGAGTGACCTTCGGTGAATTAAGCCCATTGTAAGTTATTTCATTGAGAAGTGGGGACGGACCTAGGAGGGTCTGGGCCTTACTACATACCTGGTATTTCGTAGCAGCTGTAAAAACCGTTAGCCAGTATTCGAGATACAGAGTAGTGTACAACATCGTTTTTAAAAATACACGTGCAGGCTGAGTTACTCTAAGTGATTTGTGAGAAATTTACTTTATTCAAAGAATCGTTTGGAATCTACATAGCAAGGTAAATACTATCTGTATTTTAATCTATATTAATCAGCTTCAAAGTAAAAATAGTAATATTTACGATCAACTAGAGTTGGAAAGATTTGTCGTATCTGACGTTGAAGAAATAATAATAATAAATATGTGTAGACAATTCACACATCGCCATCTAGCCCCAAACTAAGCATAACTTGTACTATGGGAACCAGATAACTGATACAATACTTATATACTTTTTTGTTTGTAAATACATTACATAGAATACAATATAACACCCAGACGAACAAACATCTATGTTCATCACACAAATGTGATGAACATAGATGAAATGCCTCCAAAGAGACAAAAACTAATGAGTAACTGATTAAAATTTCAGATAAGGTATTTATAAATAACAAGATTAACGTTTTTTAAAAAAAATTTAATGAATAACGTAATCAGCACTGCAACTGTTATGGGCAGCCGTATTGCTTAACATCAGGTAAACGACCAGCTCATCACGTCATTCATTCTAATAAAAAAAAATCAGAATTAAGTTTCTAAATTCAATAGTACGATTTACATGTATATTTATTTTGTATGAGATTTTCTATGACATGAATGTAATTCGAGTAAAATAAATAAACTTTTTAACAAATTTCGTATTTGAGGATTTTTCAATTTTTTGCATTTTCTAAGAATATTTCCTATAGTAATGTATATTTTTTTTTACACCATCAGAAAGTAGATATTTGAACGACCAAAAAGCTCCCAAACTTTTTGAAAAAAGCTGATATTTTGACGTCAGAATTTTCGATTGAAAATTAGGGTGCTTTTTTGATATTAAGTTAAAATGAAGCAAAAAAATAAATATTTTTAATCAAATAAATTACAGTGTATTTGGGACATAATAAGGTAAGTTTTCACCAAATTTCGTAGAAAAAATTTTTTTTTTGAAAAAGATATAAATTAAAAACCAAAAACTTGGTTTTTTGAACTTTCACCTAAATTTTGAGGTTATGTGAAAAAATTGCAAATACAAAAGTTGTAGATCTTTTTATTGCCTACAACTTTGCCATTTAATTTTTTTCCATAGGACTTGTAGTTTTGCCGGAAATCAAGATAAACCAGTTTTTACCCTTAAAAACTCACCCCCCCCACTTCCCGAACTCGGATCGACCGTAATTTATTTTTCCTTTCATTTTGATCATATTCCTCTCCTTTTCTAATGGGTTTCATCCTACTGTAATTTTTTTTTGGTTTCAAAAATTATCTACCCTGGTCTAAATATCACAGCAGCCTAACACAGTACAAACACAGAACATGTCCATCACATAAAGGTTTGTAAAAGTCTATAATATGACTTTATTAGCAAACTGCAGAATCTTAGATTCGGTGAAGTGGATTAGAATTAAGCTTAAAGTTCTTTTCAAATTACTCACCCTTTCTGCTCGCAACATGGAGTAGAAATTCCTTCAACTGTTCATCAGTGAGTGGTGTTGATAGCAGTTTCAGTTTTAGGATGGCTTTTTTCGTTAAGATTTCATTTTTTATTAAAATCCTTCCTTTCAATATGGTCTCCACATACATAACGGAAATAATTTAGTTTTTCAATTGGCAAATATGCCAAATCTTCATTACCAATCACTTTTATCCATGTTCTGCAGCTAAAATGAAAAAGTGATATTATTAATCCATAGCCATCTTATCTATATTAATTATTGTTTTAGTGAACATAACCTTGCTACTGAATTGTATTGATTTTGATTTTGATTGATTCTACTAATTGACTATAGCTAAATTAGTAGCATTCAATCCGGTGAGTTGGAGGGTGAGGGTTCAAATCCTGCTGGTTGCTAAAATTTTAAGAACTAGAAAAAAAAAATTAAAAAAACATTTCTTAAATTAGGAGGTCGGTAGAGGTCCTTCCTCTTCCAGCTTTAAATTTAAGTACCGGGTACCAGAAGATTTTCCATTTGCACTTGCAATGTTGAGTCATCAACAAAATTCTATTGTACATTGATAAACTAGCATAATAATAAGATATTTTAAATGCAAGACTTGATACTTTTTTTCAGGGAAATGGTGTAAATGCAAACCAAAGCTAGTAGAATACAACCTTACCTTGAGTTTAACAACAAAAATATTTATAGTTAGGGCACTAGTAGCGTGGTAGATTATATGCTACAATCTCCCTGTGTGGAGAGAAGGCTCGTGTCCCTCCCTGCTGTGGAAACGTATTGGGCTGGAGACAACGGAGTACTTATAGGTTATGTTACTTACCCGTCAACCTCTAGAGGAAGGAAACCTAGTGAAGAACCCACTTCGCTGTTTCTCTCTGGCGTAACAAATCACACACGTTCTATTATTTCCCATATGCAGTCTCTGTCTCACTAAACACTCGCAAATAACTTGAAAGGCAAACCAATTGCTAAGGTCATCAATACGTCGATGCCAAAATCGAGGAACAATTAATGCTCAACTCAAGGCTTTGGCGGTTGCCGATGAATACTTATATTAAGTGTCAAGATCACAGTTATCATTATTTGCACAAATATCTTGAAAACAGCACCGTATTATTCAGGAGAAGATACAAATATAAATGAGTTGTGACATGTCCGACATTTTGTTTAGTTCATTCCAAATGACACAGGCTAACTATGTTAAGTGTATACCAACCACAGACTAAGATCCGGTAATTTTTCAATGTTGGTAGGTAATTTTCTGCGTCCCCATACATTTTTTGGGGATTATTTGGGGATAAGCGTGGAGGCGTGCGGGGTTAAGCGTGGAGGCGTGCTCGTCGCATCCCTGCCAGCCTTTTCGAAGGCCGCAACTCCACTTAAAAAAAATATGGTGGTAGGGCTTCGCTCGAAGTCCGCCTGGTTGATGACCACCCTCTCGTTAAAGCGTGTCGCAAAATGTTGGTCTATTTGCATCAACGTGTTCCGACACTAGTGCGAGAGAACCAGTTCCCCTTCTAGATGAAATGCTACACTAGTTCGACTCTGGGGTCCGGGTGTTGCTTGAAAGGTTGGCTCTTGTTGGTGGTAGTGACGGGTTGTCGCGGGGTCCAGGGAGACCCAGTGAAACGGCTGTCCGCTGGCCGCCCGCGGGTCAGTAGGGGATCCGAACTCAGGGATTACCTTTAAACTCCGCCCTGGGAGGTTGTCCCGCCAACCCGCGCATAACCCTGAGGAGTGGCTGTCGTGCCGGAGTAGGAGACCGGAGTGGAACCCGATAGTCACTCCCAGGGGGGACTGGGGGCCCTTCCGTCCCCCGCGCCAATCAATCACAATACTACCAACTTGAGCTCCCTATTGCATCCCTCAATTATTGTCCCTAAGTAGCGAACTGGAAGTATTTCATCTAATCCCTACTTTAATAACTTTTCAATGACCGTTAAAGCAAAGAGTATAGTTAAATCGGCGGCTTCTAAATCCACTATTGATGTGGATTTCTGCAACATCCGGGGTCGCTCATTCGAACTTGAATGCCGTCCATCACCATCTAGAGACGGCAAAACCTGCCCTACTCTTTCTTACGGAAACTCAAATATCATGCCCGGCCGACACATCGTATCTGCACTATCCCGGCTACAAACTTGAGCACGTTTTCGTGCGTCGTGCCGGGGTGTGTATGTTCGTCCGGGAGGATATTTGCTGTCGCCGTCTTAACGGATTTGAAGCAACGGACCTGTCGAATTGTGGGCTCGTGTAGACTATGGAGGTCAGACTCGGATTTACACGTGTTTATACAGGTCCCATAGCGGTGATGTGGAGACTACTCGTCTATTTGAGCACATTTCCAAAGGGGTGGATAAGGTTCTTGAGCAGTGTCCTGCGGCGGAAGTGGTGATTCTCGGCGATTTCAATAGCCATCATGCTGATTGGCTTGGATCCCGAACTACCGACCACGCAGGAAGGGCTGCTCATGAACTTGCTTTGACCTACGGTCTCTCTTAACTGGTCACCGGACCAACTAGAGTGCCAGATATAGAGAGTCACGTACCTTCTTTGCTGGATCTCATGCTGACCACGCATCCAGACCTGTACCGGATATCGATCGAAGCTCCTCTTGGTTCTTCTGATCATTGTTTGGTCAGCCGGGCTAGCACGGACTGTAGACAAAATTGTCTTTCCCTGTTTTATGTCAAATTCTTCATACAATTTACATGTCAAGTGGAGTAAAATAGGGGAAAGACAATTTTGTTTACCATCCGTGCTAACCCTGCAGGTCTGTTGCCCCATTGTCAAGACCTGAACAAGTATTTCCTTTTAGGAAACGAAGGGTCTGGCACTACCGGTCGGCTGATTGAGACGGTTTGCGTGAATTTTTTGCGTCTTATCCTTGGAGACAGCTCTGGGGGTCTAGCAAAGATACCAACCACTAACGCTAACGCCTCACGCTAACTCCAAAATGTATTGAAATGACATTCGCTGCGGAAAAGTTAGCGATTTCCGAAATGTCATTTCAGTACATTTTGGAGTTAGCGTTTGGCGATAGCGTTAGCGTGAGGGAGCTTTGCTAGACGCCCAGGGGGTCTAGCAAAGATACACACGCTCGTTTTTCCGCACACGCTACGGAAATAGCCGTAGCGTGACCAAAATGGTAGCAAAATGGCATAGTTCACGCCAGACGTCTAATCCGCAGCGCCGTACGGAAAACGCTCGATTGTCTATGGACTGAGCGTGAGCTCTAAATAAAAAAGTAAAAACTGAACAACAATGGCGGCGATAATTTAAAATAGGGAGAATTATGTGTGATTTGATATAATATAGCTCCATAAGTTGAATGGTATAATAAAAATCGTTTTTATTATTTTCATAATATTTTTCTAAATGCTGATTGCAAGCAAAGTTGTAAAATGGAAATAAGAAGTTTTATATGATATTACGGATATCACACATGGATCTATTAAAAAATTTCATCCATGATACCTATTTATTGTTACGAAAGTAAAGCAAACTTGGTAGAATAACTTTTATTTTATTGTATTTTAGATGGATAGATCACGTGCACACGTGTCCCACAACAATCTAATGTGAAGGAGATTCTCATTTTTACCACTGATAGAGTGGCACAGGCCCACAACCAGAGCATAATAACATTAATAACTTAAATAGAAAATAGCCCGAACGTGAAATAAATGTAGTAATCATGTCGTGGGCGTTACTAGTTAGTATCCAGTGTATTCATTTGGCCAAATACTTCGCCAATACGCAATAAATGTCGCTTGATAATCTTGCGTTATGCAGAAATAAAATAATTCGTAAAATAGCCCACGTTATTCCGTTGTATGGGATGAGGCATCTGTACTGTAGGTATTATATTATCTGGGGCAATAGCCAGATTTTACCTTATCTCAACAACGTTAACACAAAATTGATGTAGATTTGCTTAACGAAATCACGAAATCCAACAAGTTATCGATCGACAGGTTCGAGTAGCGAACGTTAACATGACATGCATGAGTTCGGGCGGACGCGCAGGGAGCGTGAACGACTACGACAAAATTAGCGATAGCGTTTGTCAAAACTTAGGCCTCAACACATCACGCTACCGCCGTGGGCGTTATCCACGATGATGTTTGCGACCGAGTTAGCGTGACCCGATGTCGCTTATCCGCAGGGACTGTCATCTCCATACATTTTGGCGTTAGCGTTAAGCATTAACGCCAATGGAAAGGGATCTTTGCTAGACCCCCTGTTTTACTTCAAATGATCCTTGCGCTTGCGCCGACTCCATCACAGATGTGGTGTTGCAGGGGATGGAGTGTTTCATTCCTAACTCTACGATACGGGTCGGTGGCCGGAGTCGACCATGGTTCAATAAATCTTGCTCAGACGCAACCAGTGCCTAACAAGCCGCATACAGAGCTTGGACCGATGCGCGACTTCGTAAGGATCCCAAAAAATCTGTCTTAAAGAAAACATTCAATGCTGCCTCAAGGACCACAAAGAAATTCTTTGCCAAAGCAATGTGTGACCACATTAGCCGAATAGGCGACCAGTTGGCTAATTATCCATCTGGGAGCCGGGCATTCTGGTCGCTCGCAAAAGCTGCCGAAGGTAACTTTTGCCAGTCTACGCTACCATCCCTAAGAAAGCCGGGTGACTCCTTGGCCCATAGTGCGAAAGAGAAGGCTAATGTCTTAGCAAGTCTTTTTGCCTCCAACTCCACTCTCGAAGAGGGGAATGCTGAGCCTCCAACTTTGCCTGGTTGCGCTAGCTCCATGCCAGAAGTGCACATCACTCAAAAGGCAGTCTGGAAGGCTCTGTGGTCCCTTGATGTGCGAAAATCGAGTGGGCCGGATGGCATCCCGGCTTTAGTACTGAAGCGTTGTGCTCCGGAGTTAACTCCTGTTCTGACACGCTTGTTCTCGCTTTCCTATAGTACTGGTATTGTGCCGTCTTCCTGGAAGTTAGCCAATGTCCACCCAATCCCTAAAAAGGGTGATCATACCGACCCGTCAAATTACAGGCCTATAGCAATCACCTCTTTGCTCTCCAAGGTGACGGAGCGAGTTATAAATACTCAGCTCCTAGGATACCTTGAGGACCGCCAGTTGATCAGCGATCGTCAATACTGTCAATACTGCTGGTGATCTTCTTGTGTACCTCACACACCGATGGGCAGAAGCAGTTGAGAGCAGAGGTGAAGCACTTGCTGTTAGCCTTGATATCGCCAAAGCATTTGACCGGGTGTGGCATAAGGCTCTACTGGCTAAGTTACAAACTTATGGGCTGCCCGTGGGGCTTTGCATGTGGGTGGCAAATTTTTTGAATGGTCGAAGAATTAGAGCCGTTGTCGATGGTGCCATTTCCGAGACCATGTCAATAAATGCCGGCGTACCTCAAGGTTCTGTACTATCACCCACTCTATTCATCCTGCATATTAATGATTTACTGGAATTTAACAGTCTTCATTGCTATGCGGATGATAGCACGGGTGATGCTCTTTACACAGGACGTGCAAACGCCCCACGAGCAGATGTCGAGGAAAGCAGAACACTACTTGTGTCTCAAGTCGAGCACTTGCTGAAGCAAGTCTCTGACTGGGGTGTACAAAATCTTGTACAGTTTAACCCTACTAAAACACAAGCATGCGTGTTCACTGCTAAAAAGTCCCCGTTTACTGTAGCCCCGCGCTGTTTCAGAGTGTTCCACTGACCTTGTCGAAGAGTGTAGGGATCTTAGGCGTTGACATTACTAACGAGATCCAGTTTCGGAGTCATTTGGAACGCAAGGCTAGTCTTACTGCCAAAAAACTCGGTGTACTCAATAGAGCTAAGCGGTATTTCACGCCGAACCAACGTCTTTTGTTATATAAAGCCCAGGTTCAGCCGCACATGGAGTACTGCTCTCATCTCTGGAGTGGGGCACCGAAGTACTTACTGCATCCACTTGACTCCCTACAGCGAAGAGCCGTTAGAATTGTGAATGACCCCAAACTCACCGACAAGCTAGAGCCTTTAAGTCTACGACGAGATATCGGTTCTCTGAGTCTCTTTTACCGTTACTATCACGGGGAATGCTCTGAAGAAATCTTTAACCTCATTCCACCTTCTCGATTTTATTATCGAACTTCTCGGCAACGTGAAAAAGCGCATCCGCATATTGTAGACACGTGGAAATCTCATACGACGCGATTCTTGCGCTCGTTTCTTCCACGAACCTGCAAGATGTGGAATGATCTTCCACCTGAGGTTATTCCGCTTAACTACAGTATGGGGAGCTTCAAGAAAAGTGTTAAAAGAGTCCTCTCTAAGGGTAGGCAACGCACCGGCAATGCCCTTGGTGCTGCAGATGTCCATAGGCGGTGGTGACCACTTACCATCAGGTGGGCCGCCTGCTTGTTTGCCACTCATTACATTGAAAAAAAAAAACATTTTTGTTTACTCCGAGTTGTGGGACTCTGGGTGAGAGTCTTTGACAGGTTTGAATGTGACCATTTTTTTTCGTTCTTGGCATTCTTAGCAGCTACTGGAACGCACCCTATGTATTAGCTTATTTAGGGCAGGATCTGTGATTCACAGATGGCCACATTTGCTTCGTGTTAGTGTTGGGTTGGGAGTTTTGGCGGGAACGCGGAAAAGTTCACGTCGTTGCATTGTATTATTTCTCAAAACTTGTGCTTTATCCAGTGTTAATGTTTAAAATTGGTGACGTTTTATGCATTTAGTGCTGAATTACCAGCATGAGTGTGGGCAAGTGATATAATGTGGTGAAACGTGACTTTTCGTGTTGCTTCCAAAATTCCATAGAAACTTCAAGTAAAGTTGCCACCAATTTATGAATTTTTTTTTTTCTTTTCTTAGATTTTGGGTCCACACGTCATGTATTTAGCCAGTGTCAAGTATTGTAATTTTTATCGTTAAAGAATATATCACGTAAAGTCAAGTCTTAGTCATAGTCATAGTCCAGTCTAAGTCAGGTAGTCGTAGTCCAGTCTAAGTCATGCTCCAGTAAAGTGGTGGCAACTTTACTAGAAGCTTCTATGGAATTTTGGAAGCAACACGAAAACTCACGTTTCACCACATTATATCACTTGCCCACACTCATGCTCGTAATTCAGCACTTAATGCGTAAAACGCCACCAATTTTAAACATTAATACTGGAAAAGCACAAGTTTTGAGAAATAACACAATGCAACGACGTGAACATTTCCGCGTTCCCGCCAAAACTCCATTTATGAAATTACTGAAGCATAAAAAAAAAAAAAAAATCGACGTGTTGTGCTGTCAAACAAAACCACAGGCTATCTAATCTAAATAATATCTATTGACGTGTCGACTTCTCGAGTTTATAAATTATTACAGCTGTCTCACAATTTTTCATAAAATTTTCTAACAATGATAAGGAATTAGTGAAAGTGATACGTGAAGTATATTCTATATTATAATAGGTATTAAATACAACTTGTTCATGTATTTATGCGAAGGAGATTTTTAGTTGTTACAAAATGGTTCTAATGACTATGATCGCAAGGGTAGTAGACGGTCTCCCTTTAGCCGCCACTATGCAAGAAGATGAACAGGTATTATGCTAATTATCTGCTGGAATCAGTATAAAATACCAATAAGTAGTTACATAAACACTTCCACACTTATTCTAATAAATAAATTTTTCATGCACGCAAGAAAGTAACTATTGGAGTCGCTGGTGTTGGCTAGATATTGCGGGATAAGTCGTTTTATTTATATCATTTTGTCCTTACTTTTACGTTGTATCTTATACTTTGATTTGCTGTGGTGGTTTGCAGAGCGGCTGCAATGTTCTCGAGTACCAGAATCAGGCCAAAATGCTGTTTAGGAAGTTAGGCCCCCAATCACCCACAAGATGCTCCATTGAAACTGGGCCCTATCTATTCCAGTGAGTCTAAGCGCTTATTATTTTATTTGTTTTGGTTCTATGCTTTTTACTTTTACTCCATGATAATTTTGTAGATAGTTGTAAATTAGCTTAAATTTTCCCTCCAAAATATGTAGCCCTACATATTATTATATTGAGTAAAATTACCAAATCAAATTGTTTGTTTTAATATTAAGTCTTATTATCCTGCTTAGGTACCCTATTGAGTGTAGTCTGCAACTTAATCTGCCTTAACAAAATGGACTTAAAGCTAAAGTATCCGTAGTAAAGTTGCTCTAAAAGATGATTTTAATAGTTACTTTTATAGAAACTCATATTATGTGTTTCAGCTATCTTATTGAGCAAGAAATCTGTTACTTAGTACTGTGTGAAAGAAACTACAGTAAAAGATTAGCATTCAGCTATTTAGAAGAAATTGCACAGGAGTTTTATCAACAATACGGAAAGAGGGTATGTTTATTTTTCCATTATTAAAATTAACTTAACGAAAAGCTCATACCAGCTGTTACAGCAGACTGGTTAAAACATGATAAAAATACATTTATTTATTCAAGATACTTCCCAAATCAATGAAGGTCCACCAGCCCATTAACAGTATAATAAATCTTATCACTAGTCATGTCTAAGTATATTTTTTTAATTTCAGGTGAACACTGTAACTCGCCCATACACATTCATCGAGTTTGATACCTGGATGCAGCGAGCAAGGAGACAGTACAGCGAGGGCGGAGCGCGGGCGCGGCGCGGGGCCACGGCGCAGCTCGGCGCGCAGCTCGGAGATGTCCAGCGAGTCATGATGCAAAACATTGATGATGTGCTGCGAAGAGGAGCTGTGCTCTCCGGTACCTTATCTATTATTAATAAATGGCTTTGTCCTGAGCGAGGGACAAACTGACAGGCAGGTGTAGAACCCCAACAACTGGAGCAGCGAACTAAAATACTGCTCTAAAAATGTCTAATGAGGTATTTGTAAGAAACATAAGTGAAACAGCGAGCTGCCCTTTGTCCATGCTTAATTACTTACTAATATTGTAAACTTGAAAGTGACTGTTTGCTACCTTTCACAGCTCAAAGGCTTTCACGGGTAACCAATCTTGATCAAATATCAAACTAAGAGAAAAGTCTTGAATGCTAACAATATAATAGATTTTTTTGCCGGGCCCGAAAGCTCAGTTCGTAGTAACCCTGCCTTCTGAACTGAGGGCTGTGGGTTCGATTCCTACCCGGGACAAACATTTGTGTGATGAACATAGATGTTTGTTCTGTGTCTGGGTGTTATATTGTATTCTATGTATGTATTTACAATCAATCAATCAAATCATTTATTTGCTGAAAATATGGGTACAATATAGGATCTTAAGTTCAACAGGTATAAGGTTCGACACATTTTCTTTGCTTAACAGCATGCAAATATTTTTAGTAGGCTTTACTTTGGGCTTAACAAACAAAAAGTATCTAAGTATTATATCCGTTATCTGGTTCCCATAGTACAAGCTATGCTTAGTTTGGAGCTAGATGGCGCTGTGTGAAATGTCCACACATATTTACTTAATTATTTTATATTCCTTGCTAAATAGAACTTTGCCTAGTCCTTGAATTAATAAGTCTTTTTAATCCCTTCAGTTTCTATAAATATACATTATTTTTGTTACAGAGCTGGACACCAAAACACAAAACTTATCAACGATGTCGCAAAAATACAAGAAAGATGCAACATACCTTAACACCAAATCCATGCTAGTGAAAGCTACTGCAGGGGCTGTAATACTCCTAGTATTACTGCTCTACTTCTGGGTTCTATAGATCAGATATTACATTGTTCTGCTTTGTAACTGTTATATCTTTTAGGTGAGACTTGGAACAAATATGAAAACTCAGTTCTCACTAATAAATTCTGTATAGCAGTGAAATAGCTACTCAGTGTTTTAACTTCATCTATTTCAAATTGTATAGAGGGAAACAAAACACAAAATAACTATTTTCCACTACACAATGTTTAAATAAGGGGGCTATAGTCCGTAATTATTGTTTTAAGTCTGAGGCTTGTATTACAGACTTGTCTTGGATTAGAGCACAAGAAAAGATTAGTTTTGAAATCTTGACTTGCGCATCAATCAATTGCTGAGCATAGATAGATAAATAGAAAATACTTTATTGACAGGATTAAAAAACCCAAAGGTAAACTTAATGCTAAGTAGCAATTTCTTCCAGTAACCCTTTGTGTAATCTGGAGTGTATCGTAGCATCATTCTGTAATATGAGCATTGGTTTTTTTAATCACTCAGTTGTCTGATACTAAAACAGTAAAACACCTGTATCATTCATCTCAACCATAACTCATTCTCATACTTTTAGAAACACACCTTTGCTCTATTTAATTACATCATGTTATAAATCGAAATCCATATCCGTTTTTTTTAACTGTTATTTACTGTTTATGTTCTAATTTAGCACTTTTAGGGTTTTCAACAAATTATTTAAGATATTTTGACAACTTATTGTATAAATAGCAGTCCTCAAACAAAATCAATAAGATTTACTTAGTTCATATTATACAATTTCTACATATTTTGCTTCCAATTGTGTTTGGTCTATAATACCTACTCATAATGATGAATAAATTTTGCAATATTGCCCTGACTAAAAAAATATAATAAAATTTGTTTTTTATTGTCAATTCCCTGGGAAAGACGAAAGAATAAGTAATAAATTGTAGACAACTAGTGTGAGCTTGTATGTTTATAACCTTTGTTCCATAATTCCAATTTATTTTATAACAAGGGTGGCTTGGTGATGGAATGTTAATTTTATCACATTGTTGTTAACTGTAATGATGTATTTATTTTAAGATTTAATAAATATGCATTCTTACTCTCTGCATTTTATTAATCTAGCCTTTTCTTGTGATAGTACCTAATAATATTTTAATTAATTAGGTTCTTCCGTACGTAAACCTTTATAACTTTTGACTGTGTACACTTCAGCAATAGTACTCATGATATCTTTAATTCTTATTGCCATCTGAATGTTCAGTACCTGTAACATGATGTTATAATTAATGGATCAGCTACTTCATAGATATGGGCAAAAACATATATGTACCTATTTAGTATTATAACCTGCAAGATTTTAACAAAGATAACGGGTCTATTTCTCCACTGTAGAGTCCCGAACACTTGAACAGGATATGGAACAACAATTGATGGTGGAGGTGCCTTCAAGTAAGCCAAAGATACTTGTATCTTGAATTCAGACTGAACCCCGGAGGAATCCATCTGAAAATGATAACATCATTAGATAAAAAAAAAAGAGTCATAACAAGTACCATACATAACTTAATATGCTCATGTAGAGCATAATTAAGTTATGTACTTACATCAGTCAAGAAAAACTTCCCATGCTGACTGTGGAGTATTCCAATAGTTCTGCATTTTATGATATCTTGGTAGGCTTCACATTCTACAGCCAAGTCCTTCACATTTGCATAAGTGTAGAAATCAGCCTATAATGGGTAGAACAGAATGAAATTAATAATTAGGTATATAGGTCAGATTTCCTCTATGGGTCAGTGCCTTAGGCAATAAGTAAGCCTGTAAGGCCCTTGCATGTACCTTACCTAGTAGGTCTGTGGTAGGAGTCATTGACTTATTAGATTGTTTATTAATTATTATTATTGTAGGTAGATCAACTTTCATTCTATTTCTATTCTATGATTCCTGATAGCTCAGTTGGTGGTAACTGTTAACTCTGCTTTCTGAACGGTAGGCTCCACATATAAGTATTTGTTCTGTATCTGGGTGTTATATTCTATTCATGTAAGTAGGTATTTATTTATTTACAAGTAAAAAAGTATCGGTCTTACGTGATTAATTTCTGTAGAAAACGGAATAATGTGGTAGTTTTCTATTTCAAACGGCATGGTCGCCACCCACAGAGTACATTGGTAACCACCACAGATAGGTAGTGATCTAGTAGCTAGAGTATAATCCAGGTACATTAGTGGATTGGATACTACATCAACATCATCGAAATAGGAATACCCATAGAAATCGAACTCTAAGCAAGATCGCCCAGTTTTGTGACCAAACGACTAACGAGCGTTGTACTATATTTATTTTTATTTATATCTACTTACGTGTACATACCAATGTAAAAACGACCTTATTCCTTTAAGATTAGGTGCATTTCAACCTACAAAGTCAACCACATAAGACTTTACTGTAACCAATACCGCGAGCAGAGTGGTTGTTCCCTGATTGGCTGATCGGTGACTTCGTTTGACCTCGATAAGAGGGACACAGCTATGTAGATGTATAGCTGCGTCCCTCTCTACCACAGCCCCGGCTACTATCGGCTTTATAGTTAGGGAGCTAACTGGAGGCCTACTCTAATTCAACGAAAAACGAAGTTTCGATCGAAGTTTCGCACGTTTGCTACTCTTGTTCTATTCGTTCCCGAAATTTCGTTCGCACGAAAATTGTTTGACAGTTCTTTTCTCTAAACCTACTCTAATTCGTGAATGCTCCGAACGAAAATTTGAGTTTGACATATGATTGTTCGGATTTTTAACCTCAAATTGACGAAACCAAAAGTATTACCTTTTGATTTTCGTATGAGTGGATTTTTATCGAAACTTGTTGGAAATGACTTCAAAACTCATATCAAAATGGGAATCTGTAGAAACGGGAGTCCGTAGGCACGGGAATCTGTAGATATGGGAATCCGTAGAATTGAAAATCTGGAGAATTGGGAATAATCCTAAAATAATCATGGGGGCCTACTTATTATTATGTTGATTTGTAGGTACATATATAAATAGTAAAGTTATTTAAAAATGTCAAAATTAAAGTAGATAAATAACTTGGCTTACATAATGAGGTAGGTACTCTTTTAAATGCAATTAAATGTGAGTGTGCTAATTACTTTTAATAACATTATCTGTGATTAGGTAATTAATCCCTCATATTAGGCAGTAAGCACTTTCCTCTATGCAAAAATACTCAAGAAACGAAGAAAAGCATTATAATTTAATTAGCAAAATTTAGAAAAAAAAAAAGTGAAATATTAAAATTTGGGTTTATTTTATAAGTAAAAAAAGGAAAGAAATTATAAGTCATTTATTCCGAACTCTTAAATTATACCTACAAAATTTGGAAGATTAATATTACTAATATATATATTTATTACATAGTATCAGTTAGTATTTAAAATCAAACGATTATCTATGTTTCTACATTTGTTTGGTGGACTTTGGTGGACATTAGTGTGGGCCAGTTTTTCTAACATCGGAGCCAAGAGTGGATTGTCTCCTCCACGGACGTGTAGATTCTGAAGCTGCAAAAACATTCCAATTTAAATATCACAATAAAAATGCATAGATACTATTAGATACCATAAAATATTGTTATATAAATGGACATAAATAAAAATTAAATTAAAATAAAGCTATTTAACATTAAGTTCATCCATGTACACCTTTTGTGCAAAACTATTAAATAAATAAATAAAGTAAAAGAATAATCTTGTTGAAATAACTATTTGAACATGGAACAAGGACTGTAAATAATAAGGCTGAGTTGCACCATAATCACAGTTAAAGTTACTGTGACAGATATTTGACATAGCCCGCCCGGCGAAGGCTACAGTTAGCAGTTAAAGTAAGATGGTGCAACCCAGGGTGAGTTTAAAAAATTACTACCTCACTGAAGCCTGGCACTCTGGCTTCGGTTTAGCATTCACCAAACCCATCTCCCATGATGGATAACACCTTCAACTCAAATTAGGAGAGTGTGGTTGTCATTGATAGACCACCTCCAGTTCCTGGAGCAGACCTCCGAAAATCAGCAGCAGTTTTCTTGGCTAGGTGATTTCTGTCAAACCATACCTACAAAATATGAAAGCATTAAATTTTTATTTTTATAAATATACTACTAATATATTTCAATGTGATTATTAGAGCACTATGTCATGGTGGTCCAGTGGAAGTGATATTGAAGGGCACAGAATCCATTTACTACACATTGGTCACTATATGGCACTTTTCAGGATCATCTGAAAGCAACTTTCATTGGTCTAAAAAGAAAGAACCATGGTCTCACAACATGAATGAATTAGGTATCATTTATGTACCTTTTGCCACTGCTGAATTGTTTTTGGAATTGAGTATGTTGCACAATTATTATTCTTCCCACTGCCTCTTTGCCAGGACTTTGCTTTCGACGTTTCCTAATCTCCCGCGGGCTAGATCTAGCTCGCCAATTTAAACTGAAAAGTAATAACAAATAAGTCATTATTTTAGTGGAAAGACAAATAATTATGTAGGTCTATTAAGTACTATAAGATATTTACTTACAAACTTGTGGTCCCAAATGCTGACTCTTCTCTTGTGCACAAAAGAATGACTGTTGAATCACTGCTCACTACGGCTTGAATCTTTCTTACGGAATGTGTAACGCGATTGCGAAGTATGGTAAAAAACAGCACTTAAAAGCATGATTTATTAACAAAACACTTGAGCAACAAACATTACAAATCTTTTCAAAGAATCAAAACAAAATGGTGATTGGTGACATTTGAAGACTTGCGTGTGAAAACACGGATATTTTTGGTAGTCATATGTTAATACCCAACGTTTATGCGAAGTAGTACTCTTCAAATTTGTCGGATAACAATAACCACGTTCATTGTTTCTTTCATTCGTTCACGAAAATTGTCGATGGATCCGAACTTCGTATGCGAGTCCGCAAATGAAATAGAGTAGGGTCGAGATCGAAACTTCGTTTAAATTTCGTTCGAATGCGAAGTTTCGTTTCGGAGAAACAGAGTAGACTTCCTGGTATTTTGCTATAAGATTTCTTCATGTTTAGAAACACCGATACGGATGCGGATAGTTCAGATCAGCACAAATCGATTTGGTTCGGTCAACTAAGAGCCCTCTTGAATTTCAACCGTTATTTTTACGTTAAATTGCCAACTTTGGCAGTCTCATTCTGAGAAACTGAAAAACTTCGCAACTTACCTCTTCCCATGAACATGGTTAGGAAATAACAAGGTGGGTCAGTTAGTATTTAATACAATATTCGATTAGTTTATTGCATAAAGTTTTGTTTACAGGCAGCTAAACTTACGTACAAACATGAGAAATCAGTTGTACCTAGGCCTAGGGTACGAACCTATAAGAGTTTCGAAGTCGCATTTGGGGTGAACACTATTATCACAGTCTACCATAATTTTAAATAATAACAATGGCAATAATAATTATGGTTGAATGAGATGATGTCTGCCATATAAAGAAATCGCAAAGAAATTTCGACACCTAGCTCCCTAATTATGACCACAATGACTGGTGATTTGGGATGGTGTTATGCATTAAAACTACGAGTAAGGAAAACGTGTATAATATAAAATGGAAAAATTACTACACACCACATACCTAGAATTCCAATAGTATAATAAATACGAATGTTTATACATCTGTATGTTTAGGTATAATTATTACAATGAGTAGGTGTGTTAACCCAACAACCAACCAACTACTTCATGGCAAAATGGATTTGCGTGAAATTCGGTTACATGTTAATTCATCATTTATCTGTTTGTTGTTTTTATTGCTTATTTAGGGTTCCGAATTCAAGGGTAAAGCAAACCCTATTACTAAGGTAAGGCTCCGCTGTCCGTCTGTCACCACTCGACAGGCTTGTATCTCATGAACCGTGATAGTTAGAATTTCCGTTCTGCTATTATTACTTTGTGGCCGTCGCGCGCCGTTTCTATGCCTAATTGTCATTGTAGTAGGTACATATTGCGCGTTTGCGCGCCGCAGATTTTTGGTAGTAATCTTATTTTTTAATAGCAGTTTCAAATTTATTTTTATTTTTCATTCGTTCTCTTTTCTCTATAAAATCCATCAAAAAATGATGTGCAACTACATACTCAATTTATGCCAATGAATTCAATAACATCCTGTATTTTTTGTTCTTAAAACACGAAACCTAAAAATAATAATTTGAATTCTGTTGCATAACCTCGGCCATCGCCACTGTGGATAAAACAGTTTTCCTTACTTACCGGTGAAATGAGATTTCTCCTTCCTTTCTTGCATCAGAGTGACTCCGGCACCACTTGACAACACACGACGGCATCTTTGCAACAACAATATCGTAGCGAACCAAAAAAAAATCAGTTTTGTTTCACTCGCAATTCTCGCAAAGCCATAAGTAAGACTACTTCACAGCGCGGCGGGCGCGATGTGAATGGCACTACGTGCGGTTGCAATATTAAGCCCCACCCACAGCGGTTGCATTTGCGTTTGGCCATTTCAGACCTCGTGTTACACTTCTATGGGTATTATTTCGATGATCAACATAGATACACCTCCATGGGATCAGTGTTGCCAACAACGGCCGGATTAAAATCGCCATTTTTCTCAGCTTAAGTCTAAAGTAGCCGAATTTCAGGTTCCGTAGCCTAAAATAGTAGCCCAATCCTCAAATCTCAAAACATCGTCAAATGAAATAAAATATTAATTTTAACGAACTTTATTTTTTAATAGATGACCTGCCTCCCATTACGAACGAGCTAGCAGCGCTGCTGACGAGCGTCTGCCGCTCAACTCCTGTCAATTTTCATACAATTTTGATATAGTAATAGGGGGGCAGCCCCGTCTTCGTACGGGTTTATTAGTTTTACGCCTTATCTCAGTATAAAGGAAGAGAAGAGGGGAATAATAAGTGGAAAGGATGAATCGGCGAATGGAGGCTGATGCGCCTGCCTCCCTTCACCTTCATCCAGTCATCGTTTTCCCTTGTCTTTTCCTCGCTCTCTTCTCTCTTTCTCATAGTACAGGATAGGAGTGGCTTTGGGCCTTATGAGAGTACGAAGTGTTGTGACCGGTCGTTCAAGTTACTTTTACACAAAATTCGCCTTATTTACATAGCTTTTATAACTTTTTTGTAGGTTTTTATGTTTTACTAATAGTAATTCGTGTATATTTCGCGTTCACGTCATAACACAACATTTCTTCTTCTTTTTTAATTTTTCTCTTCTTTATTAATGTCACAGATAACTTATCTGTGAACTGAACTGAAGAGCGTCGATTTCTACAGTTACTACATCTTTTAACATCGTTGGATGTGTTTTGGTAGGTAGGTAAGTAAAATATAATCTGTCCGCCCTGTAAGACATTATTTATTTAATGGAAATGATGTGGTTACTTTTCATCATTAATTTTCATAAAACTTCACGCAGCACAGCTAGGTATAGCTATAAGCTAATTAATAATATAAAATATAAGACAATCCATGTAAATATTACTGGGGAACATTATACACATGATGTTGACGATGTTAATTTCACTCTGATACTTATTTAAACTTACCCCAGGCTAGCAAGGAATAGTACCTAACTAACTAGTAACTACTAACTAGTAACTTCAAAATAAATACACTAAAAATGGTATAGGTGTCACCGTCTTATTGTAAGAACCGTTAGTTTATAAAAAACGCGGTTATTTAAAACTGTCCATTTATTGCAAACGGGCAATGTATCTCACAATAAAACGGTCGATATTTCGGTTATTTATAATCAATCGGCATCACTTCGTTTTTTCGTAATTGTGTACAGTGTGGTCAAAGCTAACCATACACTCCTCCTCGCTTTTCAGTCTTTACCAATGTACTCTGTGTCCTCGCTCCGCTCGTCGTCGTAACCTACTGGTTTTTTATTTTTTCTACTGGTTAGCCACTAGTGGCTAAACAAACAATAAATTACAGCAAAATTTGGTGCATTAAAACGGGTTTGTTCACAATTATTAAACGCTACTAAAACTCGTTTTTTTTTAAAAACTCACCGCTAGTCACCGACTGTTTATAAATAATCGAAATATCATCCGTGTTAGGCCGTGCGTCCACTGCATCGGAATCGGCGCGTACGGAGCGTACGGATTTGTTGCTTTGTATTAATGTGTATGGGAGTGCGTGTACTGGGGGTCTAGCAATGATCCCAACCACTAACGCTAACGCCTCACGCTAACTCTAAAATGTATTGAAATGACATTCGCTGCGGAAATGTTAGCGATTTCCAAAATGTCATTTCAGTACATTTTGGAGTTAGCGTTTGGCGATAGCGTTAGCGTGAGGGAACTATGCTAGACCCCCTGGATCGGCATTACTGCGCCTTCATTTTATAAATACCGACGCTCCGTACGCGCCTATTCCGACGCAGTGGACGCACTGCTGTGTGTGTGTTCAGTTGTTCACTAATCACTTCACTTTCGCACGAGCCTTCGTCAAGTCAACACGTTCCTGAGGATGCCTCGTGGGGAGGCGAAACACGTGTCGGTGAGGACATTTTAAACATTAAGACTGGAAAAAGCACAACTTTTTCACAAACACAATGTTTAAAATTGGTGGCGCTTTACGCAAGTGCTGAATTACGAGCATGAGTGAGGGCAAGTGATAATATGGTGAAACGTGATTTTTCATGTTGCTTCCAAAACTCCATAGAAGGTTCTAGTAAAGTTGCCACCACTTTACTAGGGCACGACTTAGACTGGACTATGACTGGGACATGACTTTGCGTGAAATATTTCATAACACGATGAAGATTATAATACTTGACACTGGCTAAATACACTATGTGTGGAGCCAAAATATAACACAAAAAAAAATTACCTATTATTTATGTATGTACTCTATGTTGATGTATGTACTGCTAGGTGTAGGTAAATTACTCTTTGACTGTAGCAGCTAACTGTAAATTATATACTCTTTGTAGCTGTGCTCACAGACACAGAATACTATTACTTCACCGCTGTGCTGCAGTCTTTACCAATGTACTCTGTGCTGCGTCTGCTCTCTGGCTCTCTGCGTTAATTGGTCTGTACCAATGTACTCTGTGATTAATTGGTTTGACTTGACTGTGCTGTGAAAAATAAAGTCAGTGGGTATTCCAAAATAAGCAAAAAATGCCTCCAACTTTAGTAGAACTACGCCCCGACCAACAACTTTTAGATCATGATTTCGAAGGATACAAATTAAACTTGCAAACACTCCCGCATTTCTACCTAGACCTTGTAGATGCTGTGGATAAAGTATTTCCGGATGAAGTGCAATACTCGTTCGTCCACGCAAAGCTGTTTGCTCTTCACAACCACTTGGTGTTGGATTACTGGGGCTACTCTTTCAATTATTACTATATCGACAATAAACAACAAGTGCACCACGTTACTTTTGAAAACACAAACCACACTTTTCAAAACAAAGTAGTTTACAACATTCCCGCGCACGTGGAGCGGAAGTCGGGTCATTTTAACCTTTGTCTTTCATTCCCATCCACTAACTTGGCTTTAGTAAGCGACGGCACTGGGTATCTACACCTAGTAGACACTGGGCCAAGACACAGGCCCACAGGAGATGCCCGAATTTGGCAGACCATTAACTCGAGCCTCGTACTTGGAGAAAACAAATTCTTTATTATTGTAGATTCAAGGACTTTACAAAAAGATAACATAGAAATATTGCACTGTCTCCTTCTATCTGTTGAGCAAAATGACACACATTTCAATTCTGTGTTGACCTGGGTCACTTTCGACTTTGATGGCACAACTTGGAATCAAATGAGTTTCAGACAACTGCAAGGCAAGGGAATAGTACACTATGCAGCTATAGAGACCAGCTGTAATGCATTGTATATAGCAAGTGACAACACTTTCAAATTTACATCAGATTCTGAAAAAGAAATCAAAATGCCAGCTAAAGAAGAACCTAGGAAAATAATTTACACATGGCTTCAAACTACAGAGGATGTATCAATAACATTGAAGTTGGGATCAAACTTTAATAAACAGCTTCTGAAAGTTAGTGTAACTCCAAAAACTGTGATAGTAAGTTATGCAGGAAAAAACTTTGTTGATGGAGTGCTTACTCAACGAGTCGACAATGAATTGACAACCTGGAATGTACAAGAGGATGGCCAAGTTGATATTCTTATAACAAAATCAGAGAGCATGTTATGGGATGATTTGGTAGAAGGGGGTGATAGGAATGGTGAACAAGTCTTGGATGCAAGTCTGGTGGAGGAAGCTCACAGAAGACTGGCCCATCTTTGCTCTGACACAGAGGTTTCTCTAGATCAGTCTATACCAGGGTTATCTACACAGGAGTTGGAGGAATGTGATGCAGCCTCTGAAGAAGATACTGTATTAGGTAAGCAGCATAGAATATATAATAGTACACCTGTCTTTCCCCAAAGCTACAACATGCAGCACTGGAAGAATTGAGAGTATTATCACAGGGTAACCCAACACATTACTGGTGTGTCTAGTGTTATAGATGTGCATAGCTTATGATGACCTCATCCTATCAGGAGGGCTGCTTGTTTGACTACCACAAAAATGATTGTGAGTATGTCTTCATCATTCAATTTGAATTGTATTGTTTCAGTGCGAATAGATGCCGCAGACCACCAAGTCACCCATAGAGTTCCACTAAGTGTGAACCAGTTCTTATTTAGTAACAAAATAGAAACACGAGAAGTGCCTTCACTTGCTCTGCGACATCATGTGGATGCATGTATCTGGCAGCCGTATGCACAACTTGTGAACTCGGAAACCTGGCCCATTAAACACCAGGGAACTTTAATGGCATTTGGATATGTGCAGTCTTCAAAGCAGAACAGAAAGTTTGTTACCTGCCCACCAAACTTCTCATACAGTGTTGTCTGTGAAGCAACAAAACACATATTTTTATACAAGAACTCCAGTGATCCAGATAGCCAGCTTAGGAAACGCTCAAGTGGTGTCTTAAAACAAATAAAAGTGGGCCAACAACATGTCTTCAACATTGATAAGTTTGGAGAAGTTCTTGGGATTAATGCAACAAATGAATTTTTATTTGTACTCACACAAAACAAAATTGTTGCAATACAGATACAATAAATCTATTTTGAGTTTATTATTTAACTATTACAATAACAAGTTTCTCATCATATTCTCATCAAGGAAAGAATAAAGAAATCCTCATTTGATCCAATAAATTCAAATCATAATTTTTATCAATCACTTTCATCTAAACTCTCTTCAGATGAGTAACCTGTTGTAAACAATAAATTCTTGGGTCTCTTCTTTCTTTCCTCTTTTATCTCCTTTTCTATCTGTAACTTCTTCTGGTTAGCTATTTTCTCAGTAAGCAACTGCCTTTGCCTCTTTCTTGAATTTTGTTGTCTTAGTTGTGCTTGATTAGTACTCACACTACCATTTGTTATGTTTGCATTTGATGCAGATCGTGTTTCTTCTATCTTTGGTCCAACTACTTGTTTTTCATCCTTGTCAGTTTCAAATTCATCTTCTGTAGAAAGAAATGTTACCCATTTTATTCATAAATGAAGTTTGATATAAGTACCTAATAATTAATTCATATTGGCGTGCATAAAACATTTTTCTACCTGGACAAACAATTTCAAAATTGTAGGCATGATCTTTGAGTACCACAAATATTATCGGAAATTCCACTATACACTTCCCAGACAAATTTTCTGCAAGTGATTCTGTTGTATCAAGTTCAAAAAATTTTTTGGCTGATCCTTTTACTTTTTCAGCTGTAAAAAAATGCAATTGGTTGTTTCTTTATAATTACTTCAACACAAGGACAATTTCCATGTTTGTAAAAACTTTACCTCTTAATAATATTTTAATTCCACTAAACCCAGCAGATTTATAAAATGCCAATGCTTTTGATCCTTCAAAAGGCACTGCATCTGGATTCAAGTATTTATCTAACATTACTGATAGTTTTTTGTGTTCTTGGCACTTATCATCTACAAACTTCAAAGGAGATCCATCAACATTAGGGAATATCCACTCAATCCTCCAGCTGATTATGTTTGTCCTGTAGTTATACCGAGTTGTATTAATGGAATGTCTTGTGAAGTTCTGTGCCAGGAATTGCAGAACAGTGCCTCTCTGCCTTGCTGCCATTTTTAACTTAAACAAATGCTGCAACAATACTATGTTTGTTTACTGCATAATTACAATACATAATTAAAATACTCCACACAATATTATTTTTATTTATTCATTTGTTATCCAAAAATTGATATTAAATAAAATATCCAACCAACTCACAATATGCTTTTAAAATAATAAATAAAAATGCATTTTACTTACAATAGGTAAATCTTTGTCAATCCTTGTAAATTTCTTTTTCTCGTCATGTTTCAAAGCATACACAAATCGTGCACATTCTTCTAGCATTCTATAATCACTTAGCAGGTCTGTATCTGTGAAATCTTTGACCCTTAGAAACTTTGTGCGGTCTCTAACGCCGTTGCATGTGAGCTCTTTCTTGTGAATGCGAACGCAGTCCAAGCAACATGTCTTCACCTCGCATTTAGGACATGTATATTTCGCTTTATTAGCACCACATACTTCACATTCACCTAGTCTAGAAAGAGTTATATATGAGATTTCTAATGAGAATCAATTTGCTGAGACTTATGGTTGGGTCTCAACTAAATAATTCTCATTTTAAGGTACTTATAAACCGTTGAAACCCTAAACTATAAACACACCGGTGATAACGAAACCATGGTAGACCTACTAACCTGTTTACATCGTTTTCCTGGATAAGATCTAAAGATTCTTTATCTATGGATAGAGACATTATTATTGATTTTTGTCAGATTACTATTAACTCTTGCGATACTTTATAACTGACTAATATTAATTTATTATAAAGCTAGGTTAGAATTTAGTCCACATTTTTGATGATAAATTAAACTGGTAAAAACAAAACAAAGAAATGTCAAAATATGTCAGTGTCATGGTGACATTTCTGTTGCGTCGTACGCACAGATTCAGAATACAACAGGGAGTAGCAATGTACTCTGTGGGGATAAAAGTGTACTGGTTCTGTGCAAGGAAGTGTGCTCTGTGGTCGTAGACAGAGTATATTATTATAATCAGTGATTGTAATCGTCATTGACATAGAATCATATGGACGGCGGATATTCACAAAACGCCTGTCCATTTTCTGTTGGTGTGAGTATTTAAATATGCAATAGCATGCGTGAGTAGGGAAGTGACCCCTATTACACAATATATCGAGATATAATAAACCTAACCAAACAGTGCTGCAGAATTTCGATACTTTTTAGTTTTAATACAATAAATAAAATTAGATATTCGTAGAACCAGAAGACGCAGCTTAGGCCGGCTCCCACTTGGTGGACCGACGATCTGGAGAAAACCACGGAGAGCTGATGGATGCAGGAGGCGAGTGGCCGCTCAAGGTGGCACTCTATGGGGAAGGCCTATGTTCAGCAGTTGACGTCTTCGGGCTGTTAATGATGATGATGATGACACACATTATGAAACACATTATAACGTTTGTAAGTAACATTTTTATGTGTGTTACCATTGCCAGTGATGACTTATGGAACTGAGACGTGGTCTCTAACTGTTGGCCTCATTACTAAGCTCAAAGTCGCGCAACGAGCTATGGAGAGAGCAATGCTCGATGTTTCCCTGCGAGATAAGATCCGAAATGAGGAGATCCGCAGATGAACTAAAGTGACCGATGTAGCTCTTAGGATTAACAAGTTGAAATGGCAATGGGCAGGCCACAACGCTCGTAGAACTGACAACCGATGGGGAAGAAAGGTTCTCGAGTGGCGACCACGAACTGGAAGACGCAGCGTAGGCCGCCCCCCCACTAGGTGGACCGACGACCTGGTGAAAGCCGCGGGGAGCCGATGGATGCCGCTCTAAGTGGCGCTCCTTGAGGGAGGCCTATGATCAGCAGTGGACGTCTTCAGGCTGTTCAAATAACATTGTTCCATAATAGTTAGTTTTTATTTTACATTCGCCTTTTCTTATTCTATTCATTAAAATGATAGATAAATTTGTAAAAAGTGTTCCGTACCATTATCTATAAAAACGAGCAAAAAATCACGTTTGTTGTGTTGAAGCCCCTATATTTATTTTAGGGAAAAATATAGGGGAAAAGGATGAACGGATGGGACGGCTGCGCTTGTCTCCCTTCGCCGTCCCATCTATTCATCCTTTTCCCCTATATTTTTTACTTTTGCTTCTCTCTTACCCATAAACAGGGTAAGGCCATAAAACTAATAAACCCGTGCGAAACCGGGGCGGGTCAGCTAGTTTATTATAAATTTCATAACTCATATTGAAGCCAGACGACACTGGCCTACCTACTGTATTTTATAAAAGTAAGTTAGGTACCTATTTTTAAATTGCCAGATTTGCACCTACTTTTTCATTCTGTTTGCACTTTGATCTAAATCCATTCAGCCACTTTTAGGGAAAGAGATTTTCTACTTTTTAATATCCCCAAAACCAAAGTAATTTTGTGCAAATGTATGAAGATTTACGAATATCGACAAAATGTAATGGACAGTGTAGGTACATCACTATTCGAGAGGCGTAAAATCGCCCATCCCAAAAATATCAATTAAAGCATTAAGTCTTTCAGTAATTGCAATCACATGGTAATTATACGATGGAAAAAACGTATATTCTTAATGTGAAATGCATATTTACTTTGAAACTTCGATGTTTAACTTAAAAATAGCCAGTCAACTTTTACGTATAAAATGATGATTCTGGTTTTCCTTCGACTCCTCGGGTTACTCTTGATGCACAAAACACAGCACAACACGACACAATTTCACTATTGACACAATATTTAGCCCTAATAACAATATAATCACTATATTTTCACGTTTTATGCTCTCGCATTTAATTTCTTGACACACCAAACTGTCAAGACATGGCACGCGGTGGTACGTAATGCGAGGTGTCCGTTCCTATAGTCGCTTTCTCGCATACTCTATGCGACGATTCGTGTATTAGACAGAGATACAAGATAGTATGTTTACACGAAGGATGCGGAGCGGCAACGCCGCACTGGCAGATTTTGGCTCTCTCCTTATACCTCCTTGGTAATCGTAGACGGAGAACTAAGGATGTTAAGATTAAGGGGTTTTTGGCGGGAACACGGAAAAGTTGACGTCGTTCCATTGTATTATTTATCAAAACATGTGCTTTTTCCAGTGTCAATGTTTAAAATTGGTGGCGCTTTACGCATTAAGTGCTGAATTACGAGCATGAGTGAGGGCAATTATAGGTGTAGTAGATATAATGTGGGGAAACGTGATTTTTCGTGTTGCTTCCAAAACTCCATAAAAGCTTCTAGTTAAGTTGCCTTTACTAGGGCACAACTTAGACTAGACTATGACTACCTGAAATATTTCATAACTCGATGAAAATTATAATACTTGACACTGGCTAAATACACTATGTGTGGATGTTAAAAAAAACGTTTTTTTGTTCTACTGGTATTAGGAACTATAAGGAAACATCGCTACAGAATTCATGGGTGTTCAGTGTAAATACAAAGACAGATTTAAGAATAATAAGCTTGTAATGGATAGTAATTTTGCTCAATCAGAAAAATGATAACGCGAGCGCAGTAAGCTCAAAAAATCAGGGGGTCTAGCAAAGATACCAACCACTAACGCTAACGCCTCACGCTAACTCCAAAATGTACTGGGGGTTTGGCAATGATTCCAATCGCTAACGCTAACGCCTCACGCTAACTCCAAAATGTACTAGGATGACATTTCGGAAATCGCTAACTTTTCCGCAGCGAATGTCATTTCAATACATTTTTAGAGTTAGCGTGAGGCGTTAGCGTTAGTAGTTTGGTATCTTTGCTAGACCACCTGGGGGTCTAGCAAAGCTCCATCACGCTAACGCTATCGCCAAACGCTAACTCCAAAATGTACTGGGGGTCTAGCAAAGATACCAACCACTAACGCTAACGCCAAACGCTAACTCCAAAATGTACTGAAATGACATTTCGGAAATCGCTAACTTTTCCGTAGCGAATGTCATTTCGATACATTTTTGGAGTTAGCGTTAGCGATTGTGATCTTTGCTAGACCCCCTGAAATGACATTTCGGAAATAGCTAACTTTTCCGCAGCGAATGTCATTTTGATACATTTTTGCAGTCAGCGTGAGGCATTAGCGTTAGCGATTGTGATCTTTGCTAGACCCCCACTGTGATACATATCCCTACGTAGAGTGCGTTTCATTGAATAGTTCCTATGCCGTTATGTTGGCTCCCCTGTCTGTCAAAGTTATCGACACGCGAAGAAGTATCTGGGGATTTTACTAAGTTTTAATTGTATTTCTTGCGAAAATCATGCCGAAAACATTAAAAAGTGGCGAAAGAATGATGGTGTTGAAAGTGAAGGACTTTTGTGAACGTGAAAAACGTAACGAGGCCCCACTGGTTCCATTAAGATGTGTACAAGCTCGTGTCGCCGCCATTACAGGTTAGTCAAAAAGGGTTACCAGCTTCAGTTTGAGAAGCCTCTCTGTAGGTATTTTTTATGTCTATATTGTAAGTATTTATTTTATTATGGTTTTCTAATAAATCTATGATAGTATTTATTATTAAAAGGTTTAACTGTTTGTTTATAATCAATAACCTAGAAAGCTACAATTTTTTTTAAATTCTTGATTTCTAGTAGGCTATGATGTCAGTTAATGAATAGTAATAATAAACATAGATTTTTTGTTAAAGGCATTTCTGAGAAAACGGTATCCAAAATTACTAAAGAGGGTACAGTGGCAGCTTCAACGTCGAAAAAAATTACAACACCGCGAAAAAATGGTCCTCGACGAAAAATCCACGAATTGGATGACTTCGATCGGTGTGCTATAAGGCATAAAATTCACGAATTTTATTCCGTAAAAAAGGAATTGCCTACATTGACGAAGTTGTTGCATGAAATGCGAAATGAAATAGGTTATAAAGGGAGCCGCACAACTTTGTGGAGAATCATAAAAAATATGGGATTTTATTTCAAAAAATGCAAATCCAAAAGAAAGGTGTTAATGGAGAGATATGACATCACTGCCTGGCGTCATCGATACCTGGCTGAATTACGAACCAATCGCCTTGGAGATCAGCGGCCAGTCGTGTATTTAGACGAGACATATATACACGCCACATATTGCGCTGGAAAATGCTGGCAAAGCGAATCTGAAGAAGGTGTCTTATCTTCAGATTCCAAAGGACCACGGTGGATTATCGTTCACGCAGGTGGCGTCATGGGCTTTATACCTAATGCTCAACTGATTTTTAGATCACAGTCGAAAGCAGCCGATTATCATGATGAAATGAATAAAGTTAATTTTAATAAGTGGATTAGTGAAAAGTTGATACCAAATCTACCTCCACGGTCAATTGTTGTCATGGATAATGCGTCTTATCATACCGTGCAGATTGATAAGGCACCTACGATGTCAAGCACAAAATCAGAAATGCAATCCTGGATCACAAATAAAGGACTTTCATATTTGCCAACTATGTTAAAAGCTCAGCTGTATGAAATTATTAAAGAGCACAAACAGCCACCCAAATATGAAGCTGATGTGATGTTGGAAGCGAATGGGCATAAAGTGTTAAGGCTACCGCCTTATCATTGCGATTTGAATCCCATAGAGCTCATATGGAGTATATTAAAAAGACGGATTTCTGAAAAAAATGTGGCTCAAGCAGCTAATAAAATAGTAAAAATTACAGAAGAAGCTTTCGCTACAATCACTAAAGAAGAATGGAAGAAAGAATGCGAACACGTTATCAAAATTGAAGAAAAATACTACGCCGATGGCCCAGCTATAGATGATGAGATTGACAGATTCGTTATTGAAATAGGAGATGATAGTGATACTTCTGATGACAGCGAAGATGAAGAACTGTCAGATGTAGATATGTTAGACGAACACAGTTATTGTAAAAAATTATAAATATTGTTTTTATTATTAATTGTACAATGTGTTTTTTAACTAAATTTTTCTTATCCTTCCTTGTTCACCATCTTACAAATATTATAAATAAATAGTAAATAGTTACCAAGTAGGGGCTATCTACATTCTATTATTTAATATTCTTTCATGCTCATTCGTGAATGAAGATAAAAATTATTAAGTGGAATTAAAAGTAAAAAACAAAACTCCGTGAGTTCAGGGCGTTTAGTTTAGGCAACACCTATTAGCATTGCTGCCAACATGACAGCATAGGAACTATATGATGAAACGCACTCTAGTCTGTGGCGGAGTCAGGCGTATTATAGCTTTATATCCTCTTTGGTATTATCGTATTCTGTTTGTCCAATTTGTTGTTTGTTTATATTTTATAATTTTATCAATACACAACAACTACAAATGGGAACATCTGAACTGCAAGGTGATGATTGGGACTTAGCCTGCTCAGATGACGAACTTTCCAAAAATGGAATTCTCATTGGTAAGCATTGGATGCCAGAACCTGCAGAGCTGGAAGATCTATACAAGAATATTGACAAGAGTGGGACAATTTCTCTTGAATGGAAGTGTCCGGGAAGAAGGGCTCCATCTCCAATGCCTATCAATAAAGAAAACCAGCCCGAAGCTCCCAATTCACCAGTCAGAGAAGAGAAATCCGATTTCGACTTTATGGATGAAGTAAGTTCTTTGCGACTGCGCGTTCGCAGAGAAGGTGAAGATACTCTGCGGGGTTCAGCGAAGAAAAAGACAACTTCTTTCGATGGTATTCTGTCAAATATGATCAGACACAAGCGGATAGAGCAGATGGAAAAACAAGCCAACTCACCATCAACATCTTCAAACGCTTCCTGACACAGCAGTGCATTAGCTACTCTCATTTGTTGGAATGGTTTATCAGATTCTTTACAGTGAAATTTAAGCAAAATGGACTGAATGAATGTTGTTGATACTGATAGTAGACAAATTAATAGGATATACTATTGGGAATATTTGAGTTTGTCCATTTTCTCACCTACCAGTAGGTTGAAGTTAGGTATAATAAAGACTTATATAAATAAATATGAGAGGACATTTCACACAGCGCCATCTAGCTCCAAACTAAGCAAAGCTTGTACTATGGGAACTGTTATAATACTTAGATACTTTTTTTTGTTTTGAAATATATACATAGAATACAATATAACACCCAGACACAGAACAAACATTTATGTTCATAAATGTATGTACATAAATGGTTGTCCTGGGTAGGAATCGAACCTGAAGGGCACCAACTGAGCTATCTGTGTAAGCAAGTGTATGTAATGTAATGTAGGTATGAAATGTTAATATTAAATAATAGTCATTTGGACTTTTTGTCCAACAATCCCCCTTCCACCGATAGGCTGAGTATCCAGCTAATGTAAAAAAGGAAAATTCTGTGTGCTTCCACCATACAGAGGATTGCTGGATAATAAAGTCAAAAAATCCCTTTAGCAGGGTATTTATGGATTAATGCATTTAGCTTATATTTTTAATAATAAGTAATTATATTTTACATACAAATGTATAATTAAAGTACAGGTACATCAATATCATATTCAAATCAACTGCAGTCCATTAGCTTTGCTAAAACTTAAAGCGACTTGACCAGTTTGTTTTGTTATGGTTTGGACATCTAGTATCTAACTTAGATTATGAGCACCAAGCAATAATTATACTTAAATATTGCTATGAAGAAAGGACAGCAGATTCTGGATTTAATAAACCATCATCTTCCTGAATGATTTGCAGACATTGGTTTAGATTATTCACAATGTGTTCCAACTGCCAGTGTTTTCGTAACAATGCCAGATCTATGCCAAATTTGCCTTGTCTAATGCACTGGACCGCTGTACAATGTGCTGTAGTCTTTAGTTGAATGCCCAGGTCATGAACTAAGGTCCAGAGATATTTGTCGTATTCATTAACTGCTTGCACTTCTAAAAATTTATAAAAAGATTAGTTTGAAAGTATTGAATCTAGTGAGCCCCATACATTTAAAAAAAAAGAAATGTTATTCTGATATACTTGTATGAACTAATACATGACTTTATTGTTTATTTGTCTTTCAATACCATTTTTTTGATGAATGCCCGAAGCAATAAAGTTGAAAAATCTAGCCTAAAAGCTGAAGGAAGTGTTGTCCCCTCAGTCTACATATTTTTATAGTCTGAAACAAACTCTACTTACCTAACTCAAAATGTGGGGGGTTAAAGTAAACACATTTGAGGCCATAGATGACTGGCAGCTTGCTGTTCGCTGGACGAATAAGCCCTTGTGAAGCCAACTCATACATTGTTTGTGATTCCATGTGAACACCTGACAATCTGAAACATTTAGAGCACAAAAAATATAATATCTACAGTACATTTTAACCTACTTTACGAATATAATATTAACATATTAATATTTTAATAGCAACTAGCCTATGGATATGGATATTGTTATTATTTTGAATTTGATTGGTACTCACTGGTACATAATTTTCTGATGTGCAGCTTGCATATGTGCCACCACAGCATCAACTTTTTCTCTTGTTACATTGTTGTATGTGGATCTTTCTACAGTCTTACCGTTCCAGAAAAAAGTATCTGTAGCTTTACCAAGCTGTCCATGAATTTTATATGCTCTTGTTAGGCGTGATGTGTTTATACTGTATGTCAGCTTGGTTCCATCATTGATGCCCAATACTGGAAGTTTATGGAAATAAAATACTTTACAAGGACACCAGCTGAGCCAAGTTAAATGTCGTAAGTACCAAATAACTTTGTTGAACTAACATAAAACTCCACTACTGAATAATCCTAGATTTGTAGCCCAGCTGCATCGAAAGTCTTCTTTGATATACCGGGAGCCACACACTAGCGGGTCATCAGCATAGTTTGGGAGGACCTTCACTGTCATGGGCTGATTGGTTGCACCCTCTATTAAAACTCGCTGCTCCCGAAGACGGTCTGGGAGGTTATTTAAGTCTGAAATATATCATATGTTTTGAGACCATAATGGCCGGTTCTGCAAAGAAATGTTAGTTATTCATTCCTTAAATGTTCATTTTATAAAGTTTATATAGTATTTGTTAGCAGCAATACATCATCTGGCCTTCACCCATTGCAACTGGGAGATTGTAACATCATTCTTGCTGAGCCTCTCTCGGACTGAGTAAGAATGATGTACAAATTAATAGAGATTGATTGAAAATGCCTAAATCTAACGTAATCCTACATAAATACCTAGGTATTTATGTAGGATTACGTTAGATTTAAGTATTGGTTAAACCAACCAGGGTGCCATAATCGCAAATGGCTATAAAGCCCTAAAATTTTGATTAAAAAAAAATCGATCTGGCCTGTTTTCTTTACACACATACAAAAACAATTTCATATTATAACCCCAAATAATATAATACCAAGAGTACAGATGCCCCATCCCATACAACGAAATAACAGGCTATTTTACGAATTATTTTATTTCTGCATAACGCAAGATTAACAAGCGGCATTTATTGCGTGATAGTGAAGTATTGGGCCCAATGAATACACTGGACTGGACACTAACTAGTAACACTCACGACACAATCACTACATATTTTTCAAGTTCAGACAATATAAAGAATTAGCAATAAAAAACTTTGAGCTTGATGTTTTTAATCCTTTTGGAAAATATATAAAATCTTTGAAGAATATCCTGTCTTCAACCAGATGATACAGATTCAGCTGTGCCGAATCCGAATCATCCTTCCCAATCACGTTAATAATAGTAATTATTATTCTAGTCATTTTTTTTATTGTGTTGCTTCAGTGTTTGGCGGAGGTGACCTGTATCACCTGTGTGCCACTTGATTTTTATTAAGTACTTTAATTGTTTAACCCCGAGCATTTGTCGCTCTTTACGATTTATGTTACTTATTTAGCTGTATGCTGTTAGCACATAATTTTGAGTTACAGATCTAAACATCTTTTTGTAACTTTTTTTCTAAGATTATGATGTACTTTGTTTTGTGCATAAAATAAATAAATCTATGGAAATTTCAACTGTCTAACTAACTATCATGAATACCTACAGCCTGGCAACAGATGGACAGCGGAGCCTTAGTAATAGGGTTTGTTTTACCCTTTGGGTATGGAACCTGATGAGGACCAAAAGGATTTGATTGTCTCATGATTACAAGATCATCATGATCATTACGGTTTGTTTACCTTTTACTAACCTCTACTTCAACTCTTACTTTAACATGCCCTTTGTGGATTACTAACCTCTACAAAGATTTGTGATTATGGTATGTTGAACTTGCCTTACAGGTACGCATGACGGTTTGTAAACACATACGACACCATTCAGAGCTTGAAAGGCAGAAGCTGCGTCACGGAATTTTACCATATTTTAAGACTATACATACACAAAGAGGATATATTCCACAGAATACTATTACTCCTAGATATAATCACTTCGTTTTGACTATACATAACAAATAGGTAAAGTCTGGGTAATGAAAGTAGAGACTAAAAAAGTGTGGCAAATTTAAAAAATATCAGCATAGCAGCCCAAACCAAGAAGAAAACTTGTAACAATTCACTTTGATTCGTCAATAAATGTTATGTTTTACCGTATTGCATAAATATTAACAAGTTTTACCTTAGTTTGGGGCTGCCATGGTGATGTTTTTTAAATTTTCTGCGCGTTTTTCAGTCTCTACTTTCAGTAGCCAGACTTTACTCTTTTTTTTTTATTATATTTGGCTCCACACAGTGTATTGAGCAAGTGTCAAGTATTATAATTTTTATCGTCTCATTAAATATTTCGCGCAAAGTCATGTCCTAGTCATAGTCCAGTCTAAGTCATGCTCCAGCAAAGTGGTGGCAACTTTACTAAAGCTTCTATGGAGTTTTGGAAGCAACACGAAAAATCACGTTTAACCACATTATATCACTTGCCCTCGCTCATGCTCGTAATTCAGCACTTAATGCGTAAAATTCCACCAATTTTAAACATTAACACTGGAAAAAGTACAAGTTTTGAGGTAAAATACAATGCAACGACGTGAACTTTTTTTTTTTTTTTTTTTTATATGTTGGCTCCACACATAGTGTATTTAGCCAGTGTCAAGTATTGTATATTTTCATCGAGTTTTAGAATATTTTACGTAGTCAAGTCTTAGTCATAGTCATAGTCCAGTCTAAGTCGGGTCATAGTCCAGTCTAAGTCATGCACAAGTAAAGTGGTGGCAACTTTACAAGAAGCTTCTATGGAATTTTGGAAGCAACACGAAAAACCACGTTACGCCACATTATATCACTTGACCACACTCATGCTCGTAATTCAGCACTTAATGCGTAAAACGCCACCAATTTTAAACATTAACACTGAAAAAAGCACACGTTTTGAGAAATAATACAATGCAACGACGTGAACTTTTTCACGTTCCCGCCAAAACTCCGACGTGAACTTTTTCGCGTCCCCGCCAAAACCCCCCACAGATAACTTGGTAAGACCAGTGTTGCCAACTTTATTTTTTTAGGGAATCGTACCATTGACGGGAAAAGGTCGTATTTTGCTACAACTTCCCGAGAAAAAATAGTACGCGTAAAAATTTCATTGAAACAATACGAAATTATTTAAATAAATAATGTATAAACACTTCGATTCAATATTAAAGGGTACACAATATTTAATATTTGGCAGTGTTGTAGTTGTATTTGTATTAGCAATAAATGTGCTCTGACACAAAGGGGACATACAAAATTACTCAGTACAAGGTAGGAATATTGCGGTTATGTTTTACAAAGTAAGTCACTTCAGTATAAGTAAATAGCTATTTGACGGTGTCTTATAGTTATTATATTATATTTGATTAAGTTATTATTATTTATTGATTAAATAAAGATTTTTGAAAGAAAAACAAAAATCTTTTTAAAACTTTTTGACAAATTGTTACTTGTTTTTTATTTTGTTACAAAGATTACAAGCTTTGAAAAGGTCGTATGTTTTGCGTACAATTTCGGATTCACGATCATACATCGCATCAGGACCACAGATTAGAAAAAAATCTACTATATCTGTGATCAGGACCACAGATTAAAGAAAAAAATCTACTATTATGAACGAGCTAGCAGCGCTACTGACAGGCGTCTACCGCTCAACTGCTGTCACTTTTCTTACAATTTTGATAGCAGTTGAGCGGCAGACTCGCGTCAGCATCGGCAGTGATCAGGGAGTCTAGCAAAGATACCAACCACTAACGCTAACGCCTCACGCTAACTCCAAAATGTATTGAAATTACATTCGCCGCGGAAAAGTTAGCGATTTTCGATATGTCATTTCAATACATTTTTGGAGTTAGCGTGAGGCGCTAGCGTTAGCGGTTGGTATCTTTGCTAGAACCCCAGGACCAAAAATATCGTATAAATACGATTTAAATCGTACGGTTGGCAGCACTGGGTAAGACTAGATTTCAAGTCAAGTTGGTTGGCGGAGTTTTGGCGGGAACGCGGAAAAGTTCACGTAGTTGCATTGTATTATTTATCAAAACTTGTGCTTTTTCCAGTGTTAATGTTTAAAATTGGTGGCGTTTTACGCATTATGTGCTGAACTACGAGCATGAGTGTGGGCAAGTGATATAATGTGGTGAAACGTGGTTTTTCGCGTTGCTTCCAAAATTCCATAGAAGCTTCTAGTAAAGTTGCCACCACTTTACTAGAAGATGACTTAGACTGGACTTTGACTACCTGACTTAGACTGGACTATAACTATGACTTGACTTACGTGAAATATTCTATAACGATGAAAAATTACAATACTTGACACTGGCTAAATACACTATGTGTGGAGCCATAATCTAAGAAAGAAGAAGAAGTTGGTTGGCCGTAACGATGTGACCTAAGGAGGAAAAATCGATTTTTTTAAATCGATTCGTTTTTAGACTTAGTCAATCAATTATCCTAAAAAGTATAGAAAAAAATAATCGGTTATTTAAATGGATTTTTTTGGTAATTTTTCAATAATAAGTACCTACTGTAAATAATTTTCCCGCTCGCTTTGCTCGCACTTCTTTTTATACCTGCTTTATTTTCAATCTCATTAAATTTCAATTCTGCTGAAAAGTTTTTTAGGTCCAATTGTTTAATTTCCGCTGCAGCAATACTTTTTCATGTAAATAGTAGGTTTTGTAAAATTTCAACATTTGGATGGTTCAATTTTCACGCTGTCTTCTCTCGTTTGATTTAATTTTTATGTGTAAAGTCTTAAATACTACCAAACAAAATAACTTACTTTATTGTATTCATCAAAACTGGTGGATTCTAATTTAAAGTAGCCTCTAGGCTGAGTACATGTAGCGCCACGAGTCTAGACGCGTGACCTTGAATGCGCAGAACGCATTTTTTGGGTCTCTTTGCGATGGGGTAGTGAGGTGCGACGTGTGTCTGCGGCGCCGGCGCTCGGGTTGGTTCCTTAATGTTACCCTGCCTCCCGCACTGTCTTCACGCGTCTCTGACTCCCTACTGTACTATCGCGACCTCAAGTGCTACTTTACGTGTTGTTTACGAAAGTCAATTCTAGTTCAAGTGACATTGTATATTATTATGATTCACCTGTTTATAACATTGCATTAACATGAAACCGAACGCAAATACACAAGAGAAAAACACAAAAACTAACGTTCAATTTTTTATCCGAAAAAATCAATTTAATGGGTTTACCCTACGTTTATCCAACCCACTGTACCTATTAGTTACTAAATCACTATTTTAATTCAAAATAATAATTTTGAACTCAATCCTCACCTAAATGTCGGAATTTGTCGGAAAAAAGGCAACTAACACTTATATAATTGTCTGATAAAAATCAGCCTAACGATTTTGTGCCCGACTGTACAAATGCGCAGCATTCCCCACTACATTTACTGGTATGTCTAGATCCGTCACCTGTGCTCTGTTCTGTGTGTTTGTGTGAGCATCAAATTTAATTATTGTAATAAACTTTTCAGTAACTCAGTAGTCGATACATACATGCACGTCGATCGTCAGAAAAAATATATTCGTGGGCATAGCGAACGCGAAAAAAATTATAATATTGTAAAATAAAATCACTACAGCTAGACCCATCCTTATATGTGTACAGCCCCCCTATTATGAAGGAGCTAGCAGCGCTTCTGAAGCGCGTCTGCCGCTCAACTGCTGTCAAAATTGTATGAAAATTGACAGCAGCTTAGCGGCAGGCGCGCGTCAGCAGCGCTGCTATCTCGATTTACGCTGAACACCCGTGAATTTGGTAGTGGTGTTGCCTTATTATTTTTAATACCAGTAGAAAAAAATCGAAACTAAAATAAGAAAAATTATATTTAAATAATCGGTACCTTGCTAAAAAATACTCGTTAAATGAAAATCGATTTTTTAATAATCGTTTATTTTTAACAACCCTAGTTGACCGGGTCATGTATCCACTATCCAAAGAGTATATAATTTACCTTTACTTAGTTTGTGGACCGCTGATTCTGTTGGTGGACCGGGTGCTCTAGAATTAGTATTATATAGTATATACTCTTTGCGGGTACCTGTTCTCTCTCTTCATCACGATTGTGTTTAGATTACTAAAAGATTTTAAAGATTAATTCAGTTGCTTCCAAGATATCTAATTATTTAATTCCTGTGAAATCAAAAATTCTTTGTGCTGCTATACAGTGGACAGATATTGAACTGGGTAAAGTGTTAGCTATTTTGTGTGGGTGTGCAAGGCTCTAGCTAGTTCCTACGAGAGTGGTCGGCGTATTTCATGAGAAACTTGTTTTCAAAGTGAGTACCTATCGAATATTTTATGCATCGTAATGTTCTTTAACAGCCTAGGAATGAGACTGTTACGTCAGCTAGCGCTCACGTTTACAGTTGGTTGCTCGTGTCTTCTGTCGCCCGTTTCGGGCCAAATCATTGGGAAGGGAAGGCTCCCTTGTAAGTAGTAAGCCTATCTTAGCCCGTTGTTTCCATTCATTCCTCAAGCCTGGAGCTCTGTATTCGTTTACTAATAACTTCCTAGGATCGAAATTAAAATCGAACTTTAAATGGGCCTAACAGCTTTGTAAAAAAAGATCTTTTTTACACTAAGTATTTTTTTAATATAGTTGTTTATTAGGATATCTTAATGGATTCGAAATCATTACTTTCAAAACCACCTTTTGGGATCTCTCAACATGCTAAAGGATGGTTTTATATGTCCCTCACCATGCTTAATTGCACCTGGGGGTCTAGCAAAGATACCAACCACTAACGCTAACTCCAAAATGTACTGAAATGACATTTCGGAAATTGCTAACTTTTCCGTAGCGAATGTTATTTCGATACATTTTTGGAGTTTGCGTGAGGCGTTAGCATCAGCGATTAGGATCATTGCTAGACCCCCTGTGTTATTACTTATCAAAGCCACTACTAACCACCAGTCCTGTGTCGATCGTGATTGACCAACCGATTCGTTCAATCATTAAAGACCCGGGTCCTTGGGACCGACTGAGTGAGTGAGACTGACTGCACGGAGACCGATTCGTGACCGACCGAATGACCGGCACAGCAGCGCGGTATCACTTCAAACTGAAACGACGTAAGTTAAATAACAATTATTGTGAAATCAACCTTAAGCGCTGGTAAATAAAGTACTATTCCGCACTGCATTGGTTTTCGAGGCCGATGACCGATCGATGTGATTGATTCTTTTGACTCGGTTAAATACCAATTATTCTGAAATCAACTTTAAACACTTACTTATAAAGTACTTTTCCGCATTGCATTAGTTCTCGAGACCAATGACCGATGTTTTGATCGACTCTTTTGACTGGGTCACTTGGCTAGTCAATCAGGAACGACCGAGAGCTCCGAAAATGAACGACCGACACAGGACTACTAACCACTGCCACCGGGACCACACAGCATTTTTATTTTTGTTACCTAAATATTATGAGATTTTTATTTTGGATTTTTATTTATGGTTTAAATGTTTAATAGCAATAGTTTTTTAAATTTTTTGAGTGTTGCTCTTTCTCTTTGAACACACATCACGCTTTTGTTGGGTTCATCTTTCCATTGGTGTTAACGCCAAACGCTAACTCCAAAATGTATTGAAATGTCATTTCAATACATTTTTGACGATAGTGTTAGCGTTTTGGATCTTTGCTAGACCCCCAGGTCCCTCAACTGATTCTCGAGAAAATTGAGCAAGGTTGCCCAGTTTGTATTTTTCATGGCAGGTTAAAAAGAAATAGCTCTCCAGTTTTTATCAAAAGTGGGTAGTACCACTTTTAGCTGGTTGCCTCTTTATTGTTATTTAGATAGTCCAATAAAAAAATTGAGACATGTGTAACGTCATAGCATGTACGTCACAACATCTGGTTTGTATCTCCCACTGTAAGCTAATTGAAACAAAACCAGATAAAACCATATTTGCTTGAAGGTGTCAGTGACAGTGCATTGTGTAATTTATTTAATCATATCAAAATAAGAAAAATGTACATACATATTGTATCAATTTTAATTTACTATAATATTTCCTCTTCGGTTATGAAATACGTATATTATATATTCCAATACTACAATATTATTTGAGTATAGGTAAAGTTAGGTGTCAAAATTTTTTTTCTTTTTTTAAATGTAGTAATGCATCATGATTTGGTAAAAAAGCGTTGAAAAGTTTCTGATGATTCACGAATGCAGTCATCAATAGAATATTTAATTAAATTATGGCTCATTTCATTGTCTTAGTAGTTTCGGTTCCTTTCATATCCATACGATGACTTCTCCAACCAAGTCGTCGCGAAGGTCGCAGAAGCACAGGAAAACACGCCAAGGTCGGGCGGTTTCATCATCGAAGGTCGATTTGTCTCCGAGACTACGTATTTGACATATTGATCAATTCAAGCTGTGATTCGGTTTTTAAACATCTCATTAACAGTGCTGCTGGCCTTGGTCTCTAAGTTTTTGCAGTTCAGTTGGCTTTGTCAAGTGTTTTGACCCAGACTTTATAAAGGATCACAAAACTTGCATGACTATGTTACTACTATTTATTCGACACGACTATCACGTTATATTTTCATTCAAGGAATTTCGGCTGAGCAAATGGCATTGCAGTTTTTAATTATAAAATTTACCGAGAAGTAAATAAATAAATCGCGTTGCCTTCTCTGGAGTCTCATTTAACTCATTATATCTTACTTGATCGAAGCTTTATATTGTACTTACTTCCTAGTTCAAATTCAAATAGGACGCACAGTCGCGCAAAATTTTTAAATGATGAAATTTGAATGATGAGCTCGTTCCGTGCAAAGGATGTTCCAGTGTTCTTTGTGTTTGTCGCTTGATGGATACCATTCGGTTAGTTCGATTGTCCCTAACTCCCCCAAGCATGGCGCATATCGATTATTATTTAAACTGTGGATGGATGTCGTTTTGGAATTTGACCATGTGGTCGAATTTGATTTAATCTCATCATCATATGATTATTAGTAATTACTAATTAACAGTGATTATTGTGCTAGAGCCACAAGAGCGATGCATAAATAATAGATTGAATGGGCATGCTATGTAGACAGACATGCGTTTGTCTAAGAGACCTATGTAATAGGGCGATTTCGGTGTTAAAAGGCTTTGCTGAAATGAAACGAGTGAAACTTGGTCTTGCAGCCTCACAAGTGACCTTAGATTTTCACTTTATGATAGGTACTTAGCTAGGTTTAATTTATTGAATAAAACATACAGCCATAGATTTATATCTAATATATATGTCTATGCATACAGCTATCAAGAGGTGTAAAAGTATTTTTAACGCCCCCATTTTTATGATCCGTGCGATTGTATTCAAAACGTGAGCATTATTTTTACGAAATTATAACAAACGTGTCGCACTCGTCTATAAAGTAACCCATTAAATAATATAAGTTAATTTATGAAACTACTCTAAGTCTGCAGTGTTGCGAAATTGTTGGTGACGAAGCGATAGCTACTGTTTAACGTTTTAGCGAGGTTTTGTGCTCACGTGGGTTAAATAGGTATTAATATCTACGGTACTTACCCCACCGTTCGTAAGGTCCGAACTGAGACCTAACTACTGATATATTACTATACGCAATACGCATTATATCATTCGATTCGATACAATGTTCTGAGACCTTCGAATTCCAACTAGTCCATTGAAATGTTACATGAGCTTTGCATTTTTTAGAGGACGCAATTTTATTTTTGTGACATGTTTGGGGGGTCAATGGAAGCTTAACCTCAAGTTTGTGGGGTCGCCACCCTTGTCCCCCGGCCGCCATCTTGGAAAAAGGGGTGAAAACACTTTTTTCGCGATATCTCGGAAACTATACGTCTTAGAAAAAATTTGTAAAATCATATTTTGTAGCAAATTATTTCGCCTAAAAATATGTTTTCTCCTCTAAAAAATGCAATATTCGGTCCTTAAATTGTAACATTTCAATGGACTAAACAACTAACTTCGATTACCAACATAATCTTTAACTTTATTATTTCGCCTGCTTGTGTACGCAATCGGACTTCCCATTTCAACAGTTGCGCTGCTTATCCAGGCAAATTGGCGGATGGTACTTGGTAGTGGTAGGCCGATTCACGATACTCGCGATCGAGACGTAAGTAACGTCACGCGAACCTGTAGTGACCTCATACCATGAGGCTCGCGGATGTTACTTCCTTCATGTGCAAATAAACACTATCAAACCTAGGCAAATATATACGTCTCGCGGTTTTACCCCCTAATTTTGCCATATTTCCGCGGAAGCTTTTGGTTATTCGGCATAAAAAGTACCGGTTTTAACAACATCTTCTAAACTTTATCCAAATCAGGAACAGACACTATGATAGACATTTCACTATACAATGCACATCATCATCAGCACTTGTGTTTCTGTGTGGTATCAGGAAGCCGTAAATATAATAAATAAAAAAAATATATTATATCTAACACATGCCTAATTTTACTGACTGACAGTATTGAAATCTGCGAATTCCTTATTCGTCCGACAGTTATCATTACATAATTACCTTTGCAGACTGTTTCACCTTCTACCACTTTCAAAAAGGCGCAAAATCGCTGCTACTGGCTTTCCATGGCTACATTGATGAATTATTTGGTTGAAATAAGCTGTAGGTTCTCCATTAAATAAATTCTAATGTTATATTTACACAGCCAGGTGGAGCTAAGATGTACAGCGTGGAATCGGTGACCTCTGAGCTCAGAAAGGTCCTTTATCTCGACCACGCCGCGTGCGTTTTGAATCGAAACGCTCGTTATCTGTGAACTTGACATAAAACCTGCCGTCTTTTATCACCCTTTTTTTCTACAGATAAATTTTTCTTTTATTTCTATAAAAGTTACGCAAAATACAGAGGGCAGGGTCAGCGTTGGGTTGGTTGGGCCATTACCGCCACTGAGCTGAGCCACTGATGCCGCCACGTATTAATATTATATCGGGTATTATTTCGATGTCACGTAGGCCATAATAATATAATAGCACTATGTAGGTAGGAATTACGATAACATAAATTTGAACACCGTCGCACGACGACGCGCGACGATAACGGCGAAGGAAACCGCGAAATGGATAAAATCATTTATTATGTATTTGTATATAAATATTGATAGAAAAACAAAAAAGTCAAAATTCAAATTAGTGTTCGATCTTTTAATATAATCGAATCGAGAAAATATTGAGCATTCACGATCAATAATATCAATTTATTAAGAATCGAGACTGGCCTTTGATTTTAGCGTAATTCACCAGTGAATAAGAAAACTGTATGATAATGTGTACAGTAAGAAAAATTAACCGATAATAGAACAAAGAAACAAAAAAATTAGTAAGAAAAATAATGTTCCGTTCACTATCTAGACTTATACTTATTCGTTTCGGTGGACATTCAGGCACTCACAATGAGGAATATAAGTAATGTTGTGTTGCCGTGATGTTACTTTATTCGATTGTTCACCGGACACTTGGGCAAACCGTCTGCAAAGCAAGCCATTGTCGTCGGAAACAAGAGACGATTAAATATGTTCAATGAGCAGTTGTTGTCTGCGATAACAGTTTACTGGCAAAATTATATTGAACGCCTGAGATCACACAGTCGAAACTCATCACCAACCAAGGTTACCAAACGTCACCAGCCAGCACCAGCACTACCACAGATCTCTTTTTATTGGCTACTTTAAATGACTTCCTCATCCGATTCTGCTAGTAATAACTTACGTCACTAACTACGTACTACGTTAACGTACTTGAGTCAGGATATTTTTTTAGTTAGGGTTGGTCGGTGCTTCAATGTTCTTTATTAGTTTTACTGCCTGGGTGGTACATAAAATGCGGAAAACTATGAAAGTGTGGTCAGAAAACGTGCAAAGCAAATTAACATGGCCTTGCCATTGTGCCGGTGACAGACGCAGCGTCGCGCGTCGCCCGGTCAAAGTCACACTAATGTGGAATTGTGTACATATAAACGCCGCGCCGTGACCGGCTGAACCGTTGAACAACTTCGGTTATATGCAGATACTGCACGCAATCACTGCTGTTGTCATTTTGGTAACACGGTCACGAAAGGTCGCTGCTGGAGGTTGCATCACAATCAGATATTTTTGAGTAGGTGTTCCATTTCGTAGGGACAATACTCGGATGCCCTGCCAATTGCCATGTTTGGTTAAAAGGCAAAAAACACGTATCAGCACTATGTTACGGTTCCGTTTGGTATCGTCAATGATGACGTGTGCGTAACGGTGACGTAATGGAAAACCAGCTTTACCTTGAAACAAAGCTGGCAACGACACGCCCCTCGCACATTTTCGAATGGCTTTTTCCGCAAGTAAACATCGCGAAAAAAGTTTGGTAGTCGCTGGATGTTGTGCCGGGGCGCGGTAAGCGACTGCTTGCTACTACGATTGGCGAGCGAGTTAAGATATCAAAGGTAATGCAAATAGCATGACGTTATCAGACCACCCCTATACAACACGCAATAGTGACATCATAGTTCTGACGACGATTTATTGGAATTACTAGTAGATAGTTGTTAATAGATGACCACTGGCCAGTGTCAGGCGAATCTTCTTCTCATCCTATTGATTGCTCTTGACAAGGCAAGCCGCGAGTGCCCTTGAGCTGAATGCGTTCGTTATCGGCGCAGACTCCTCGGCTGGAAACTTAAAAGTTGCAGCTTGATTTATCTTCGCCTCCCCCGCAGGCGGATCGATGATCGAGATCGATGCTCTTTTATTCATCTTAATCCTGCTAAACAGCTGTTTCTGAAGACTTGCCTTGATGTTTTCTGGTTCTTATAGCTAGAGAAAATACATCATTTAACTCTGTTGTTATATCGTCAATAGTAATCTTTTCATTACGATCTACTTCCTTACTTCAAAATCTGCATTCTGCGTCTCGTTTTCATGATTTGGTTATTTTTCAATTTTTTTTTATCAGACCATCAGCAGACTCCGGTATCTCAACAATATAGTTGTAGGTAGCTGTCATGTTTCGGTAGATCTTAAACTGCCATGTTGAATGCACACTATACGAACCGGTTCCAAATTGGATAGTGTGTGTTGCACGTTGCAAATGTAGAGATGGCATGGCATAGCGACGGTGACCGTTACGCGGCCGAGCCATTCGCCGTCGGGGTCGTCGTCGGTCTCCGCGTATCGCTCGGTTTGGGCCGACCCTGAGCCGCGACCCCAATTGAGCCGGACCGACTGCGACGGCCGGACACATGATAGCGATCGCGCAGCTATTCGCCACGTACCTACTCTTCATCTACATCTTCAGAACATGTCATCAAATGATTAACTTGCCTTGCCTCGCTATTCTTTTATTTGTTGATTTACTTGTTGACGCGGTCGTCAACCTTTTTCAGTTTTCCTTATTCAGAATTGTATTTCTTACAATACCTAATTACAGTTTTGATTGCTTTGTCAAAACATCGTACAGCATAAGCTTATGAAATATTTTTGTGAGTTAAACAATGAAATAGGTACGTGTGTACTTTTCTAGTTTAATTTGAAGATCACGAACGGCGATGCATGCTGCCAACTCGTTATTATTCATCTTGCCTGTTAGGGAATCATAAGTTTTTGCGTGTCTACGGAACGATCGTGATTTCACGCTTGTTATTGTTTGGATGTAACCTTGCTGTGGGATGATGTCACCGGACGCGCACAGGTAGATGCTAATACAAGATCGATTGGATCGAGAGCGCGGATTCCTGTTGTGTTGTGGTGGCCGGCAATGGAGCCGCGAGGTGCGCCGGCTGCGCCACAGTGTCAACGAACTTGCCACTCGGCCTTTCTCGACTAGCATCGATGTCAGTCCTCTTCTAGTGCTCTAGCATCTTCGGTGTACTATCTAGGTATTTACATGTTGATTTCGTCTTTGTTGTTGAAATTTAGTTTATTACGTCTGCATAAAGTTGTGAACGCACTTCTTGGACGTTTTTGTAATTCCAGCCAAAATTCACACGATCTTTGCGCGTATATACATATTAGTGCTTTATTTAGTGCACAAAAAAAATGTAAGTAATCCAGTTGGATTGCGCGTAGTTATCTTTTTATAAGTACTATATTTCTTTATATTGAAACCTTATCTGATATTTCAGAATTACTTTGTTCCACTGCACAAGTGCACAACACACAGCACATGAATAATATTATAATAATATAAAAGTTGCTACATTTAAATTGAAGTTATTAATAATTTCGTGAGTAATGAAATGAATGACGATTGGGTTTTGATATTTTTTTTATTTGTCCATTGTTTCACTGCGCCATCCATCACTCATGGTCCTTCCAGATTTCATAGTTTTTAAATGTTAGGATAAGTGGATATAGACTATACCCTGTTCATATATCTCAGATATTTTATGTAAACTAAGGGATTTTTTTCTGGTAGTAATCTGATTAATTTTGTACTATTTATTTTGACGACCAGGGGCCGTACTGTCAGCTCTTAGCGCGATTCAAATCAGAGCGTATATTGGATCGCAATGTTTCTTTTTATGAATATTTTGACACGCGACCCAAAATAGGCTCTCTTTTGAATCGCACATAGAGCTCACAGTACGGCCCCTGTTGTATAAAAGTTTATGTGAGTTTTTCTTATTATACTGGTAATACTGTAGCGGTTCTAAACATTTTCATGAGGACATAATCTGCTGCCATCTATTCCCGTTTTATTCGTTTTTGTTTTCTCGAATGCGAATGTTCTTACTCCTGCGTTTGTGCAATATTATTGTTTTTTTGTTCTGTCTTTTGTTAAGTTTGATAAATTTAAATCCAGAAATTCGTTCACAAAACGGATCTTTAGCCGGGTCTGTCGATCTCAAGGACCTTGTCAAGATCAGAAAATCTATCGCCAGTCAAACTCCGGCCGTGGAAAATCTTTGAATGTAGAAAACTCGTGGTGATGAATGTGTACAAAGAGACATACATGAAGTAGCCTGCGAGCGAATGTTGGTCACTAACAGACTATACAAACAAAACAGTTGAATTGTTAAGAATCAAAATTAAAAAAAAATATTTGTTAATGGAATAATGTATTGTACAACGGTATGTTACTTTGACTGTGACAGTTCTTTCTTTACATAAAAAATCAAATTTATGAACAGGGCATGGAGGTAATAAAAAAAGAAGGAGGGCATCCCGTCTGATCCCAAACTGAAGCACCCTTAGGAAGCCGGAACGCTTCGTACGTACGAGCGGGCACGCACACACATCATACGCAGACGGCCGCCCGCCAGTATTGCTCCGGACCTCACCAAAGACGCTGTCAACGTGAAGGAAAAAAAATTACAAAAATGCCATCCTGCGTTGTAAAAAATTGTCGAAATAATAGTAGTTTAATTAAAAAATGTCAGGGGATCACTTTTCACAAGTAAGCTTGTTATTATTCCACCGATTTCTTCACTTTTTAATGAAATTATTTAGATTCAATTAATACACAAAACCAACCAGTGCTGCCAGCAATCAAACTTGCAAATTACCCGAAAGTGTCGGAGAATGACGAAATTGTGTTCGAATACAACAATATTCACATAATATTGATTATAATTGATACCTGACTATAATGCCGATGCATTTTGTGATTACGAATGTGCATGTTTTGTCCTTTTCTTGAAACTGTATGTATGTAATTAATTTTAATAAAAAAAAACCCAAACAAATAAAAACACAAATAACAGAATCCTTAGAAACAAGCGAAACGATGTATTTAGCGCAATTTTGTATTGTAAATGCAATTACTTGCCTAAAAAGATTATTCAAATTAGATATTGGACCAAATCGCACGCTCTATAGGTCGGTAGTGCCCGTTAGGCGCAAAATATTAGTTTTCTGGTGACCAAGCGTTTAGGGCCTAGATAAAGCATGTTATCAGTATCTAGAAAAACGATTAAAAAGTTCTAAGTGTTCTGATTATCTTAGAATGAGTTCCCATAAAAGATAATTATGGACATATTTAGCGGAAAGTATTAAAAAAAATATTCGGTAATTATTCGGCACTTTTACCGAATATTTGGTATACCGAATAAAATAAATAAATAAATATAAATATAAATATGTGTGGACATTTCACACAGCGCCATCTAGCCCCAAACTAAGCATAGCTTGTACTATGGGAACCGGATAACTGATACAATACTTATATACTTTTTTTTTTTTTAATATTCGGCGCATCCCTAGTTTTTATTCATCGTAATATACGGTACCTGAAAGATAGTCCACGCGGCGAAGCCGCGGGGCATAAACTAGTTTTTATAAAAATCAAATGGGACGAATCTTGAGGTATGAAAAATAAATAAGACATGAAAATTTGACTAAGCTCGTGTAGCTTTTTGAACACATACCTATATAAGGTACAAAACGTCAATCACGCCAACTTCACCTTACAACCAACTTACGGGGTCGGTTCACGAACAACGTTACTGACATGCGTATCCCTTTCTTCTTTCATCGCTCTGCATAAATAACCTTTGCACTTGCAACTATCAAGGAGTTCGTGATTCCTCCCTTCATTAATTTACATTTATTTAATCAAATATCTATGCCAGAATTAATATATTTTTACGGTATACTCACTGCAAACCAGTTCTGATAAACAGACAGACGGGAGAATAATAATACGTCTAATAAATACTTAGTTCTAGTTATTATAGCTATTGCTCTCTTAAACCATTTATAAATGCTCTAAGTACTGCTCTATTGTATATTTATATATATATATTTAATAGTAATAATAGTGTAATAATAGTATATATACATATACAGGATGTAATTTAATTCATTAGCATAAATTGAGCCCATGATAGTACATCATTTATAGATGATTACTAAAGAGTAAAAAGTGTGAAAGAAATAATTTTTATTGAAAATTATGAAGATTTCCGCGGCGCCTAACGCGGTCGGAATGGATGATTTTGATACATTTAAACGTTTTTATACCTTGTACGTACTAATTAAAAACAGTACTTCATTATTCTAATTAAATTTTGTATTGTAGCATGTGATTAAGTAAGTTATTCCATTTTTTGGAGTTATTATTAATACCAAACCAATGTGTTAGAATTCAAAAATTTTGGTCCACACGTGACCGGTATCAGGAGTAGATACTTAATGTCAAAGGATGCTAATGAATACAATTACACACAGTATATACTATGATTACTCTTCGTTTATTTAGTTTTTTTTATCACAACAATAAATATATTAAGCCGTCGATACTTGCCAGGGTTCAAGAGTGTATTGATAGTAATTTTAAGTGTTTATTTACGTCACTTATCTTATCATAATTTTATCAACTTTTGCATTTGATATCTAGAAAGGTGTTTGTTACAACTTATCCTGGATTAAGGGACTTGCATGCAATTTTCTTGCGCTACAAATTAAATGTATGTGAGGTTGTGGCAATATATTATACTTATTCATATTATACTTATACAGGGTGTAATTGAATTCATTAGCATCCTTTTAAACTAGGTACCTACTCCTGATACCGGTCACGTGTGGACCAAAATTTTTGAATTCTAACACATTGGTTTGGTAATAATAATAACTTGGAATAACTTACTTAATCAAAAGCTACAATGCAAAATTTAATTAAAATAATAAAGTACTGCTTTTAATTAGTACATACAAGGTATAAAAACGTTTAGATGTATCAAAATCATCCGTGCCAACTGCGTTAGGCGCCGCGGCACTCTTCATAATTTACAATAAAAATATTTTCAGTTACACTCTGTACTCTTTAATAATCATCTGTAAATGATGTACTATCATGGGCTCAATTTATGCTAATGAATTAAATTACATCCTGTATAAGGGTATTTCTTCTATCTCGTAGGTTGATGATAATGTTAATGTTGATCTCAATATTATAACGATCGTTTACTGGTGGATCAAACTGGATTAAAAGTATATTATTAAATATTTTTATCTATCAAAGGATTGTTTCAGGGGTTCAAATCGGAACAGATCATCGCATAATTTTTTTTTGCACGCACTGTTCATCGCCATAACTCATATATCTTAAGATCCTGTACTTCCTTCAACAAGCTCATGAAGTCTGATTTTTCGGTTATAGACCTTTTCACAAGTAGTGTAGCGTCGGTGAGCAAGGCACTTTCCCCTAAAAACGAATGTGATGCACGGCAACCACTCGTCGATTTGTAAATGTTACAATTTACTTAAGTTAGTTTAATTTCGTGTTAGGCTATTGCATGAACGTTTACTTTTATAACTAGTTGTGGAGGCTTTTAATTGGCTCTCTATGTTTGTTTTGATGCTTAATTTGTTATGTTAGCTGTAAGCCCCCCTAATAAAATAAAATAAAATAATGTCATATTCAACTCTTTAATTGTTTTTTGTTGCTTCATCTCTTTATGTTTTTTTTTATGAGAATAAATGACGTGACGAGCTAGTCGTTCACCTGATGTTAAGCAATACGGCCGCCCATAACAGTTGCAGTGTCACTTGGAAAATTAAAATAATAAAGTTTCGCGTGTCACTGCACTGCGCACGTCATCCTGAGACATCACACAGTCTAGTAATCAGATTACTACACTGTGTAATCAGGTCATAAAGTCTCATTTGCCCAGTAATTTCACTAGCTACAATGCTCTTCAAACCGGAACACAGTAGTGCTTGCACACTACTGCTTGGCGGCAGAATAACTGGCAAAGCGGTGGTACCTACCTAGACGAACTTTGCAGAAAAGTACTACCACCTAGTAAAAGAGGAGAAGGGAAAGGGAAAGATCTAAGGCTTAAAAAAGTTTCATAGGGAAAGCAACGCAGTAGTCGGTTAGTCACACCATGGTCACAACCCACTTCAAGCGTTTCAGATGTTTTTACAGTAATCTACGGCGTAGATTACCGTACGCATAGACTACGCTGACCGCTTCTTTTTTTTTTTTTTTTTTTATTCATTTATTTCATACAAAGTTTTACATGGGATTACATACTAGGGCCGGTAAACCTCGCAAAGGTTTGTCTTGGCACTAGGGGTCCTCTAAAAGCTAGACAAAAATACAACCTATGACATTAATTTCTTACCATGCTACTATACACTCACTTGTGCAAGTAAGTCTTGAAAATACATAATCCGCGAAAGAAACCCGCACGTGTATTTTAACCTATGTGATGGATGTGAATAGACGGGAAGGACATTTTAACAAGTTTTTCAATGGAAACGAGCGTGTTGCCTCCGATTTGCTAATATTGTTGTTGTTACCACTTCTGTTAATTAACTGCTGGGAAGTGGTAACCACTGTGTTGGTTTGCTAATTTCTTGATTACATTAGCGTTGTTATCATCACCGGTACTGCGTGTGCTCTAAATATGTAGATGAGCATTGCTTTGTAAAGTGTAATGGCAGCTCCATGTGTATTTTTATGATCATTATCTCTGCAACAATGTTTATTATAAATCATTTTGATGTCGTTGTCCCACAAAACGTCTTTGTAGACGTATGTGTTTTGTCGAAATTTATTTAACGGATTGTATTCAAAAATCTCTGCAAACCTCTACGCCATAAAAGGAATACAACCACTATTAAATTATATCAAGCTAAGTAAGTTTGAGCTGTGACACTCTATAGTCAGGCTGTCAGCTGAGACTCGAGACAAAGCTTTTTAGTTAAATATCAATTGCTGTTTATGATAAAAAATCATGAAAGAAACGTTTAATGAAAGTTTTGGTTCACAGATAATCGGACCTAATTTAGTTTGCAAAGATCTGAAGAAAGACCATCCACTTTGACTGGTAACTAACTAACACTCCAAATAGTAGTAAGGCCTCCTTGTACTACATCTACATGCCAGAACACTCAGAACGCGAATTTCATTCTCTACTTATCCTCTTATTTCTTAGTTCTAACGCACATTGTATTGCCCGATTAAAAAGACATTGTGATTTGTGCCTGAGAGAAATGCATTACGCAGATTCATAAAAGAATGTACCACCCATGGAATTGTAATAAAATGGAATAGGTTCTTCGAACAAACAGGTGCTTTCTTTACTAGCTTACTGTACAAGATCACCACCAGCGTATAACATCTGACCATAGGTATACCACTTCCTATTTGAAAGCGATGATTCTGCGACCGCAGCGGGATTGCTTCCGCGTCACTTTCTCTGTTCACTGACCACTCGACGTGTCGTCCAAGCGCTCACTCCTCTCACATTAGTAGTTACCAGTGCACTAGAAGAAGACAATATTCCAGATTGGAAAAATCTAGAAATTTACCAAACAGTTTCATGTTTTTTTTTTTAAAGTAATTTATATATACTATAGTGAACAGGTGATTTGTTAGAAACGTGCTCAATAGCAGTATCAGTAAGACGATAGAGTCAATGTCACCAACGCAATATTACGACTTCAAATTAGATCAGTAACTTGAGCATGACAAGGTCACCGGACGATTGGTCTTTAAAATCATTATTATAAATCGCAATGACAAATTGGCAACTGTAATTTTTTAGGGTTATCCCCTGTTTGTAGAACGTTTGAGAATTATTGAGAACGATAAAATAATTATTGTCCGAGTCGTGGTTGCTTCATCAATCAATGTTCCAGTCGTATTTGTGAACATACAGAGCCGGGTCACGGGTGCTGCAACCATTAGCGAACAATAAACTCGTGTGGGCGATCAGCAATATGCCGATATCGCTGTCGCTGCCGTGCGAATGCTGCTTACACTCAGCTTATGGGAGTGGTACAAATTACAATACTTGTGTAATGTTTGCCTTTTAGTAACGTGTTGGATTTACATAATTAATTTTCCGCAGACAATGCAATGCATTCTAAATACAAAGATACTCATTGGAAACAGCAAATTTAATCCTCTTAACGATTAGTTAGATCCGTCGACCTCGTTTTGAACTGTCTGAATCTTATACTAACTAGCTTCTACCCAATGTCATAACACTTCTTTTCGCTGTAGATTTTATACTCTGTACAGTAGATAGATACCGATTAGCATATTGTTTATCTTGTCCTATGATAAAGAAGACATTTCAGATACAATAAAACTAGAATCGTTTTGCACATAGCGTGGCGGCTAGCGGCTTTATTGCATTGTGCCAATAAAAGGGAAATGGGTCCATGTCTCCGAGTGGCGTTTCCGCGATTTCCTCCAGATGAGAATCTGGAGGAAATCGCGGAAACGCCACTCGGCCAATCGCCAATGAGAAAACATCACGCCGAACGTATTGCTTCGGAATGCGAAATAAAGAGGACGGCCATTACTCGTGTTTATTTGCTATTTCCTTCGAGGATTTGGAGAAATCGAATTTATTATACCTACATTACGCTTCGATAAAGTTATGCTCTGAAATAATTTTGTTAACAGGATACATCAATTTTTGAGTAGGTACTTTAATATTTAGACATTTTTTTCTTTGGATGATGCATAAACAAGAAAAATACTACTTACACATTAAAAAAAATACTGTTTGCCTTTTATATCTTTTCTCTTGTGACGCAATTCCCCTTACTGCAAATCTAATTGGTTAGCAATATCTAATCGTCAACGGCGCTCGTTCTGTATTTTTTATCGGCATCGAATCTAATTTCTGTCGTGAAGCGTTTCGTGACTACTAAATCTACTAATCGACTGCTTGGTCACAGTCATGCCGCTTGATTTTTGTTTTTAGGTGCAACATTTTGTTTCATGTTTGTGGCGCGTCGCGTCAAAAACGTACAGCGACATGATTTGTTCCATATTAATGTAGATACATTACTTGTTACTATCACTATTGAAATACGCGTTTTGGTATTCACTTTTGATGAGTCGACCAGACTATGAAATCTAGAGAATTCATTTAGGTACATATTAAAAAAGGCTCTGCCTTATTCGATTAGATAAAAATCCACTGCTGTGCTTGTAACCAATAGTGTACATGGAGATATGGTGTTAAAGAATAGGGGTTGTTACGGGTCCTATCGTGTGACTGGTACGGTAAAATAAGTGTCCGATCATGCGGAACTTCATACTGCATTACGTCAGCACATTGTTTGGTGTGTACCTGAGGGGAATCACCCCTCTCGGCCAACCCCTTGCCAACGGGCGAGCCGTTTACGAATGTAATCAATTCCACACCTGGATACGCAAACAAATAAAGCTAACATCAAATTGGTTTGGAACTCGCAAGTTTTGGAACTGATTCAAGCACATATGCATGGACTTCGAGTCTATCTTCATTTCGGAACAGAGCTCTGTCGCAAATTTCTGATGTGATGTGACAATGGTACCTACCATGAACAACCTTTTCAAGTTTCTAACTATTAATGTGTAAATTTCACATGAAAGCTAACTTTGGTGACGTTTATTACGAAGCTAAAACTTAAACAAAACTTTACTGATAGAGATATAATACAGAGTGGAGCGAAATAGCCTCCAGGGACATCAAGGGGTTTGTTTTGAAGAGCTCTGTTCAAACTTGGGAAACAGGAGACTTATTTTTAAGAAAAAATAACTCCTTTTTGCGTTTCGTCGTAGATTACTGATGCTGCCAGGTGGTCACATTGTCTTGGGATTGATTAACTTATCTTGTAATTTTGTCATTAGGAACTGGATCAAATACTTATTTGGAACACGATTGCCAGCTATAATATAAAGCCTTGTGCAGAATCGATTCTTGCCGCTGACCACGTCTGAGAGTGATTGATCGGTCACCACAAAACGCGCAACTCGAGCGTGTCTTGTTCGTCAACGGAACGCTGAGCTGTGATTACCCATGCTAGAAACGTGTTGCTGAAGGTGACACAATATTTGAACCTACATAGTTTGATTCCAGATAGAGACCACCAATAAGTAGTTCCAAATATAGAAGCCAACGGAAATCAATTGGGAACATTGATAAGACAATCATTTTTAATTTTGTTCAATTTTGTTGTTAGTTTTGTTTTTTGTTTGTCGTTTTCGATTGAAACCCACGACCGAGAATTTGTCGTTAACGAATACGAATAGATATCATTATACAGATTTTATTTTAATAAACGGGAAATAGCACAGATTAGGAAAAAACAAGAGTCACGTAAAACGTAATTTGCACCTAAACAGTAACGACAGAAAAAGATACTCAGCTGCGTTTGTTTTGAGTGAGTCCTTTTGAGGGCGTTTGTTTATAGTCCACAATTCCACACAGTCCAATCTTGGTAAAAGTAATTCTACTTTTAAAATCTGGTACTAAGTCGTCCGGATCGCTTAGCAATATGCATGGATCGACAAAACGTGATTTGCTGGAAACCGCTTCGGCTTCGTTTTGAATTTGTTCTGGGATTCCCTGGTCGTCATGACGGATGCATGGTTTTCGTGACGAACGAATAGAGCAGACGCTCTGTAGTTTCAGTGGGACTACGATGAACCTATTCCCCCCTGGCGCAGTGTCTCAGCCGCGCTCATTAGCGAGCGATTTGGCACGGATGGCATTAGCATGTTATCTACGACCGCCGTCGCCATCCGACCCGCTGCCTGCCAGATAACAACACTTGACTCACGCTGCATATTCGTTGCATGACACGAGACCTGAAAACGTGAGGGCGTTGCTTTAAAAACACACTTTTATTGGCCACCCTGGTTATCATCATTTTCCAGTTGAAGAGCCTGATAACATCGTGACTTTAGGTTGGCTAAGTAGATCTATTTATTGTTAAAACTTAACCTCTCGAGTAAGTATATTAAAAAGGCGGTGTATGTTTATCGAAGCTCGTTACAAACGGAGTGATGCGATGGGGCCCTACGGGCGTTCTCCTTGAACAGTTTCCGCGCTAAGTTTCAAGGCTAGATTCCGAATTCACGCCTGGCACCCTGCCAGCATCAAGTACATTGCTCGAACAGATCACCCTACTATAAACAGCTTTGTTCAAATTCCCCATTTTATAGCGTAAATACCTTTGGTTTGGGATAAAAATATTGTTGTTTCAAGCGGCGAATGCGTGCGTGCTCGTCTGCCCATTGTAACTATCGAAAAAACGTAACGTGGACGTGATTCGGAATTTCATTTTTAAAATGAACTAACTAGTAAACAAGTGTTACAAACATTGGCATTGAACCTAAAAGAATTGCTCCAGACTTGCATAATAGTAATGTAGATGTTTCAATTTATGCCCAACGATGTTCAACATCAACTACTTTAATTTTTAGTCCGTAATATTATTTTTAGATTATTTTTTGTTGTTTACTGTTTGTTTCGTTGATCCTAAAAATAAATAAATATATATATAAGGTTTTCCACACCTCATATTATACATGCTTGTGCTCTGGTGCAGTGGGATCAATATTAATATACCATTACCTGTAAAACGAGCAAAAAATCCCGTTTGTTGTATTGGAGCCCCCTTAAATTTTTATTGTATATTGTTTGTAGTAGTAAATACAACATCTGTGAATAACTGTCTTCACGGTTCATGAGATACAGCCTGGTGACAGACGGACAGACAGACGGACAGCGGAGCCTTAGTAATAGAGTTCGCATTACCCTTTGGGTACGGAATTGTTATGTATATGTATAGAACAGATCGATGTATGCGTATAGCGGCGGCTGTGCCGCCTTATAAGTATCTTCTCTGCTCTGAATAAATCAGTGTGCATTTAACCAGCTTGTTGTTTACTTCACGCCCAAGTATCGTACACTGGCGACGAGGCCTACCCTACATTAGAAAACAAAAATGTTTGGCCAAACTTCTATGGGCGCAATTACGAATTTTGATGAAATTAAAACAAGTTTAGCTTCTGATAGGACACTGGCGCATTTTGACAACAATGCGAAATTAATATTAACGGTGGACGCATCGCCCGTCGGCTTGGGCGCTATACTATCGCAAGTAAGTAGTGACGGAATCGAACGACCGATATCGTATGCATCGCGTTCACTCATACCGGCAGAGAAAAGGTATTCGCAGATACAAAAAGAAGCAACTGCCATAATATACGGGGTGAGAAAATTCCATCAATATCTGTATGGACGGTCTGAGCCATTCATACTACGCACCGATCACAAACCACTGACAACAATATTCGGTAAACATCGTGGCATTCCGGAAGTATCGGCAAACCGTTTACAGCGATATGCTATTTTTTTAAGTGCCTACAACTATTCAATTGAGTATATAAATAGCGCCTCAAACACAGCTGATTTCTTATCGCGCGCAATACCGGTTTCGAACGGTTCAGGATGCAGCAGTGACCGCTCCGCCGCGTCTCACATCAGTTATGATCTGGCTCAGGACGAAGTAGCAGCATACGTTAATTTTGCAGTGGAAGGGAACTTACCCGTCACCATGCCGGAATTGCAAAATGAAACTGCTTGTGATACTGTTTTAAAAAAAATTTCCAATTATGTGTTAGATGGTTGGCCTCGTAAAGTCACTGATCCCGTGATTAGGCCGTACTTTTTGTGTAGATTACAAATTTCTTTTGAGAACGGTATATTGATGAGGGGTCATAAAGTAATAGCTCCGTTTCAAAGAATTCATCTTGATTTTCTAGGTCCAATATCAAATAAGATGTTCCTGGTAATAGTAGATGCATATTCGAAGTGGGTGGAATGCTATGACATGAACAACAATATCACAACAAAGGCCGTCATAACAAAATTATGCGATTTTATGTCCAGATTTGGAATACCTAAAGTTATTGTGAGTGATAATGGGACCTCTCTATCCTCCGCTGATTTTAAAAACTTCTGTGATCTAAATGGAATATTACACTTGTTTTCACCCGTGTATCATCCTATGAGTAATGGTCAGGCCGAGTCTTTTGTCAAGATAATTAAGAAAGCCATAAAAACCTTCCTGTTATCTGGCTGTAAGATTGAGAACATTCAAAATAGACTTTCGAAGTTTTTGTTTGACTATCGTAATTCTAATAACTCAACTACGGAAACATCTCCGGCTCAGCTAGTGTTCGGTCATAAGCTCCGTTCAAGGTTAGATTTGTTTACTCACTGCCCGAACAACAAAGCTGTCGATCCCTTATCAACGGAGTTATCTAAGCTCGTCGATCGTAAACAGTGCTCACAGGTTAAAAATTACGGCGGTAAACAATACGCTGATATTAAAGAAGGTGATAATGTTGTAGTAAAGCATTATGTAAATAAAAATAAGTATACTTGGTTAGAAGGAGTAGTTTTAAGGAAAAAGTAATCCATAGAAACTGAAGTCAGTACATACTATGACTATATGAATGGAAATAATAATTCTGCCTGCATCGCATTATACACGCGAAGGACAGACTGCGATGCATATCATATTAAATTCATTAATTATAGCCATTACTGCAGATTATTATTATTCGGTTTGGTAGATTCATTAGGATGATTAACCGCATCCTACACGAGATTTATGAAAGTGCAAACATATTCAGTTACAAGGTTTCCCTTGCCGAATGCACAAGGGAACGCATTTTGTAGAGCTAATATTTTGATTTATCCCTGGTTAATATTGAGAAATGGTTAAAACTGTTATGGAACTGAAATGCTAATATTGTTTTCCGCTTGTTCCAGGCGATGTATAAGTATCGCTGAAGCGGAGAGGCCGTAGCTGGCAATGCTCCACGCGTCAACCAGTCCGACTCTTGCCAATCAAGTGAGTACATCTTGTGTAAATATATTAGTATCACTCCCATGTATGGAAGAAAAACAAAATATGTAAGACTTGAAACAATAAAATAACATATTTAAAAAAAAGAATATAATTATCTAACTGACATTATAGATTTCGATATTAGATTTTAAGTGTTCCGTGATTTGTTTGAGCTTTTAAAAAAGCCCATCGAGAATTCTTGTATCGGATGACAGCTAACAGGAAATCGATTATCATTCTCTTCGCACAACACTTCAATTACTGTGATCGCTCTGAAGTTACCTCGAATTAGCGGTCCATAAACTGTAACGTTTTATTAGATTAGTGAACTGAGTGTTGTGAGTCCAACCAAACACGAGCGTTCATTACCATAACACCCGCTGAATTTGGCGTAGTAACCATGCTAATCTCCATCATCTGGCTCCGACTTATAGCGGGTGATCCTCTCGCGCTGTCACGTGGTGTCCTTGTTTGCACGGGCACGAGCCCCCCCTCCCTCGGGGCTTCATTATAAACGTTGCTAATCCGTTCAACTTTAACAAGTAGAGCCAGTACCAGCTAACCGCTCTTGAGGTTTTGCCAATTTTCGTTAAAATTCAGTGATTTGGCAGCTTTCGCAAGGACTAGCCATAGAATTACAATACCTTTACACCGTACAGGGTTATTTCTTTTTTATATTTCTAATTGCTTGTACGACATAAAGTTTTATGTCTATTATATTGATATTAATATACGTTTCTACCAAAATGTTTATATCAATACCAATCTATGAAACTATTATAGCTATTAAAATTACTACACCAGATGTCGTTTATGACGATTCTGTTAAACGTATTGTTCCCATTCTGACAGTGACTGGCTAATACGCCGCCTTCATAAATACTTGGCTATGATTGTGCAATCGTAAATGATGTACCTAGTTTGAACGTTTCGTTCTCAATTTTTTTGTTGAGTTTTATCTTAATGTCCTAAGCCGTCACTGTTTGTTCCAGACGACCGACTCCGGCAGCTATGCGAGCGACCGACGGTCCACAATCGCGCCACAAACACAAAGGACACTTCCACGCTGATGCCAAAATAATCGCTCCAACAATTTACTTATCAACTTAGATAGGCGTTTTGAATATTTTAACTTAGTCCGGTTGTACATTATAGTATTCATTTACACGTGCGTTGATGTTTAACACACATGTGAAAGTGAAGTGAAGTGAAGTGGTAGTGTGGTGTAGTGCACGGCTCGGTCGGTCGGTGCCCGATGGTGGCGTCGTCATGGCCTTCATGACGAAGAAGAAGCGGTACAAGTTTGAGGTGCAGTGCTGTCTGGAGGAGCTCACGGAGGTGCCGTTCGTGTCGGCCGTGCTCTTCGCCAAGATACGCCTGCTGGACGGCGGGAACTTCCAGGAATATTCGAGCAGGTATGTTACATTATATGCTAATTGATTTAACTAATTTTTTTTTTGTACATGACGATAATATTAATTGTGTAAAAGGAGCATGATCTTTTCTGCTTCAACATACATACGTAATTTTAAGCACAAAGGTCTCTCAAAAATTTGGGCTGCAAAATAAATCTTGTATTCTGATTCTGAACGATATCGAATAAATTTCCATTCACTTGGATGTCTGGCTCTGAAGAAAAAAAAACAGCGTTTCTCCCCTGAAATTCTTTAAATTTTGTGCTGCTCCTGTTGTGTATACAAAGTCTACACGTTTTATATCTCGTAATATTTTTTTTTATGCGAATAGATGACGTGACGAGCTAGTCGTTCACCTGATGTTAAGTGACACGGCCGCCCATAAACAGTTGCAGTGTCACTCGGAACTTTAAAATAATAAAGTTTTGCGTGACACTGCACTGCGCACGTCATCCTGAGACATCACACAGTCTAGTAATCAGATTACTACACTGTGTAATCAGGTCATAAAGTCTCATATGCCCAGTAATTTCACTAGCTACAATGCCCTTCAAACCGGAACACAGTAGTGCTTGCACACTACTGCTTGGCGGCAGAATAACTGGCAAAGCGGTGGTACCTACCTAGACGAACTTTGCAGAAAAGTCCTACCACCTAGTAATATGATAACGTCTCGAGGTGAGACGTTCTTCTTTACTTATAATTTCATTCATTACTTCTTAAAATATTTATTTTATTTTTTATTTTATTTTACTTTATTAGGACAACCAACAGCTTTCTTATTAAATAATCTAAGAACAGGAGAACGAATACACATAATCCAAATACAGGTTATCACTCTTAGAATTAATAAATAGATGTTTACAATATATGGTTACTTAATTATAGTGATTAAAATAATAAGTTGATTTAACAAAATAAAACAAGCTTTAAAGATATATGGTTTAACATTAACGCAACATTAAAAGTGTGACATTGCACAAGAAATGGAAAAATAAAATATATATATATGAAGTGAAAACTATTATACAAAGCCATACAAATATTAAGTATATAATATTTTACACGTAAGTATAAAGTTTCTAACTAACTAGTCGATTGTATCAGGTTGTATGCTGTAACAACGAATCTAGTCAAAGAAATCCTTTGAAATTAAATTTGCGAAAGAATTCTGCCTCGTCGAAAATAAGTCAACTAGCTCGGAAAATTTGTAACTAAAACTTTTACAAGTGCGCGGAATGAAAGTATTTCTACGGTAGTTTGCACGGCTGTGAGGGATACATAATTGAAGACGGCAAGCGCGAGATGAGAAACACGGCGCCACAAGTTTGATCTCAGCCAGCAGGGAAGGACAGTCAATCCTACTCGACACTAAATTATAAAGGAAGGAGAGGTCAGCAGCCTCTCTCCTTCTTTGGAGAGGTAGCAGGTGGTGATGCTTACAACTCTTTTCATAGTCAAAGTTACGATTAGAGATTTTAGTCTTGAAGTTGATAAAGCCCAGGAATTTTCTTTGGGGCTTTTCAAGCAGAGCTATGTATTTATCGTACTTGGGATTCCAAACCTGGGAGGCATATTCAAGTTGACTACGAACCAAGGAGCAAAATAGTATCTTAAAGGTTTTAATGGTCTTGAAATCTTTGGTTACCCGTAAGACGAAGCCTAGAGTCCTCATAGCTTTACATGTAATGTTTTCAATGTGCTTGTCAAAAAGAAGCATAGAGTCGAGAGTCACGCCGAGGTCAACAACAGAATCAGTTCTCACGAGGGACTGTTCATTAATTTTGTAGTCATATTTTAGATAATTGGTAGATCTACTAAAGGTGATACAACAGCATTTAGATATGTATTTAATATGTATTTAATTTAAAATGTTTTATTAATTTAAATGGAGCAAATAATAGTAACGTTTACATCATATTATTGTATGGTTACTTGCTAAACCAAACACTCGATAATTGTTCACCATCGAATTGTTCACCTATTATTTATTTGATCGGCGCTCCAATTGCTGACGCAACTGAACTGGATGTTTGTTTTTATAAGCTGCTATAAATCATATTCATTAACGCAATTGGTATGCGGTGAGCATACCGAGACAACATTGAACTGATCTAAACCACACCTCGTCAATTTGCGCCGGTTTTTGTCTAACAGAGATTTCAAATTCCTAATTTACTACGTTTTAGTTGTGTAGGTATGTTGAGAACGCAATTGTTTTTAAATTTGCTGCAATCGCTTGTCACGAAAACTGCATTGTATATTGGATGGATTTAAAATCGCTTTATTACACCGCAATCAAATTCGATTGATGGTCAAAGCGGGAAAGGTACAGCAATTACTCTGTGAAACTGAGCTCGCTTCGGCGACGCCACTGAGCATTAAATTAATCCGTCCTGGATTGACTTCGTTTTCGTTATACTTTTCCGCCGCTCTTGTGACCCAGAAGTTAGTTTTTGTCGTAAAATTTAACCCTTGTAACATTTTGTCTTCAATTTTGTTTCAAAAGTTGATTGGGTCAGTTGAATTGAGAGTAAAATGTCGTCCCCGATCATCAAAACTGATAGTCGTGACTATCAGTCAGCGTATTGACGGTTGTCTGCACATTCAATAATCTGAATCATCTCTAATACTTTAAACAATCAGAGGAGTATTACCTACATAAAACCAAACTCTTTGTTGCTGAGTTTCCTTTTCCAGCCAGCTATCTGTAGAAACAAACAAGAAAAAATCCATTCTCACTGTCTGACTATGTGAGCGAGAGAAACGACACATACAGTAGTGGATGTGTAGAGCATCGCGATCTCACGGCACGCACCCACCGTATCCAATAAATCGACTGTTTCGTTCCCATCGCTGTCGGTGTCAATCAGGATTAATCGATTGGTTTCAACATTATCGTTGATTAGATACTCTACTTAACCTATGACTAAATTGGGAGGTATTTAAAATGTTCTACCGTCATCGCCACCATCAATCTTCCCGCCGTCGCGTCGTGCACTCCATGAAATTACGTTATTATAAGGCAAGCCCTGGCCTGACCTACTTACTCTACTTGTTTAATAAATATACTAAACTAGGTAGATATTTTATTTACTTAGTCCGTTGCGTGCTAATAGCTCTTTAGTGACCTGTTCATACAGTTATTTGAAATACGATCCATAACTTTCTAGCTGATAGTAGAGTACTAGGCGATCATAGAGTAGTAGGTATTCGTTTTCCATGAATCTAAACTATAATGCAATCAATTTAATAATAAATGTTTGCCATATAAATAAGCAATTTCATATTATTCAATATTTAAGCAGAAATTACATGCCTCGGTTTTATTACAGCACCAGAATGAATTATCATGATAAGTTGCTGGCGAATGGCAGAGTCGTCGGAATAATATGCATTGGTTACGTTTTTCTCTTTTTGTAAAGTGAAGGTGCAAATCTTATTTTATTTGAGAGATTTGACAATATGCATCGACCTTCTCCCGGAAGATGCCGTAAGCTTGAACTCCGGATGGCTACATGTCATGTCAACCGGTTCTTAACTTCTAATGGTATTGTGTAATCATTTTCTGCTCTGTAGAACATTTGAGTTCATAATTAATCAGAGGACAGAGTGGTGTGCACTGCACAGCACAATCATGTCAAATGGTTTCATATGCTTGATTGTGCTATCGTGGTGTATTTTGTTTTAACTGCAAAATTATATTCAGTAACAATGAAGCAATTTATTTTCCATGTACAGTTTTCCTTCTGTTTTTGGAGACACGTTATTGAATACTAACTCGTAAACTCGCAATTACTCCATTAGTTGCAAGGCAACGCAAAAAATAAAATGACTGTCCTAATCAAAAAAGAAAAAAGTCACATTAGCTGGAGCAATCAGAACTTTAATTCTCAAATTAAATTAATTCTGCGACCATATTTAACTACCTTTTCTGTAATCTAACCTCAGCACTAGAGTCTGCATCGAGTGGCTGAAGCTCATAATGATTTCATCAGCATAATTACTCGTCGACTAATTTGGCAGACTGTTTTATTATTTTTTTATGCCTATTCTGCTCATTGTATCGGCTGGGTTATTTTTCAGGATCCTGCAACCTACCTATTCTACTGGTTTCTGTTATAACCACCACTAGCTCTCGTACCTAGACTCGGAAGTGTTGCTTCCAATAAAATCACTTTAAATGTTTTGTTCCCTAATTAGTTTAATCTAATTTGTCAGGTTGTGCGCTAGTTGCATTGCAGTGGCAGTGAAGCATTTCTAGTGATTAATGGCAGTTGCGGTGGGAAGTCACCAGTTAGGGGGCGAGGTGGAATGCGGAGGCCCATCTCCGCTGCGCAATTGCCGCGTGAGAGCTGACTACCAATTCGCTGCTCTGGTTGCATTTCACTGAGATAAGGACTTTTCATCAACAATATCTGATTTTTTACTTTTTCTTTTGCTGCTGTTGGTGACGTTGTAGCTATTATTGCAAAACAGCATTCAGGCTTCATAAGAGCAGAGCATCTTCTGTAAAACCTGACAATCATTTGGTAATTAAATGAATGTGTGATGTAAATGGCCCTCATTATCATAGGCATGAGGAATTTGTCGCAGTGGCCGGTCGGGTGAATGCGCGAACGAATGTAACGCCGCACGCACGAATAGATACCCATAGTACCTTTCAAGTGCTTTAATGAGAATTAGCAACATTGTCGTAATCGTTTATCAATGCATCTTAATTCAGTCACGCGACAGAATAATAATATTTAAAGACAAAACAAAAAATCTAATACATTGCACGCCACGCCGCATTAATTGACTAAATAAAAACATCATACTGTTCAAACGGTAGTAAATGTTAGTTAAGACTTTTCAAGTGTCATTATCACCCTTGCTCTACTTTCCCCAAATAAGCGATCAATAAATTGAGCCACTGAATTATCAAAAACCTGCTCGATCGCTTTTCGCACAATAGGCGACGTGTGGGCGCGAACGCGATTACAGCGTCAACCACAAACACATCGGAATCTATTGTAGAATTGCAGAGGCTTTTGTAGTTTAAATTTGTACTTTATTCCAAGGGGGTTAAGCATATTATTAACGATATATGTTTGTGCTTCAATAGGACAGCTGTTTACAGCGGCGAATACGTCACGATCTGCCCAATTGTTACGATCGCGCTTTTGTTCTTGGTAGAAACAGAAATTCACTGGAACATTGTTCGATGCGTTAGTTTCGCTTTTTATCTGATTAATATTACAGAATGATATTTATAGGTTTGATTCCATGGATATCTAAATTAAATAAATGAAAATGCTGTTCATTGGTAAGCAGTAAGCTCTACCACCTTTAGAACGAGTAGACAGAGTTTATTTTAATAATTCGAATTAGATTAGGTACGTATTTTGGAAAGAAAAATTGTAAAAGTTTTCCGGAATATTTTCAATTTCGGGAAACCCTAAAGGCTCATTTTTCATAGAGACTCTGGCCAGCACAACGTCTGTTAGGTGGCAAGGGTTTTGTCTAGACGTACGAGCGTAGTGTACAAGTACCACTGTGATTATGACCTGGTTAAGGGCACTAGACAGCGAAATTACTGGGCATTGTTGCTAGTTGAAGATTTGAAGTATTTGTAGGTCTCTTTCCACGACGCCATCAAACGCAAAACTAAAATGATCATCTCAAGCCCAGTTGTTGCCTATAGTAAGTATCAGTGTCATGAACACGATCGAGTTAAAGGCCTATTACACTACCCAATTTTTAGGGGCCCTTACCCTAACTAAGGGTGGTGTAATAAGAGTAAGAGCGTAAGGGTCCCTAACTAGGGCGACCAGGCCGTCCCGGCAAGCCTTGCTCCCTAATCGCCCTTACAACCGATTAGTGTAATAACACTTAGGGTAGTTAGGGAACTCAGTCGTCGCGTGGTTAGCGCGGAGAGCGCTTGTGTTGGTAATGATAATATGACAACCAGTCTTTGTCTAGCACTGACACTCTGTCTTAAATGGTGTCTTTTTTTTATATAATAAAGAAACAATATGGAGCTACTAAATTTAATAGGTATTTAAATTCCTCCTCTCCCATTCTTAAATAATTTTTGAAATCCGCTGGTTCTAGAGCACTGAGTATCCTCATATTGGAGTGATCTTTTCTTAATTTCAAGTATTTCTTGACCTAGATCCTTTCTCCTCTTTTTTTCTTCTATAATATTCATAGATCCAAATACCAAAGCCACGGCAACCAGAGCTTTTTTTAATGGTTTAGATAAAACAGGTGCCATGATACGTCTACATCCGCGCTGGTTCAATTTCAGACTGTACACAGAGAGTAAGGGAGCCGGTATTCAGTGTAGTGTAGTAATCGACGCCCTTGCAAGGGGCCACGCCCTCCCTAACTACCGGGCCCTGAATACCGTGTAGTGTAATAGGCCTTTTAGAGGCTAACTGTGTAACCAATTAAACTTATCTGCAAGGCGATGACACCCGCATTGCACCAGATCCAAGGTCAGAGACGCGGGGCTCGTGGCGTCACGCCAAACTAATATTATTCTTATTGGTAATCTCTACTGCGCTCGCGGAACCGTGCTGGGGTACATTTCAAGGTTTCTCTTCAGAAAAGCTAGAAATGTGTATTTTGCTAAAAATATACTTTACGTGTACCTCAGTTGCTTTCGCTGCGTGCGAGCAATTCACGAGATAATTAACGAGATTTGCATGCTTCTCAGATGGACTACGGTTCAGCTTCAGCTCTTGGGTCGGATTGGATTATCCATTTCACTGACAGCTCCCGAGTATAAAGCTTTGTTTTTATATTTCTTATTCCTAGCTTTCACTGTTATTATGCTATACCGATATTATATCTTGAGTCACAGTAATCTGATCATATGCAATGGAGGCGTTTGAGCTTGCTATAATATTACGTCGTATTATTGACGTGCACAATAAAGTTGACCATGTTCAATGTATGTTCTATATTACTAGCCTGACAAAGAAAGAGCAAAGAAAGAATTTGAAACCATAATAACAGTCATAGTGAACATGATAAATGATCTAATATTTTTCACACAATGCCTTGCTTGTGGCAATCGTTCGATATTTTAGTGTTGAACAACATGGGAACAAAGGAATTTACATCGTAGTAGACAGCTCATGAACGCCTCGATGAGAGTAACGGGGTCGACGAACCGCTGAGAAGAGTGCTACCATCTGCAGAATCGTAAAATTACCTTACATAAGAAACATTGAAACAAATACATTTAGATTCTTGACGTTACGTTGTGCACTTAGTATAGTGTAACATAATGAAGAACTCTTCACCGTAAATATTAGCATCGGCAGATTGCAGACCCGCGATTGAATCATTAGCGGTGTATTAATTAAGTCATTAACATTGAGTAAGAGTGGTTGCTGATCGCCACTCGTGGTCTTGTGAAAAGTGAAATTTGTGTCGTTTCAGAGACATGATACGTGACTTCTAATATCTGTTTTCACTTTTTCGCATTTCGCATTTTTCTTTATAATCGCACTTATCAACATCCCCACTGGCGGAGACCTTCGGGAATATATTGTTCTTCTGTTACGAAATCATATGTTTGTTTCGCCGGTTCTCCACGAGGGGTAGCTGGCCCCAGTCAGTAACAACAAACTTTCCATGGGTGCTGGGGGAGTACCCAGCGAATTGGCAGCAGCAACCTCCTCGGTCTGCTTTATAATGTACTGCGATTACCAAGACGCTTGGTAAGCGTCGCGATTATGCCTCTCTTAGAGGAGTACTATGTTCACTAGCTCAGCAGTGAAAGCAAAAAGGCTGATGATGATGATGCGAGGCATACTTGCAGTCTACCACAACGAAGCGTTTCTAATATTTATGTGCTAGCGTTTAGCCTCAGGTTTCCTTGAATAACCGCATGTAGTTACTATTTTAGTTTAATTTTACGCTAAATATAATTGATGGTTAAACGAACTTACCTTAAGTGATGTTCGACCATAATTATACATTCGACGTTACATGCTCAAGATTTAAGAATACTATGTAGTTTCACTTCTCAATGTACTAGGCGTCACATAAATTTTAGAGCTGTGGAAATAAAATACAGATTAAAAATAGCCCTATACACGTTCCTGAACGCTACCTAACACGTCCGCGATGGCAGCGCCCTACTTGTCAAACCTCATTCATTTCAGAGACTTTCCTTGCACTATCATCTCGTTTATGTTTGTTATGCAGGGGTAATAATTGTAACCTACAATTTCGGGGTCCGGGTGGGACTTTAAATCTCTTCGCATGTAACGTCTCGTATAATTATGGTCGAACATCACTTAAGGTAAGTTCGTTTAACCATCAATTATACATTCGACGTTACATGCTCAAGATTCAAGAATACTATGTAGATGTTTAGCGCATTTACATAAACGAGATTCGTTACTATATTGTAATAATATTATTGTTAGATATAGCTACGATAAATAACTAAACAAAAGAGAACTCATTTACTGCTTGGTAAAACGGACCATAATCCTTATATCGGAGAAATAATCGGGTAAAAACTTAGAAACTTATTCTGTAACTAGCTTTTGCCCGCGGCTTCGCACGCTTGTGTTATTTTACTTTTAAGTTATAGTCTAATAATAGATCATGCATTCCGTACCAAACAACAAAATCCACTATATCTTTTCGAAGCTGAGCACAGTAACCTGTATTAGCATAGGTATAGGTATAACGCAAGCATAGCCGTGAGTGGAAGCTATTTAAGCCATCGCCTAAAATTAAATGCTTTGAGTCTAATATAGATTTAGTTTTACGTTTCACACAGGACTTAATCGCGCTAAAAACATTATTTATTCGTCGAGGTAAATAAATAATGTTTTTAGCGCGATTAAGTCCTGTGTGAAACGTAAAACTATGTGTTCAAATCGCGAAAATCTAAGAAATACTAATATAGATTTATAACAGTAAAAGAAGTTTCTAACAAAAAACTACAATTTTATAAGTACCTCTTCATATTACAACAAAAAGAAATCATCATCACTTCACTCAGGTCTTTAACAAAAGTTTCAGTAAATTTTGTTTAGGAAATAATTACCTAAACAGGCAGGTACAGTTTATAAAAATATGGAAGAATCACACACGATGATGCTGTTTTGCTCAGTTTTACATATTATCCGCGCACTTTTTGTTCCATTTACCACATTTTTTTTTACCTTAAGTTTGGCTCTATACGTATTGAGTACCTACACTTAGCCAGTGTCAATAATAAGTTTATAAATTGCTGGAGATATGCATTTACCTGTACGATGCGTACCTACATAATTAATTTTTTTAATACTAATTAGGAATTACAAATACTAAACCACCACTCCTTAAAGAATCGACAGTTATAATTATTATTATGTCCACTATTTTCCACGCTGTCTCATTCCCACTGCACCTTTTTTTTTTTTCTCCTAGGAGGATTTGGCTTCGCACGTCTTGTGCATCTGCCAGTGTCCCCACTGCACTTTCATTTCAACATACCTTCCTAGTGATGAAGTGAGTAAGTAGGTTAAATAGTTACTTACCTACTATAACTATAACCTTCTTGGAGTAACCGAGTAATCAATCATTTTTTGCTCCCGTGGTTTATTTAAAAGCCCACAGATCTAAAATATTTTAACTATTTAAAACTTATTTCAACATGCAAAAAGAAGAAGAAGAACATATCAAAAACAGTCAAAAACGAACGTTACGCGCCATGTTGTTGTTAATTCGAGGATACAATTGCCATAATTAATACCTACATATTATTATATCTGAGTATCTACCCTTTTTAAACATTTTTCACAAAATATTTCATATCATTGGCTAAATACAAATAATAGCATGCACACCGGCTTCCTGCCAAAATAAAAATGGTTTTAAAATGCGTCGCAATGGCAAGGGTTATAACTTAAGTAGCTATAAGAACTACAGGTACCTTAAAACTTCCTTGGGGTCAATCAAGAATGTAGCAGTAGAGCAAAAATAATATTAACTACATATTTAGAATGGTAGCGTGTAGTAAGTTTATGTAAATAATAAATTTAACCAGGTCGCCAATAAAGAACATTGCTCCCACCAAAACCCTATAAATGGAAAACTTGAATAAAAATGTTAATTAAGTAAGCTTCAATATTGACTAAGTATGATAATCGCGTGAAGCCTTATGAATGGTTAAAAAAAAGTCACCTACCCTTTTAAACAGTTTTCATAAAATACTTCGTATCATTGACTAAATACAAATTTTGTCTAAAGCCAAAATAAAAAAATTTTACAATGCGTAGAAAAAGCAAGGGTCAATAAGATAAGTACCTATAGGCACAGATTACTGAAAATGTTACTACTATAGGTTAAGCTATAGGTACTATAAATACAATTTTAAATACTTATTACACATGGTAAACCATAGTAGATTTTTGAAAATTAATACATAATACCAGATTGCCAATAAAGAATTTTGCCCTCGCCAGAAACCAATAAATCGAAAACATGAATAATAATTTTAGTTATGTTTCAATATTGGCTAAATATGATATCGCGTGAAGCCTTAAAACTTATAATAAAAAGTCTAAGAAGTTTTTATGTTTTTAGTTTTCGAATTTCCTTGTTCTCTGTGTCGTGCTCATATTCAAGAAGGTTCTCATACTTATCCTCTTTTTTAGTTTGGACCACAGATTAACGAATAATCTAATCTTTATGTAATACATATGACTTCCTTGGGTATAGATACTTATATAATGAACAGATTGTTTTCCTCTAACCTGCATTGCATCGAGCGCAGACGAAGTTATCGCGCGATGTATTTCGCCGTAGCCCGAAAAGTGTGATACACTGATAATGCAGTAATTGTTATTTACTGTATTTTTGTCTTTTAAGTTATAAATAAAAACATGCATTAAATTACTTCCTTATTGCTTAGTGCAGTGGGGATTGTTCAGAATAAATTAAAAATAATCGGGGTTCCGTACTCAAAGGGTTATCCTTATTACTAAACCTCCGCTGTCCGTCTGTCTGTCTGTCTGTCTGTCTGTCCATCAGTCACATGTACTCTTGAATCTTGATAGTTAGACAATTGAATTTTTCCCAGATGATATATTTCTGTTGCCACTATAACAACCGTGATCCGTATTCAAAGAGACAGATAAACAGACAAATAAAAAAAATGGTTTTACTTCATATTGATAAGGAATTATAAATTAAAACTATTAAAATTTATTTTTGTAATCGCAAATAATACTCTCACAGTTAGTAAAACATATTTATTTGCCAACATGCAATATAACACTACTGCTTCCTCCATTTAACAGAGATGTTTTTGCGCGCCAACTCAACAGCGAAGGTTCGGGCGTATAAGAAGCCGCGCCATAATAGTAACGGAGTTTTTTTCTTTAACCTGTGCATCCGGATAAACCCGAGATAAAATTACCGTCAGTAGCACAGAGTAACATTTTTTTTCTCTCATCTATGATTAGTAGCCAAAATAAAACTTACTTTTTGACACTGGCTAAATACCTACACTATGTGTGGAGCCAAACTATAAGAAAAAAAACTTACCTTGAAGCCTTGAAGCGGCCATCTTGTTAAAATCCCGTTCCGTTTCATAATGAAATACTAATCGTATTCACCAAAAAAAAAATTAACGATATTTAAAATTTAATATATCCTATGTTTTGCGCCGGGTTTTTCTAAGCTTATTAGTGAAAACCGCATTAAAATCCGTTCAGTATTTTTGGAGCTGTGCCATAACAAACAAACAAACAAACAAACAAACAAACAAACAAACAAACAAACAGACAAAATGTCTAAAAAGTAGCTTAATGTGATCAGCAAAAAATTTCAAGCCAACCTGTGTCATTTTTTTTTCGATATCTTGCATTTACAGATTTTTTATCTCTACTGTTTTATTATATGTATAGATGAAATGAACAATTATGCATTTGATTAAAACTTATGCCTCTGCGAATATTCATCAACTTTAATTTATGCAATTATAATAGGTATGGCACTTGTAGAATTTAACAAGCGAGGTCCCTGACCAAGTGACCAGTACACTTTCATAGTCATCAGAAACACGGCTGGCCGCCAAGGTTGATGCATGGCGGTATGCGGTATGCGCGGTAAAGAGCCCCTAATGAATATAGGTAACGAAACCATATACCCCTATCCATCTACTTATAGTAGTCGCATTGGCATGGCATTATGGATTGGATTCAGTAGTCAGAATTTGAGAAATAACAGAAGCCGTATATTATGCCCCTATACTAAGACTTAGTAGCCTCGATATATTAAGCAGATACTGTCTATGCAGGACATAATTATTTGTCCCTTCTGAGGGAAAAAGTAGGTACAGTTAGTTTAGAAACCGGCCTATTCGTGGCCGAAGTTTTAATCAGGTCACTGATATTAATTTTTGTTTTTGTGTTGCGTACTTTAATATTAGATAACATGCGTATTAACGATAGCGTCAGTATATACCGCGCTATGCAGTTGACAATGCAAGTTAAGCAATGCTTCCAGCTTTTTTGGTAGGTAAAATTAGTCCAAACGTAGACTCGTTGGGGTAATTATTTTGAAAGATGATTGCGCACTAGATTTGGGTAATGTCATCTACATTTTAAAAAATTGGTTTAGTCCTGAAAAATTCTTTCGTAAACCTTAGAATTCTGTCATCTTTAGGTACTAACCATTTGCCGAAAACAAGCGCATAGTGGTACGTGTTCAGGGTTGCATAATATACCCCTGAATGAAATTAAGCGATCAGAAATGAAGTACCTTGGCTACATTACAATCAATAATATTCTTAACACAGAATTGCCACCATTTCTTAATTACATACCACATTATGCTGTTTTATAAATTATCGGCCAGTGATGATAATTATAATTGTTCTAATATCTCAGAATACTGGAAATACCTGGGTAAGCCATTTCCAGAGTGGGGTCCTGAAAAGTGATACCAATTAAGAATTCAAATCTGAAAATATTAATTGACCTTGGGAAAGAGACTTGAACAGTGGGTCCATGGCTGGCTAAGCTAGAGAGGTGCCATCATCATTCCAGGAACCTGAAAATTACTTATTTACGTAAATGGACTGAAAGTTTGGAAAACAATTGTTCCCAGTTCGTTTGTGATTGTGAACATAACACGCTGAATGGTCTGGTTTTAGAAAACGTATTTATTGCATTTTGCATTTATAATATTTATTATATTATATAGCTTTGTCGCGAGTCGCAAATAGATATCAATTAAAAATTGCAGGGATCCTAAAATCCCACGTAATTCTATCAAAAGCTGTTAAAGCCAAGTTATCTTTACTTGATAATATAGGACGCAAAAAACATAGAAAACATTTCTACGCTCACTTTTAAAGAATTTTATGGACTGACGATCAATTGCATCACTGGGAGAAAAGGGGCCAAAATCCGCACAAAAAAAGGCAGACTTCCTTTCAGCGAAAATTCAGCGTAAATGTTTGGGCTGGTGTTATTGGGCGAAATCTTGTCGGCCCATATTTTTTGCCAGAACGACTCAATGGAAACAATTATTTAGAGTTTCTTCAAAATGATTTACCAGAACTGGTACTACCAGCACATGGCCAGCACGGTCCCTAGATTTGACACCCCTGGATTTCTACGTATGGGGACGTGCAAAAGAGTTTGTGTATGCAACAGAGGTGCCCACAAAAGAAATTTTAGTGGAACGAATAAACACAGCATTCGTAAAAATGCAAGAGGAAATGCGGCTTTTAACTACAACCTCGGAAATAAAAAAAAGGTGTCGTGCATGCATAAGGTGTGGAGGCGGCCAATTCGAGCAAACTTTGTAATTTTAATTTAATAAAAACAACTTAACATAAAAAACGTATTTTCATTATCTTGACCCTAGCAACAAAGTATCTCTTAGGTCGACCCCTGATGTATTATTTCTGTCATGTAGCATATCGTTAGAAAGGGTAATAAGTAAAGAACTTTTTTAAAAAAAGCTAAATTCAAAATGACCTTTAGTTTTTTTTTTAAATGAATTGATAAGTTGTCACTTTTCATAACATTTACACCGATTTACCACTTTGAAAGCTCAGAAGTTTTTTGTGGATATCAATTGTAACAAGTAATGATTTATTTAGAATAAGAAAACATTGTAGAATACAAGCATACTTTGTTTTGTGGTATTATAACCACAAACAAAAAAGTTAGGACGATTTAAAGGCAAGATTTCGGGTAGATTTAAAAAAAAATAAAAAAAACATATCTAGACTACCGTGACTTAGGATATTGGGTCTCACGGGGGAAAATAGCACATGACCCCCCACCCCCCAAAAAATCATGTCGGTACATGTGCAAAACACCCTGTATAGTGTATATTTACCGTTACGTATTGGATTACTTGCTTCAGGAAGTTACTTTGCCACCAACTACATTCAGACAAAAAACAAGGTGATAAGCGAATGATAGCATCGTAAAAGTAATCGTCATTAGAGTTACGCAGAGCTAGAAGTATTTCGTATAAATCCAATCATATTGGAACTGTGGGGAAAAGCTGAGCCATGCAGACTCCAGTATCATGCGATTGCCATGACTATTAATTATTAACTCTCTCTAGAAATTACTGTAGTCTGATCAAGAGTGTTAAGGAGTTTTTTTTGATCGGTAAATGACGATACATATTTCTTGCGTGAGCGAGCGAGTTCGATTACGAGCTTATTTCAGAGCCAGGAATCATTTAGCTCTGAAGTAGGATAAAACTATTTTTAGTTTTCAATAAAATTCTATCGCTATAAGAGAACTTTATAAGAAAATATCAAATATACGTACCATACAACATAAACGTCACCTAAATAAATATCCAATACCCTTGGTTTCTGATGTAAGAAACAAAGTTTCGTAAAAGCTAGAAGATCCAGCAATAAGCCAAAAGGACACTGAAATAAGTGAATCAGACCTTGTAAATTAAGCCTGAAATTTTTTAGAAGCTTCATTGAGCTGTACCGATTGTGTACAGTCAGCAGTCTCGTCTGATCAACTCAGTTGTGTGTATAATGTATATGCTCCATTTTAAAGTACTCCGAATCCATAAACTTATGCAGAAAATACAAATTTAGTATAAAAAAATTGTTGATGACTTTTAGGGATCAGAAACATGCTTGAAATAAAATGATCCGGCATGCTGGGACGTTTAATATTGGCCCCCGAATGTTCTAGTAAGTTTTACTAAACTTAGGGTTAGCTGGTTTGAAGTTTGGAATAGTAGGCTTAACTCTTAAACTTCCAGCGATCCTATATTGAACATGCATGCATTGTCATTCAATTGTCATCTCAATGCTGGTATTCCAGAGCGTAAAAATAATCTTTGAAGCCTTTCACGTAACCCAAAATTGCAGACTTTAGTCATGCCTTCCCCGTAGGTAACGAAATAACGAAATCTACGAGAGTGGAGAATTGCCTCCTTGTGGTGGCCACCGTTCCTGCTGGGCTGTGAATTCTGGTGGGTTACTTACCTCGATTACTGCCCGTCCGGTCTGTCGATACCTTGGTGGGCCTTAACCCTTAGACTCGCAGCGGCTCGATATCGAGCCGGCATACATTGTTACGGAAAATGCTGGTATTCCAGAACATAAGCCTTTCCAGTTTGCTGTCGCAATGAGGATGAAGCGCCAAGCATATTGCGCTTAATTTGTGGACCCGCTCTTTCGGCTGTCTATGTGTATTTTGTTTTTACTCTGTGGTCACCGCTGAACAAGACTATCACTTTTTACGTCAGCAATAGCTGCGTTGAATTTTTATCTACTGGTATAGTAGTAGTTTTATGGGTCCTTGTCTATGTTTTATATTATCAATATTATCATGATAAATATCTGGCTAGTTAGAAGGGTCTTCTTTTACCAAAATGCCGATGCTACATTAGTAAGTTCGGCAATGCCCAAACCTAATTGGTTTTTGAGCCTTTTTTAAGTTTATCGCAATGGTTCAAAATGCTGTCGCCAAAACCGGCGAGTTTCGGCGCTATCGCTAGGCAAAATTTTTCAAGAAATAACGTTTTGTTACTATAGTATCTTTGGCCTCTTGTGTAATTTCCTCTATTAGAACCCTGCCCCAACGTTTAGATATCTTTAAGATTTTCCATTTATTTCTGGCGGTAACGTTTGTACTGCTGTAATACTAGATGTATAGCTTGTGCTTGGGCCCGGCCCGGGTCATGAGTAAACTCAGATCCATCTACTCCGTCAATAAATGCATCCGCAGGGCAGTAGGAGAACTTGCGAACGATCTCAATAAAATTGGTAAGACATCGTCTGACCGTTCTGATTGTGGAGCAAGAGCACTAGTTCTAGTGTCTATGATCTCAAATAATAACACGGAGTTCCGTAGTGACCGAAAATAAAAACGGCCCTTGCAGTTGAACCACGGTGTATAATTCTCGTCATATCAGCCATTTTGTACGTACTCACGTTACGCCACTAGACTGTATTTAAGACAAGCTGCTGTATGCAGTGAGCTTTTTAAAGTCATTGTACGTAATCACGTTACGCCACTAGACTATTTCGTTATCAACCGTGCTCTCGTCACGGAGTATAACGCACACTGTGTAGGTACGAGACGTACTAGTGTGATATCAGCTCAATATGTATCCAAAGAAACCATTACGAGTTATACCGATACTGCGGCAATCTCATTAAATAGAAATAATCCAATATCCCAGTGTGCCATAAACATGACACACCAAAAAATATACTGATATGTGGGTACTTAGATAAAAAAAAATTAAACTCTTCAATAAAACGAGAAAAGAGGCTTTCTAGTTCCAACAAAATAATGATAGCTAGTTGTTTTTATCAAGTAGAAAACAAACTAAAATATTGGAACTTTGCAAGATAATTGCTAACTAAGAATTTCCACTAACCTTCATCATCCGAACTTGTTGGCGAGCTGCGAAACTTTTTGTTCTAAACGTTGAAATCTTTCACCGTGATTTGGAAATATGATGCTCCTTTTTCCTTTTTCGCTATTATAACACTTTTAAAACAACAATTGATTGTCAAAAACTAATTAAAACCGAAAAAATTAAGGTTTAAAAATTTTATGATGTTGCGACGCCTGCACTTAAAAAATGATTGAGGTTTGACAAGGAGGGCGCTGCCATCGCGGACGTGTTAGGTAGCGTTCAGGAACGTGTATAGGGCTATTTTTAATCTGTATTTTATTTCCACAGTTCTAAAATTTATGTGACGCCTAGTACATTGAGAAGTGAAACTACATAGTATTCTTAAATCTTGAGCATGTAACGTCGAATGTATAATTCATTAGGAATTATATAAAATACATGTATATTGTATGTATATACTGGTCTACTAGTGCGGCTCATACCTACATACTTAATTATATTAAGTATGTAGGTATGAGCTGCACTAGTAGACCATCGTTCGCACTTCCGACTTCCTTGTAAAAGCAAACATTAAAGCCACGGCCATTGAGGCACATAGTACTTACCAATTTAGTTTTATTATAAAACATTGTTACCTAATCGTAAAATTGTAACTAAGATATTTTATAATAAGGCCAATGTTTATTTTCGAAGCGGATTGTCTGATATAAATGGTTAAGCTCGCTAGTGCCACCGTATGAACTAATCCCTCGACTACAGAAAGACTTTTGGAACGTTCATTTCGATATCTGTAAAATCAATTAAAACGATCTACAGCTCTGCCAAATTTTGGCTCCCCCCACTAGGATCCAAAGCTTGGCTCCACGGGTGGGTATGCTGATTTCTTTATTTACTCTAAATCTACACTATGACGGGACTGTACAAATGCTTATTCGCCCAAATTGCCACAAGATCTTGCTATAAATAGCAAGAGCAAGGTCTTCTGGTAATTTACTATTCTTTTATCGAATTTATTTTTTCCAATAAATGCAACACAAATCCTAATTAGTATCGTGTACTATGTGAATAGTTGTAATCTTATCCTATTATTTAAACTTCTAACAGCCTCCGTGTTCGAATCCGTGCTCGTAATTTATGTTAGCCTTTAGTTCAACCTGCTGGATTTAACGACAACGAGATTTTTGTTAGCTCTCAAATATTTACTCAGGATGCGAAACACGCGTTTACCCCGGGTTTGTTATGTCAGCTTTACCTTCCACCTTACAGTTTACGTAAACAAGTACATAATACCTTTTGTTCAGCGTTTCTTATTAGTTCATTTGTTCCTTTATTTATTACCATTATTTATTACCATAATAATGTGACCACAATTCGCATAGTTATTTATTGTAGGTACCTATAACATAGATAACTTACCTCACACAATTAGAATAATCTTTTACTGTGTAGCACCTAACATGCAACAAGCCATATTTCCTGTTTGTATAAATAAACATTATGCGAAAACACGTGTTTAGTTGCGTTCTGTATATTAGTTACCAAACTGGCGCGCGAACAGAGCGGGGTCAGCAAGGCGGAGGCGCCGGCAATTCTGCGTCTGCGCATCGTCCGTCAGCGAACCACTTTGAACTTCGCAAGACACGGCCTATTCTCAACTACACTGTTTGAAAGATCTCTGAACGTATTTACATAACTAAGAGAAAAATATATCCATTAACGAAAAAAATCAAAGCTGGCAGTCAAGGTTTGTGTGCGTGCAAACCACATCTGTGCTTGTATATTTACTTTGTAAATAATTTCTAATTTGAACTGTTTAGCGGTCTGTTTTTTATTCAGATGTACGAGAAAATCGATGTGATGAGTGAAATGCAAAACCATAAATATAATATATCAACAGAACAAATATATAGTACCTATAGTCTGTTCTAAGACATAGTAAGTTTGTCCTAGTCCATGATAATCCCCTAGAAATCGCTACACTCAAGATCATCCAAGCGAAGATTAGTTAGCAAATCGGTCAGCTCGTAACATTATTTTGCTGTCAGCTTGTCAAGTTGTCAGTATGCAGTAGTATGCACTGTGCAGGAGCGTCCATGTAGCACTGCCGCAACTAGTTTATTATGCGGCGAGTTATAATGATATGAACATGAACCAATCCAGCACATGCTTGCTCGTGAAAACTATAAATGTCGATACCAAATGCAGGCTATTTATGAACCAAAACATTCTGTACTGTCATATCTACAGACTATAGATTCAGCTTTGAGCCATTGTATGACTTGCAAAGAACAGTAATAATCATTTGAATGTTCTGGGCAAATCTGGATACCTTGAGGAAATCTATTGCTGAGCGCGTAGTGGCGCGTCAATTGACTCTGATCAAAAAATGTACTCCCTAATCATTGCACCACCGTTAATAAAAAGCCTTGCAATAATTGGCCTCCATTTGTATCCAAAGGCATTTGCCAACTGCAGCTCGCAGCGCTGTCATTTCCAGCAGCAATCACAATCGTACGATCGCGGCAATAATTACCAAACGTGTGGTTACGTGTGATGTCAACATCGAGCTCCACCGGCCGGCCGCTGCCATGGGTCCGTTCCGTGCGCTGGACACGTCACCGGAGGAACCGGTTACCTTCGCTCCGATGCTATTTACTGCGTGCTACATAACTATCGATAGTCGATGTCGAGTGTGTGGAAACTTGGTACACTGTGGAAAAACTTCTTTAAGTGCAACGTGTACTCGCACTGGCACAGTTATTAAGAACGCGTGCATAATGACTGGACGAAATCAAACATTTCTCAATGCACTTTGGTTTCCCAATGCACGCAACACAATCGTATTTATTTTTGAGTTTTAATAGTTCCAACTACTTTTCAAATCAGAACTTTGTTGTGGATTACCTACTGAATATTATTATAATGATGCCATTTAAAATAAGCCAAGCTTCTTGCCAACTCAAGACGGATTTACTCCCTGAGTTTTGTTGTAGTATTATTTTCGTACGTAGGTACTAGGTAGTGTCTGACCACCTGATGTAAAATTACAGTATGAACCAAACCTAACCTAGAGCATTTATGTGGATGGATGCTAGAGGAATGAGATACTTCAGTGGAAATAGTGGGATCAATATAAAAAAAATATAAAAAAATATTATAACATTGCCGTGTGTAGTGTAGAGGCTACATTATAGCAGAGTATGCAACATGAAAAATCGATGTCTCGTCTTAATCCTCGGAGCCACGCACCGCAGCACGGTTCCGGCGCGGGTGCGCACGCGCATTCGTTACGGGACTTATTTTGGTGAACATCCTTTGATAATAAAATAAAATAAAAATAAAATAAAATCCGCTTTACTAATGATATTGTGCTTGTTTATTTTTTATTAATTTGGGGTACTCTCAGGATGAATATATATTTGATGGCTGTTATTTTTGGCATATTTTGTATTATTTCCCGTACTAGATGAGGTAAATGGAAATAGAAAATTTCCAATTATTAGCATGAGCTTGATAATAATGTCCATTATACCTAGTATAAACAAATTGTTACATTTCTTCAATTAACCTGTGGAGGTTACTACGCATTAGCGGCGGGCCGGCGGCGGCGTACCCGTCTGGGCGTCTGACATTGCATATTGACTTCGATTCACAAACCCGGACTGTGACTGCGCACGCCCGCATCACACTATTGTTTGTTAAAATATTACTGGTACTGGTCTGGTACCATAATAAGATGGTATCATGACCAATGTAGCTTATGTGCCGCTAGTTCGCTGATTTACAAGTTTGGTTGACAATGAAACTAGAATGAAGTTTGAATATCTTTTGTTATGCTTTTATCAGGTTCCTGTCTAGATTTATTTGAATCAAATCCCAAATATTTATTGTTTTCATTTAGTTATATGTACGTTTCGCTATTTTCTTATATTTTGCTGGATAGTAGCCAAATGCTGCCTTCACAGAAAGCAAGCTATAGCCATTAATAATTTAACAGAAGCCATTTTTAACGAACAGATGTCCCGATTTCCGATGCCATAATTCTATGAATTAGCCTGCCACATGACTGTATCTTGTGTTTATCCAAAATAACGGGAAATGACAGCGACTGAGCAGTGGTACACGTCGCTCGCATGTTTATCTGTTCCATTTATTATCTGGGCTTCTAAATCAGCAGTCGCATCATCTGATCTGCGTATAATCTTGCGATGTTGCAACCGCTCGCTGGATGTGTAAACTAGCCCCTAGAGAACGGATTGAATAATCAACTGAATCCGCTGAATATATATAATTCCTGACAGATCATCCACGAAACGCAGACACTCAATAATTAATATTACTTTTACTTTTCCTACTACTGTTTTGATGTTTCTTCAAGTGTGCCCTTTGCTTATTATGAAGCGACCAGTCTTTGTAATCTATCTCAGGTATATTATATTGTGCTATGTTCTTTGTGTTGTAACGATACATTGCAGACGTAGTCTTTGGTAAACTTGGTAATATTGAAATTTTTTGTAATAATAATATCATTTTGTCAGTTCCCTATAGTCTTTTAGATACTAGTTGGACGACTCAAACACGCGTTTTTGGGTGACTAATTCGAGTGATTCACGGTAGTAGTCTTCTCCAGAGAATATCATTGTGCTTAGTCGGGGTTCAAACTCTATAGTTTTATTGCTAAAGCAAGCGTAGCGAAATGGTTGCTTTTCATTTAGATGCAATCTTCCTAATAAAATTGTGGTTGCGGCCTGTGGCAAGATGTTAGACGAGAAGGTCAGTGCTCGGTGAATTTAGAGCGTTCATCGCGAGTGGTCAGCCAGCCTCCCAGCCGGCCGCCTGCCGGTGCCGGTCACCGACACCAATGGAGGCGAAGTATCGTCTAACCTAACGCCTTGTCATGAATCAAACTAATTTTGTTTTTGGCTGCTTATTTCAGGAAACTGTTTTGAATAATGTCCGCGTCTGAGACCAAAGTCTGTACCTACCTAATTTTCTCATTTAGCTGCTTTATCTCGTTATTGTTTAAAGAAGTTACTTTGTTCCCAAAGTCGTGTGAAGGTTTAGTCTGCGTCTTGATGCTTAATCTTGCCTTGATTAATTAATCGTGGGCTGTGCAGTGTGCATAGTTGGATAACTTTGAAGAAGCGCTTCAGAAGCATAAAGTTTTCATGTTCTTCTTAAGTGAAGCCATAAGGACAACCAAATGATGATGAATGATTAAAAATGGTTCCTTAGAATATTTACCTGGTTCTGAATTCAAAATTTCGTAGGCATTATTTTTTACTCTCGGCTGGCGGCCTCCGAGTCTCGTCTCGTGGTTAGGAGCCATTCAGATTGATGTTTATTGTTATGAGTGGACTCTGTTGTTACATCCTTCTATAATATCATGCCCTAATGTTACTGACACTGGCTTTTTATACGTTGGTTGAGCTAACCTTCATAATCATTTGGTAAATGAAAAGGGCGCTTATTGCATATTCGACGTAAAATTAATAATTACATTCTATTGAAGAGCCAGGCATGTATAAGGTGAAGGTTGGCAGTTGGCAAGGAAGTGTGCAGGATCGAAGAGGCGAGCTAGAGTTTTAAATCCACCCAGCGCGAGCGTTGCCCGTCCCTGTCGTGTACTTAGACTATCTTCATCCATATTTTTACTACTTACTTTAAGAATGCTAATTGAAATTCAATTTTTTTATTTCCAATTGTTAAATAAATATCTGGAAAAATGTTGCGGCCGTTGGTGGCCGTTAACTGTTCCTTGAAGGGCCACGCGAGAAATGCGAGTGTTCTCCTTTCACCGCCGGCACCGACAGAGATGCCTTCAGAGTCGGCCTTGTTTGTGTGACCTTGCCGGCCTCTCAGGTGGGTATGTAATTCGGCGGAGCGGGTGCGCCCGCGCATCCGGCACTGCACCGTAGTACTATATTGAATTTATGTGACTGCACTTCGCAGCGCGTCAATGCACAAGCACAATGCACAATTGCAAATGACTGCAACCAAATGATGGATCATATAGAATTTTCCGATTGTATAGTGCTCAAGAAGGTTAGCTTCCGAATTGATTAATATTGGCCCTATCAAGTTATATTATAATATTTTATAAACATACCTAAATAGCCGTGATTATGTTTACAAACAACCAATTTAGATTCAACATTGTTATTATTTAGAGTGACATAATTTTTGTAAATTCATTCCATGAATCACGGGATCCCACGCTCTGCAATCGTCAGTTGCATTTGTCATCGCCTATAAATAGCTGATCGGTGGCGGTCGTCAGCTGTCGCCGCAGACCGTCCTCTGACACCGCCACCCAATCACCCATATCGCCGATGCTTGCGTAGCGCTAATTTAATTGCCGAATCACCCACCTGACTCGACCCGACCATTTTGTGATCATGCGATGAGCAATGCCGAACAATATGCCTTTGATTAGTGTTTATTATTGGCGGAAAAATACGTGCTAGAATTACGCGAAGTAAAATGTTACAAAAAACCTTGATAAAAAATGTTTAAGTATTGCATAATTTCCAACGATCTAGCTAGAGTTTAAGAACGATAATATATTTACTATGACATTAAAATACACACCTCTGCGTTACATCTGAATCCAAAATGTTTTAAAACATTGTTGATGACATTTCCCACAAAACAGCATGGTCCGTGGCCTGCCAGGGCGGGCTCTATACAATACTTTTGTCATACACTACATATATACTTACGTGGCATTTGTCCTCTTGGACCATTATAAAAGGGCAGTGCAATAAAAATAATTCAGTTTAATTTCACAGCATAAAGTAAGTACCTATACCACGAGTGGAGGCCGTGACATCGATGCCGGCCCTTACATCCAATTATGTTCATGCCACTTCCGTCATTCGGCCTACAATACGTTGTAGAGCACTCACCGGTTGTACCTACTAACATTCTATTGTAAAATGAGCAGATCCTAAATATATTCTGCTTCACAAAAATAATTCTACTCCACCCAAAAATTAATTAATTGCTCCAGCAGGGATACCATAATTTGCGAGTTCGTGAAAGCAATTTTGTAATCAACAAGTAAGAATGGTGTAAGTTTCAATTGAACATTATTTGTATTCCCACTGGTAGTAGCTTTTTTGATTAAGTTTACTTATTATATAGTTTTTTACTTTAGATTTAGATAAGTAGTTTATTTTAGTTTAGAGTAAATTAGTTTTAATCAATTTACCTACTTATTCTTAGATCATGTTGGGTTATTAGTATGTTTTAAAGAAGATGAATTAGTTACTAATCTTTTCTTGGAAGTGATGACGTTATCGCTGCCGTACCAATTTATAGTACCAAGACGTCTGAGCGACTTGTCTTATTATTTTTATTTCGTTTGAGCCTGAAGTAACTTTCTTACAAAAGATGCTTCAAACTTAATCCTGGATTATTAATTTTTCCTCATAGGCCTTAATGATGGTATTCATCAAGAGCCAAGGTTGCCGCAGGTCAAGCGTTAACGCACTAACCACAGAGTCACAGAGGTGGGAGTTTGCAAAATGTATTCTTGTCGAGCACTTGATTAGGTCAACTAGCTGACCCAGCCGCTACTGTCGTAATGTTCGCACTTTGGGACACAGATAGTTTTCCGTGTATGCTTATCAACAGACATTCAAGGTTTAAGACCAGTCCTTGAATTTGGAGATTGGCTAAGAAATTTACGTTTTTTTTTACGTATGCTCTTTTTTACCAATCTGCTGGAAAGTATAGTTTATGTACACAATAAGTTATGTTAATAATACGGTTAATAAGTCATCAATCCCCATGCCTGGACTTGCTTGCAATGAGAATAATCGATAAATCTAAATTAAGCTAAGAAAATGTGTTGTACCCATACCTGTTGAACTTAAGATCCAACCCATACACATAATAGGAAATAAATGATTTGATTTGACAATGACAAGCAAAATGAAACGGAAATGTTTTTTTTGCAATTTGTTGCAATCAACTACAAAAGTACCTACGGATACTAAGACCTTTCTTAATTACATTAGAACGTCTAATCTAAGCAGTCGCAGAGAGAATTCCCTGAGGTATTACGATAAAAGTAGGTAAATTATAAGATAGGAGGATCCTCGGAAGGCAATCCTCGACGCGACAGAATCGTCTGGAACTCGGAAACTCGAGCGCGGCGAGTACAGTAAGTGGTGTCGGTGCTGCGAGTGCGAGCCCGCGACGAGATCCCATTAATCCTGCTCAAATCGGCTTCGTCTGGTCCTATACTGCATCCTTAATAATTTTTTATGATAACTTGTCTTAGTCACGTGTTGCTTCGAAAAATAAAACTTATCTGTAAAAGAAGCATGAAAAGTTCAATGTTGGTGTTTACAAAGGTCAACGACCGCATAAATCTAATTTAAACGGTGCAGAAAGATTTTAGTTATTAGACAGAGAAATTTTAATAACATTCCGGGACGGATCATGTTTGAGCGAATTCACTTCAGAGGAATTCAGAGTAAAAAGTACTTTAGATTATGAACAGTGAGCGCTGACCTCGATTGTTTACGATAATGCCAAAATAATGGGCGACTCATTGAACCTTAAACAAGAAATCTTTTATTTGTTTGTGAATATTCAGGTCAATGGTAGTGATTGTCGATTCGTGAACTGTGATTTATGGATGACGGAGATTACGCAATAAGCTAGCCTAACCATTGCTGCAACTCGAATGTCTCGAATGTCTCGAATTTATAATCATCAATCTAATCTTAAATACATACGGCCGAACTAGTTCTCGATTTTGTTTTATTGTCATTTATAACTCACCCTTTTAATGAATTTTTCACGACAGGAGGTTTTGTGATTAAATACAATAACGATAACGATGTCAACAACGTCCAATTCCATATCCATACAAATATCAAATTATTGCTAGGAACTCATTGAGGTACGATTATTTGAGTTTCTCAGTCTGCACTGCACACTGAACAGGGTGTCTGATATTTAGAAATAAACACTTTTCAAAGCTTGGAACTTGGTAGGTAATGGGTACAACCTTTTAGCTCTCCGTTCGTGTTCAGTTGAACCGTACCATTGACCGTACTTAATCCATACTTTGTTTGTTCCAGGTAAGGGATCGATGAACAATTCACTCAGAAACGTTCCAAATAACTAATATTGAGTATATCTATCATTGGGTGAGTTAATGAAACTAGTTTGTCACTTTCGAACAGAGATGATACAAATGCTTGTAAATCTTTGTTCAAACAAGCTATTTCAAGGAGAAACTATTGTTCTAAGGTTCAGAACCATCGCTGACGCTATTATCTTTAAATCATCACTAAGCATATTGTGATGTGCTCATGTCCAATCAAAATAAACATGAAACTCGAACTTTTGTTTTAGTATGTTGCTACTTTGGAATGGACGCTGGGAATGACTAACGTTGCAATTTGCTATGGAACGTCCGACAAATGGCCTCATAAAAATAAATATGAATGTAGGAACTTTGGGATTCCTGGGAATCACCTCATACGTAGCGAGCGTTGGCAAGCCGCCCCGGCCCGGCCGCGGCCGCCCGCGCGCGTCTTTGCTCTGTCCGCCGTCGGTTGTGCTCTGAAGTCATCTGTGCAAATAGATCGTCATCGTAGCGCAAATATACTGATAATAATTGCACTTTGATAGAGCAGAGAGCTCGCCTCTAATTGTGCCATTGTTGTTTACTGCCGACGTAACATCAGATTATCTACTTCGTTATCGGCTGTTCGTGTAAACGTTGCTTTCTTTCTAAATGTATTACCTACGTATATCTTACTTAACATTGTATCTTACTCATTTTACCATTTACTCTCATTATTCGAATTTGTATACGGTTCATGTTTCAGAGTTAGTAAATCTTTAGCATAATTATATTCTGCTTGGAAAGTTTAGTAATCTTTTTTAAAATTCAAATTAGAAAAAATATGATTTCTGGATTTCTCCGTTAGAATATATCGTAGTTTCTGTGAATAATTATAGTTGGTTAGTTCTTACATTACCGAGCGCATTATGATTCATATGTACTTCAACTTCCTCATATTATTTTATTGGTTTCGGTTTTTAACTCGTACCTATCATTTTTTGCCACCGCGTATGCGAATGCGAAGGCCGTTCGCGTAATTCCATGTTTCACAAATATCTGTACAATGGATGCTTGCCGAGTCGACCGTAAATCATTGCCATTACTGCTGTATCGGCTCACATCTGCCGAATGCAGAGATTGTCGTGCCAAGGCTCTCCAGCCCTCGCGCATTGTCTCCCTGCACTGATGGGAGGACAGTGGGCGACTTCATTGTTCTCATAATTATTGGCTTCACGCAAGGAGCCTTAGAAATAACCACTATTCTTAATCCCATTGCTTTATTTTAAAGATGCTGTGCAAATACAAAATTATACTAATCATTGATTAATTTATATAGCGCAAATAAAGGTAGAAATTAACCTGATACATAATTCAACGCATAAGTACCTATATTAAATAAATTAACGACGTGTGTTGGCCACAAGTGGAATGGTTCCTACCACATCACTATCTATATAGAATAATTCATAGTTGGTGTTGGTGTGTGGTGGGTGTGGACATACGAGGGTTGGCTTGCGGCCACCTGCACGGTACAGCGAGTAGCATCAACAACAACAGCCGACCGTAAACACGAGTCAGCCCTGTAATCGAGTTCCGCAACCGAATGGGAAACCGCGTTATTTATAGTGACAACATTATTATAGTTCTGTCAAATCTAGGATGTCGAGCCAAGTTGATTCCGATGCTTTGTTTACAATTATACGATTGCGGATGGTTTGCCAACGCGCCTTTTAACAACTCTCCGGGCCTATGGACCCCTCTAGTTTTTGAAGAAACACAAATATAATATTTTAGCAATAGCATACGAAATGATTTCTGTGAGAATAAACTATTAATACATTATCTACCAGTGAAGAAATGAGGAAGCACAACCGAACCGGTTTGGATGCGCTTCAATCATGATTTCATGATTTACGTTCTCTTTGCGATGGAACAACAATTTAGACAGAGTAATAAGGAAAGACTGCACCACCGATCGGTTGCATCACGGCACGGTAAAGCACGGGGCAGACATGATGGCCCGATATAGAGCGGTTTATGTGGTTCTGCATCCTGTGGTTGTAGGTACTAGGCACACTACGCTTCCTGTAACTCGCTACAGAATACTCATCAGGTAATATGTACCTCGGAGCTTCGAACCCATTCTTGTTGGATTTACGATACGCGAACTACTTACTCGCGTTTGTTGATCCGCGGATAATGGCAGCGCGGATCGTAATAGCTATATAATAGTTACAGCCGTAGTTTCATTTCAGCGCTGCAATTACTCTGGTATTTAGCTTTACTGCTTGCTTGCTTGCTTGCTTGCTTGCTTGAGTTCAAACCATGCTGACATGCTGTTTTTGATTCAATGGTAGTTTAGACTTTATTTTGTGTGAGAGTTAGCAGTTTAATAGGTGCCTATGTACCTACCTAGTTTGTCGTGCATAAAACAGGATAAATTGGGACATCCTAGTGGAACTTAGCAAAAATATTCTAAAATATTATATTTAAAATAAATGAAATAATAAATTATACAATACAATACAATACAAAAACTCTTTATTGTATACACAGAAACAATCAATGATACATAACAGCTTATAGTAGGTATTACAATCGGCGGCCTTATATTAACAATTTGCTATCGGTTCGGAAATATCCAATACATGTACATAACTACATAAAGGTAGAGTCGCTACGCTACGTTACGTAGGTACGAGTATATACCAACCCTGGATGTTACCCCATTTTTAACAAATATTGACTGACCACTCGGCCAGACACCCGGCTCGGATAGGAGTCATAAGAGTCGAGGAAGTTCTGCGATGTCCTTGTTGGGCTAATTTTACCGTCTCTCTGGGATTTGTTTTTAGTGACGGACTGACTGACATTGATGTACTGCTACGTAGAGATTTGGTATTTGGAGAATGTTTTCGGTTTTCTTTTTATGGCGTAAGGATAGGAAAGACTTTGGGAAGTACGGGGTGTAAAGATTGTATGAAGAAATAAACACGGATGAAACCACTGTCTACCTCTAGTTTGAATATTATATGTACTTCAGACACGTAATAAATTAACTTGTGTAAACAATATTAACCTTGCCGCTAGCGAGCGTCCTTCGACATTCATTACCCGGTATTAGTTGAATACATCACGCTAATCCCTTTACTAACATCAGCCCCAATCATGCCGTCGTCATAGCGGCATACCTACCTACACGATGTTGCTTGTATTACTTGTTTGATCGCACTACAAGTCTGCAGTTACACCAAACTTGGTCTAATAGCTAACTCAGCAGACTATTTCTGGTTATTCATGAATTGTAAAATCCGAAATGTAAAAAATATTATTTTCATCCAACTTACGAGGCTTGTGGCGCAGTTTATTGACAGATTTTTGAGAGTCCCCCGAGTTAATCTGTTAATTACGCTAAACAGGGGTTACATACTGCTGTTATAATCATAAATCATAAATCGTTTACAGTAACTCACGTATCTTATTAAAGATCATGAAGCCTTTCATCTGCATTCCCATCCGTATTGCGAGCAATCCCATGGCCATCTGGCGGGCATCCGACACCGGTACGTCTGCCGACCTTGCTCTGATTACACTCGGGATCGGGAGACGCACACTGGGATGATATCAATTCAGGCCTCTGTACGCTACGCTCCATCTGGATATTCGTTTGTTATGTCATCCTTCGATGAAATCATCCGTGTCTAACATTTCAATTGTAATTTTTCACTTTCTTATAATATAACCTATATTCCACTTGAGTTATAAAATGCACGTAGGTAAAGTCTGCGCCAAACCAACTGGCGGCTGTGAAGTCGGCGTGAAGCCAGCGTATCAAAGTTAAAAGGCCTTTAAACGTTAAACGACGTAAAAAGAAAGAGCTGATGCCCACTGTACTCATAGGTGATGAACGAAAAGGGTTTCTCAAGTATTTCTCAAAAACAATAACCCTACAACCGTGTAAATCGGTAAAACCGCTCGTAACCCCAAGAATGGGGTCAGAGCTTCGCGTAAACTTCTGGCGTGTTGCAATGATTACTACGAACGTCAACTCTGCTGTACTCTTTGTGAGTAGCTTTCATACAGTGGTCTTTATTTATATATGTTTGTTTATGGCACAGTGACATGCACAAAGGTTATTGTATTTTCTGTGCTTCTGTGCAACTAAAGCTTTAAGCTGGACTTTCCTTTGTTCCTTGTGAAATAGATTTACTTGTTTCGGGCGCTTTGAAGATTAGTTTGGCTGATATTTTATTTGGATCATTCTTAGATTCCAAAGAAGATTATTATTAAATTAAGAGTAATGGTGGAGTATTTCATTTTCTTCGTAAGCGAGCGATGTTAAAACGAAACTCACTTTTTATCAGTTTGAAAATGTTCAAATCAAACTGCATACATTTTATTAAAGATTGATTTACTTTCAATAGATCTCTATTTTATCGTAGCTGCTGCCCATGGCTTCGCACACAGTCATGTGACATGTTTTATCGTTGGGGTTAAGGATATTTTGTGGTATCAGTTGCAAAAAACAGGTGGGAATCCCACCCACCGTGGGATCCGTTGGGGTTGAGTCTTGGGACCTACCCAAATATAATCTAATGTTTTTTTGTATAATCTAAGTGTTCAAAATATCTCGGTAACACAGCTGTTCTCAGCTGTTTAGTGGTGAATAATATGTTTGAGAACAGACAGAGCTATAATGAATTCATATGTCAGAATAAGTAATATTATGCTTCCTGCATAGAATAGTTATGTCAACCCTAGAATTTGGAATCCGTGTGTTAGCATTTATCACCAATTATGTGCATATTTTGTGAAAATATAATTTTATTTGACTCGGTGAGTTCCGCATCTGTAATGTGGAGAGGTTTATATCCATAGAAAGCAAATTAACGGCTGTGCTAATGTTTTTATTTTGTATCCCATAAGTAAGGCATTTGCCATGAATAAATATGAAATTAATGTTAATAATGGACTTAGTTTACAATGTTTGTGTGTGGAGTGGACGCGATGGAAAACAGCGAGTAAATGAAAATGTTACGTTACCTTTTCATTTTGCGTAAACATTCATAAGATTCATCATAAGATTAAGACGGGCCCGATAGCTCAGTTGGTAGTATCCCTGTCTTCTGAACTGAGGGCCGTGGGTTCGATTCCTACCCGGGACAAACATTTGTGTGATGTACATAGATGTTTGTTCTGCGTCTGGTTGTTATATTGTATTCTATGTATGTATTTACAAACAAAAAAGTATATAAGTATTGTATCAGTTATCTGGTTCCCATAGTACAAGCTATGCTTAGTTTGGGGCTAGATGGCGCTGTGTGAAATGTCCACACATATTTATTATTATTATTTATTTATTCGTTTATTTCGAGTATCCAAGGTGAGGTCGCTAGCGCATCTTTTTCGTTTTTATCTATTATTCTCATGATTTACTCGTAAGGCTTTACTCGTATAATAGATAACTGTAGAGCTTTTGCAGGCATTCCATTTAATTGAACTTCTTTTGCTGACTTTATTAAAATGATTCCTCTAGTCGCGCAGCCGACGCGTCGTCACCGTCATTCATGTTTTGGTAGGTACCAAAACATGAATGATAGGAACTAAACTTATCTGGCTGGGCTTCTCCGGAGAGCCGAGAGGTTATCGCTGCTTCTGTGTATGTGCCGCGGGTATTTTGATTGATTTGGGTTTCTGAAATATGGTTCACTTACGGGATATTTAGAAATGTTATCGACCGTAGCGTACGTAGCAGTTGAATTGTCATATCAATCATTTGCCTAAATATGGTTTTCATTAGTATATTGATCATCTTAGGAGCCTTCCTCCTGCTACTAACAACTTGCAAACTTTGCCCTGAATTTTGTGTCCTAAAACTAAATGCTTCTATATTTCAAACTGAATCTAGGCGGGTTGCGTCGTGTTTAGTTTCACAAGCAGATAACGAAACTATGCATTTAATAAACGATTCGACGATTTCATTATTCGTTTGGCATTTCAATTTTCTGTCACCATCGCGACTCGCTATGTGCGGCGCTCACTATCACGCTGCTATTTAACCATGTCATCGTGGTTTCATTGAAATATTATTAATGTTGGTTCGATATTCTTCGATAGTTACACATTGGAAACTTTATACGTTTCTACTACATCATTATTCTATTTCAAAAAGTTTTTGATCCGAGTAACAATTCCTGCCTTCGTCATTTTCATTTTTATTTTGCCTCAAATAAACAATTAGTGTTGTTTATCGGCAACAAAGGAAGGTTGCTTGTTGCTTATCGCTTAATTTAACGAGCTCCTAACGAGCTACCATGCGTGACGTGTTTATCGCCGCCCGCCGCTGCCACCGACCGTCTCGTATGTTCTTCATTATTACTTTTTTTGTTAAAAATGAGGCCCTAGAAGGTGCAGCACCGCAAAGCTAAGAAATAAGAGTTGCATATTTGTTAACTTTATTATACCAGAACGGTATTCCGTATTTGAATCCACCAGTACATATAGTATTTTATGTATTATCTGCTGATACCTACTGCCTACACAGAATACGTGTAGTACCGTCTTCGAAAAACTGCATGGTAATTTTAATACTGCAACTCCTGCCCTGACTGCGTATCCCGAAGCAAATTTTTAACTGAATGGTACTGAAAATATTGTGTAAGTTTATTGTCTGGTACCCATAGTACTAACTTGGCTTAGTTGGAGGCTAGATGGCGCTGTCTGTCTGAAATATCCGTATTTATTTTATAGGGGCTTTCAGCGAACCGTGTCTCAGTTGAGATGGTATCGCACGATACTCACACACCGTGAACCACGGGGTGATGATTACGGCCTGTTACTATTCTGCTTTCGTAATGTGAGGTTCATTTAACTTTTTTATTACTCACTATCCCATTCCAATGGTTATAACTAGTTGGTACTGAGCCGGAGAGAGTAGAGAAATTTCATTTATTCTAATGCTCTGGTTACCTATGAGTACAGTGTGCACAAAATCGATTTTGCGATCGTCGACTGTTGTTTATTTCAGCATTTCCCATGGATGAAGCAATTTCTCTGCGTACATCCTAATGAGGTCTTATTTTAGAAATAACAGAAGCAATACTGAGCCTTTTATCTTCGACCTTAATTGAACAAAAATACCCGCGTATCAGTTCGCGGCTGCACATAAACTAGATCACAGATAGGCCACTGTACGGTAACTAGACACGTCGATATTAATTACGGTTTATACATGCAAGACAAGACAAGAGTCCTTTCATGAACGTACCGCGCCGCGCCGCGACGTACTCGCGGCTTGACAGTTTCTACGAAAGGTATCGTATTCGCCATCGTACACATCGACCAAAGATAGCTACGCAAGTACTTCTACGAAAAGTTTGAATATAACTATTTTGGAACATTGCTCTAACTAAGGCAAAATATCCACTAGTGGAAAAGAGTAATTTATTGATGGTCTAAATTTTTATTACGTTCAGTCGAAGTCGACTGCTAAGGTTAGAGCTTTTGATTAGTTCGTCGTAATGTAGGTACTCGTGCGGAGTAATCGAAAGTTAATTATTTCATGATCAGCCAGACGTTCTCACTTTCATCTTCTTGATTGTTATGTACACACAACATTGTTTCAACTGTTCATGTACACATTACATAATTACACGCTTAATTATCTTTTTAATGTTATGTCTACTAATGTGAATAATTTATTATATTCGTCAAATTTGACTATAGGGACAATATATATAAATTTATGGTTAGTTTGTTAAACGAGTTATTTGTGTAACACATTACTGTTAGAGTGCTAATGAAACTGATAAGCGTGCTGACTGATGGCACCTCTGAGTATGCATGAATGCATGAATTCTATATTTTTATTTTACTTGGCGTTATCAATTCAATTTAATGTCATGTACTTATGTTATGTTATGTACTCATTCCAGATAATTAGACCCACATTGTTAGTAACACTCGGACTTACAGCTATATCAGAATCATAATTACAATAAATGACACAAATTAAATAAGTATATCATTATCTAGGTACTTACACAGTTGTTATATCAAAAGCTATCTCGTTATATTGTGTCGATCTCATCTTAATCATTACTTACACGGTCTCTATGTTTTAATAAAACATACATAGTAGAAACAATTTTAGTTTATAGGACAGCGGGTTATTGTGCTCCATTGAGTTTTTGACGTCGCCATAACCAGCTTAAAGGCCAACCATTCCATGTTTGGTGTTCCACAGTAAAAAGGCGTTATCGAGCGGCTTGTTATCACAACACAAAGACGTTAGCCGGCGGATACGCGTGCCGGTGACCGCGGCGTTTCCGCCTCGCCGCCGGTCACCAACTCCAACTCAAGAGCGTACAATCAATACTCATATTATGACAGTAGGTACTGTTCGGCCGGACTGTTCCTCTGCTGAACCCGCTTATTTAAGACAACGTCTTATAGTGCCACTGACCGCAAACCATTTCAACCATTAGAGTTAGACAGTAGAGAAGACATGGTAGCCGGCTCGTAGGTTACCTATACTTACGATCTACTTTTAACGGGATTCCAAATAATGTCAGTATTGATTTATTTGCGGAGTATTTTTTAATTTTTACACAAAGACGACCTATGTAATAGGGGGAATTCTGTGTTTTTACATTTTATCGTTTTTTTATTATTTGTATTATTTTTACATTATTTTTATTTTTAATTCATTTAATTATTTCTGATCTGCTTTATTATTGTCTAGTAAAAATCCTATAATTTATAACTTAAATGTATTCCTAGCCTTCTCATGATTGTTTTGAACAGCTGTTAAAATTCACTCCTTTTGTATTATGCGTGCAGTCTTTAACTGTAACTGTGATGACACTTACCAACGTTTCCTTGTGAATGTATTATAAAACCATGTGCGGTGTACATTATGTTAGTAATTTTAATAAATAAATAAATAAATAAATACTGTAGATTATCTTTTTTCACATATTTGTCCACACATATTCAAAATGTAGCAGTTAGTGGCGAGCCCCGTCGCAGGTGAACTCTATTTTGGAAGTGTCGTACAGAATTGAAATCGCGTTCGGAATGATTACAGTAAATCTTGGGAGAATACAATGGTTTGATTGATCCTTACAGAGGCCAGAGCTTTATACGGTAATACAGCGTTAGCTAAGATAATTATGAAATATTTGTATGATTGTATTACCTCAGAAACTGAACATAAGTAGGGTGGGTCTGGGAGCCTACTAATGAGTTCTCTTGTGGTTCGGTCGATAGATGACGCGGTCTCTAGACACGGGTTTCAACTGCGAGCAAGCACTTATATTTTATCAGTAAGACCGGCGATCTAAAGGACAGAAACAAGCTATTGAGTTGTATCATGTCACTTCCGCGACATAAATTGACATCTCATTGTCCGTAATTGAAACCCCTTGCACCCATTTGGAGAGTTCTGGAGCATGGTGTTGTAACTCTGAAGCTTCGCTGACAAGCTATTGACAACATAATACAATCGACGACACGTCCTGTTAACTTCTTCCATAAATAGCTAGATTTCAACAGTCCTCAACTGGTGCACCTCGCATTTCATATAACTGGTATCTGCAGTTGCAATCAACCATAATAATTCGCTAAAAGTTGAGTAAAGAGTAAAACGTGACCACGTTGTTACAACACGTGAAATGTTGGAAAAAGGTGCGTAAAAATGTCTCTACCGAACGAAGCATAGATTTACGACTGCGGTTAAATTTAATCACCTCGAATTTTTTAGCTCCGTAGCGTAATTAAAACATTAACAACCAACCCATCAGCTGAACTGTGACCGATTGGCATCTCTTCGAAGTTTAACTCATTACCAACTTTATCAGTTCTTCGTTAAACGGAGTACTTTCGGTAATAACTCTACTGATTAGTTTCGCCTCGGCTATGGGGCTTAGCATCAGGAGGTAGATAGACTTAACGAGCTCTATTACAGCCGCAGCCCAGCCAGGCTTCCGATATCGAGCAGATAACCCCGCGCCGGCTAAGTGGGTCGCTCCTGGATGGGAACCTAATGCGAGCGGAGATAATGCGTCTTATTGCACGTTAGCGCTCACAGCTATCCGATGCATGTGTTCAAACATCAGAGAACGTGGGAACCTGCTTGTATCCAATAACATTTACTTTTAAAATAGCCTGTATTATGATAACTCCGTTGCCGATTCTTGCAGTTTAGTTGTTTTATTGATGTGACGAGGTTCTATTTTTAAGCTTATTTGACTACGAAGCCAATCTTATTAGTAATTAATAATTACCTACATCGTCTTAGATACCACCAAATAGTAAATATTACAAATAATACAGATATTTACAAGACGTGTGGCAATGAACGACCTTATTTCAAAAAGCGATCTCTTCTAGGAAACCTCCCTGTTCCTTCCTGGTATCTTAAGCTTTAGCAATTGCCAAGCTGATCTCATTAAAGTTAATGGCTCAGGCTGTGGAAAGTTAGTTAAGTGCAACCGGCAATTAGCACTAAGTGCAGTACTGAAGTCTCGTCACCTGTGCTCGGTCCAACCGCAGCTACAGCTTGCGGAATTGTTCAATGGACCCTAATCTGCATTTGAATACAAGGATAGAAAATCTTTTATAAACGCATAGGTAAATCTTTCATTGTAAAAGAAACGAAAATCAAACACTAAAAACAAGTATTTGAGACGTTAAAATTCAGACCGTTTCTAATAATGTTCTCGAAGTTAATGAAATGCCGCTTCTGCCAAAACGAATGAAATTCCTCGGAGTATTTTCTAAATGGCTATGATGATACTTTGGGTTGCTCCGTTTGCGGAGACATTGCCACTAATGGCGCTTTGGGTAATGTGTGTCGCGTCGCGACCATTAAACTAACACCATTTGGTGCGGTGATATTTTTCCTCGAAGCGTACTCGTTCGTTAGTTACGACTGAAGGTGATTGCCGCCAAGATATTCCGTGCATTCCGCCGATATTTTATTCTGGTAAAGAATTCCAACTGATTAAATTAAAACCCAGCCCCCCATATTACGAAGGAGCTAGCAGCGCTGCTGACGCACGTCTGCCGCTCAACTGCTGTCAAAATTGTATGAAAAGTGACAGCAGTTGAGCGGCAGACGCGCGTCAGCAGCGCTGCTAGCTCCTTCGTAATAGGGGGGCAGGTCGTTGAATGCTTCAATCAATAACTTTCACAGCTCTGGCGCTCAATGTTTACGGCGTTTCAGTAGTTGCTTTTGACTTTTATGTTACGAGGGTGGGTTTTAGCATTGACTTTATTATCAGTGTTTTATGGGTGAACTTTAATGAAGACGGCACCATGTTCCCGATCAATATAAATTGCCACAGTCACCTCGTGTTTATATTGACGTTTGTAACAGGTTGTCGATGTGTTGCAGGGAGGAGGTGTGCAACCACGCGGTGCGGTGGAACGCGCAGTTCTCGTTCATGTGCAAGATGTGCGCGAACGCGAGCACCGGCGTGCTGGAGCCCGCGCTGCTGCGGCTCTCCGTCAGGAAGGAGTGCAAGGGTGAGGATACTGATACACACTACACATCTTATACGCCATCTTCTGTTACGTTCACTTTAATGAATTGAAATATATCATCTGAAACTTCTGTGAATTCGGTGCTAAATAAAAAAAACTTGTTCAAGACTTTATTTATATTTAAAGTGGTCGTCGTAATGTGCAGAGCCTAATAAATTGCGATCGTGTTCCGTCCCTGAAAGTTATGCAACGTTGTGCCGAAACTTGGAGCAGTCTCTTCAAGTGTCCAAAGTTTTAAACTAGGCGGCAGACAAACTAAGACAATAACTTCCTAGTATTTAATGTAGTTGAGCTCTAACGACAGCTGTCAATGCTGCCATCGGCTGGAAACTTGTGCAGTTGATCTTTGTTTACGAGTTGGGAGGGAGTTTAAGGAAATCCTTTAAATGATAGGCTCGTTAACATTTCTAAGGCAAAGTAAACTAATATTAATAAAAGCTGTTCGTAATAAAATCACTTTCTGGTATTGTTCAATTATTGCTATGCTAACGGTAACGAACTGTTCGGATAACTGAACTGGCTACTACCCATACCCAGTACCCAGCCCACTTATTCGAAAGTAAGTGGGTAGGTAGCAGTAGCTAGTCTCAAAATTTGAAAGGCGCGTATCTAGATTTGGTGTGGTAAATTACCACTGGTAATGGATATGGTGATATAATTTCCAGGTGGTCGGTCGTACCAGAAGCTGGGCTTCTGCGATGTGAACTTGGCGGAGCTGGCGGGCGCCGGCGAGTGCACGCGGCGCTGCCTGCTCGAGGGGTACGACCTGCGCCGGCGGCAGGACAACTCAGTGCTGCGCTTGCGCATACGCATGAACATGATCTCAGGGGATCCGCTCTTCAAAGTGTAAGTAACCTACCGACATGCCGTCGCACCGATTTACAATCCATTTCAAATCTGTACTCTCAAGTCTTCTCCGTCCTGACTATAGATGAAGAAGAGACAGAGTTGTAGATTTCGAGGAAAAATATTTACGCTTTGATGCCACGATTTTTATAATCTAATCCTTCATTTGAAGGTCTCCCCTGATAGTAAGTGACGACGACCCGGTCGACGATGGAACATGGTTGCTTAGAAGATACCGGTTCACTATTGCCTTGAAAACTCCCAAATTATATTTTGTGATTGGATTTAGATTACGAAAGTTAGTGGTCACGCGATGCTTAGCTTGAAGAATATACGCTGAGGCTGTCTTTACACTGTTGCATTAATGATATGTCTCGCGTATCGGAAAAAAGCAGCGTACTGAAACTTTAATTAAATTTCATCCCAAGTGAAAAGAGCCCGTCAGTTGAATTATTCCAAGTGTATTATTGTATTTTTGTAGCATGTGTACCTGTATGATTCCAGTCCGGAACGGAAGCAGGAGGTGGCGGACAGCAAGGCGGGCGGCGACAGCGGCTCGGAGAGTGCGGCGGGCGGCGCCGCGCCTGACGAGGACTGCGGCTCTTCCACCGCCAGCTCGGGCTTCGGCTCGCTCACCAAGAAGAAGAACTACGGTGACCATACATCAAGTGATCATGGGGGTTAAAGTTCCACGTCGACACGACGGTCTGGTGGGACCCAAGGGGAGCCGATGGATGCAGGAGGCGAGCAGCCACTCAAGGTGGCGCTCTATGGGGGAGGCCTCTGTTCAGCAGTTGACGTCTTTGGGCTGCCGACGATGAGAAGTTAGTTGGAGGGCTTTCGTGGCTGGGTAGCAGCTAGATAAAAAACCTGAAGCGTTGATTCAACAGCATGTTTCGGAAGACGCGCGGCTTATCAGGAAGCTTTAGTTTAGATGTTGCAATTGTATAGGTGTTGGTTCAAATCCTGCAATGAGCGTGAAGGTGAGCTATCCATGAAGAAACCATATTTGGATGTGATCGAGTATTCTAGTATTTGACTGGTTGAGTATAGTAACTCCACCTGAAAAGAACAGTTGGCTTTGTGCTTTTAGCTTGAGAGAAAATAAGATGTTTTATATAATTTATCGACCTTGAATTTGATCACTCCACCCTGAACTTGTCTAGGAACCATTGAAAGGTTACAGTAGCGCCCAACGTGGAGCCCGAACCCACGCACGACCCTGAAAAGTGTCATGCTCTACCGACCGAGGTGGCCGGCCAACCGTAACTTTACATTAGTGACTACCGAATTAAAAAACCCTCGAGGTTTAGGCTTGTTTCCCCACGTTAATATGATGTGGTGGTGTCCAGAGGGCGGCACCGTTGCTGCTGCGGCGCTGTCCCTCGTCCCGGGCAGCGCGCCCCCCTCGCCGGAGGAGGAGGGGAGGGGGGAGCGCGAGGCGGGGGAGGGGGGGCCGGCGTGCGCCTCCTGCCTGCACACGCACTCGCGGAACTCCTCCAACACCTCCGCGGACATGAGCAGCAAGGTACCACACGCACACATACATGCTACTTGTTGGTAGCGTGCCTAACATGCTGGCATTGTCCCGCTGATCACTCACTTATATGTTTGCTTTTACTGTTTCCAGGCATCCGGGTACGGTAGCTCGTCTGCTGCGTCTGCGCACTCGCGACAGAGCTCCGAGGGAGACTCTGCCGGAGATTCCACGCGGCCGCACCACAACAGGTAACAACCCACGACAACACTGCGGATAGATGTTGTTTACCTCATTTCCTCTGACACTGATAGTATAGGATGTGTTTTTTAGGTTGTTTGTAATCGATTTGACTTTTTCGGATGTATTATTTATCGATTGGGGTTATCGCGTGTTTTATTATATTCATATTTTTATTACTCCTTATTTAATTTTATTTTCCCTAAATTGTATTTTGTGTACTTTGATGCGTGCCTTGTCCCCTGCCCGCGACCTCATTTACATGCGACGCTACACGGTGCAAGCGCACACGCACGCGGCTGCACGACGCGCGTCGTCGCATCGGGCTGCCACCTGTACATACAGCATCCGCTTTTGCGTATCGCACGCGACTAATCGCCTCCCACGTTAGCTTCATTAATTTAGCTGTGCCATTTGACCGCCGTCAGTGTCCGCTTAGATCGGACCGCGCCCCCGCTCGGGCGGCTGGCGGTGGAGCCGGGGCCCGGCGCGAGCCCGGAGGTGTACCTGACGCCCAACAGCACGCTGTGTCCGGCCGCCGGGCTCTACTCGCCGCCGGCCGCCGCGTACGGCACGCCGGACACCACGCTGCTCCCCAACGGACACGACACGTTCGCGATGCCGACCTACTTCGACCGCAAGCGGCAGCCCTCCACGCCCGCCGACGCCGCCGAGCCGCTCGCCAACTTCCAGATATTCAAGCAGAAGTCGCTTAACACGATCCCCGCGCTGCTGGACCGCAGCCGCAAGAGCGAGGAGCTGTTCCACAACTTCCCGTTCCTGACGCCGCTGGCGCACCGCAAGAGCTCGCTGGTGGCGGGCGCGGCGCGGCTCTCCGGGTGCCTGGAGGACGAGTTCTACTGCGTGCCCTCCGAGCCGGAGGAGGGCGCGCCGCCCCGCGTGGACGTGCGCCGCCTGCGCACCCCCCCCGCGCCCCCCGGCCCCCGCACCTCCACGCCGCGCCCCGCCTCGCTCCACCAGCGCCGGCTCGCCTCCGAGCGCGCGCAGCCGCTCCGGCACAGCTACACCGACCGCGGCAGGTGAGTGACGTCACGTGCCGCCGCCGCGACGCGTCACGCTTGCTTGCTGCGCCCCGACCCCCGTCTCCTGACGCCGCGTGCACTAATGAGGTTGCGGGTGCGAGGGACTCTGCTCCTTCTGTCTCTCTACTCTGTTTCTTCTCTCTCCTTCCATTGAACGTTACTTTGTGTTGGTTTTTTATTTTGTTTATTTCATGGTTTTTGTTTTTCATTAACGGTGGGTTTTCGGACGATATCATTTCAAAAGGATAATGATATGATTAACCGAAATAATACACGCTTAACACTTAGCACCATGTTTATGTTAAGATTCATGTACCAGATCAAGGGCGCATCAAATAGATATAAGTTCCATAATAGTTTATTGTACTACAATGTAACTTTTCCGTATACAGCTCCTGGATTTTCTAGAACGTGGATACATACAAGTGTTGAAAAATATGTACAATAATGATACCGTAGTATGTTATAAGAGTTATAATATGTGAGCTAGTATCGTGACCGACGGCATGGGTGCCCGCAGACGCTCCCCGCTGGAGTGCGGGCGCTGCGCCGCGGCGCTCCCCGCGCGGCCCGCGCCTGCCGCCGGCCCCGCCCTGTCAGTGCCCTCATGTACCGCCGGACACGCTGCCACGTGGCTCCATCGCATACATACCGTGGACCTTATAATCTATTACTGGCTCGCTCTACAATACTCAAGATACATCATACAAAATTTAACAATTTTATAATTTTAACATAAAGGAACCCACGCAACGGCGTTTTTTTAATAGCTTACTTACACTAAGCTTACAAGAAAATAAAGAGCAAAAAATCTAGTGTGATGCGATCGAGCCGTGCAAACAGCTGTTATTTTTTAAATAGATGTTGTCTTGTGCCGATGTTGTTATCTAACGTCGTTGTATTGTATCGTGAGCTTTTGTTATGTTATTGTTTCATAGGTGTTTTGTATTCATGGAAAATGTTATTTGTTTATATTCAATAGATGTTTCTGATGTTAAATAATTTTATATTCCCTTGTATTTTGTAGCATAATATTGTTGTTGTAAAAATATTGTCTGATGATTGTAAAAATTATAAAATATTTCTGTACAATGTAAAGCATGGTGTTTTCAATATTTCTCTTTCCGCATTAATTGATGCTTACATCGATTACATTGCATGAATTTACTACGCCTGGGCAGCGACATGATTAAATTAAAAGCATGGTGTTTTATTACGATTATAGCTGGAGCCTGATAAAATTGTGTAGGATATTGATTTTCTATGCTTTATTAGTGAAACATATTTAATATAAGCATAAGGTCCAATGCATATTATCGGTAATACCAATTAGTCGTTCACTTCCAAAGAATATTATTGCAATTAACAAGTAACCCAACTGCGTACAAGTGGTATTGTGATAGTTTGCAATGACTTTGGCGTTTAGTCATTACATTTTGCTTTTAAACTTTAATGTGTACAAATGGGACTGTACTACAAAAGTTGATCTTTAGTTCAAGTAGTAATTCAGTCGAAGTTTCGTGTTTTTTATATGAACTCTATAAAGTTTAATGTTGTTGTGTTGTTGGCGGTGTGCTGTACAACATGGTGGTGTTGCAGGAACCCGTCGTCGGGGTCACTGACCGCGTCCGCGTCGGAGGGCGGGTCCCTAGAGCGCGCGCGGGCGGGCCGGGAGGGACGGGAGGCGCGGGCGGGCCGGGAGGGACGGGAGGCGCGGGAGGGACGGGACCGGAACAAGCGCGCCGCGCTACCCGCCGCGCCACCGCCGCCTGACGACGCGCAGGTAACCTTCCTCATTACGTTACTGGTGTCGGACTGTTGTGATTTATATAATCTAACGAATTTATTCGCATTCGAAGATTTTTCAATTTTATCATCGCGTTTCCGGGATCAGCAATTGATTTTCAACGTTTTGTTATTATTAAATTCAAGCCCCACAGTACCCTTATAAGAAAAACAAATTCTACTACTTAGAAATTACTTTTGATAAGGAATCTTAGATATTTCACTAACACTGCAAAACGACATAATTATAAGTACAATAATACAGCATGCGTTGGTCTCTTCAAGTGTATTCTCTAATATTGATCGTGTTTGTCGTAGCACGTGGTGTCGTGTCGCGTGGAGAACACCCGCGTGAACCCGGACTCGCTGATCGCGGAGCTGCTGGCCGGCACGGACCTGCAGCCGGGCGCCGGCGACACGTCCGGCCTGCAGCTGTACATCGCGCGCGACGGCACCGCGCGGCTCGGGTCCGGGTCCGGGGCCGGGGCCGGGGCCGGGGCGCGCCACCGGCCCGCGCCGCACCTGGCGCGGCCCGGCCTGCGCCAGGTGGTGCTGCATCCTGCCGCCGGCCCTGCCCCCGCCCCCGCCCCCGCCCCCGCCCCCGCGCACAGGTAGCCACCGCTCCTCTATTGTACATTATGCCATACGATTATTACTGTTTTACGATTTGTAACTTAATGATGTTGATTATTTTATTCTTATCGGGAGCGTGGTTGCGCTCGTCTTGTGATGTGATTTTCGATGTATTTTTTATTTCTTTTATATGTTGTAATTTAAGTAGGCATCTTTTTAATTGTATGACGACTTCCGCGACGATCGAACACCTGCGTGTTGCGCGGCTTCCGTGCTTCCTCCGACTTCCGTTTTGTAAGCGTGCGTCTTTTGCCGATACGAATTGTAACTCTTTACCTCTTGAAGTTTTTGTAAGTAGATGTTATTTTGGATGTTGTATTGTAAAATCCGTTAGTTTTCCATTTTCTGGCGTTACCTTCTCGACGCTCCGCGTTAGTTAGAGTGACCGTACTGCAAGTGCTCACAAGTGGTGCTATGTCGTGGGTGGTAGTACCTCGGCGATGTACTGATCGTGTCGTGTCAACGAGACGGTTGTTGCCCAAATTGTAAACAATAATGTTCCGAGTCCCTCCATGTTGTCTCGCGCAGGGTGACGTCACTGTAAAGTCTGTAGGTACGCAACTGTGCGAAGAGGTAAATCTAAGTCATTCCTTTGCGTTAGTAGCTTGAGCGCATGGCTTGCCGTCGAAGGAGCGCGGCGGGCGGCGCTACTGGCTTGCATGTTCCATGTTCATTCTTGCAAACCTAAATTGTGCCTTCTATATAATTCGTTAACTTAAAATTATTTATTTGTGACACATAAAACAATAAAACTGATAATTAATAATATATTTAACGTTAGTGGGGTTTAATTTCTAGAAGCGTCAGGCACGCCAGTCGCGCGTGCACCGCCGTGCCGCTCGGGACACGCTTGTTACGGCGTTAACTAATTATTGTATCGTGAGGCGTGTCCCGAGTTGTTGTGTGTAAAAACTTATTAATAAAGCGCATCAAGTGTGATGTGTGGAGTAGCGGCCGCGACGACACAACGTGCGGTCTGCTCTCGTTGTTATGTATAAATATTATTTAAAATACAAGCCTGTACAGTATTTGAATAAAGGACGTGTTTAGAACTATCAATTTGTTTAAATTTGACTTTCCATCAAAATCCTAGTTCGTGTAAGCTGTACGTATGACCGCATGAACGATAAGCTTTAGGATCCTTGCAAACATATATCAGTCCCGGTAGATCCAAGTCACGGGAGCCAAGTGGACGGAGAAGCGACGGCACTGACTTGCACGGAAGATGAACGTTGGCATGTGCCATAGCCAGTCTCGCAGTGATTACACTGCGAGTCTGGCTATTGTAAAAGTCAATATAGATAAATCAAGCAGTTTTCTACGGTTGCTGAACGTGTTTTTTAGCTGAAGCTTGAACTAGGTAATCTAATACATAAATTAAGTTTAAACGAAGTTAAAAAGTAAAAACCTACACTGCAGATGATGAACAAAACCAACAAAGTATGTAAGCTGAAATATTAACTGGACAAGCAAGGCAATGCATTCATCATCAACATCATATAGCACGTAATCCGGCTTACTTTACGTAAAAATCACGACGTAAAGTAAGCCGGATTACGTGCTATTATGAGTTCTACTTACGTTACCTTCTATAATATTATATCATCAACATCAGCCTGAAGACGTCCTCTGCTGAACATAGCCCTTCCCCACAGAGCGGCTGCTCGCCTCCTGCATCCATCGGCTCCCCACGGATTAAATCAGATCGTCGGTCCACCTAGTTGGGGGCCAACGCTGCGTCTTCCGGTTCGTGGTCGCCACTTGGGAACCGTTCCCTTCCCCATCGGTTGTCAGTTTTACGAGCGGTGTGGCCTGCCTAAGAATGTTGTATGTATTTCTTTGCCATTGCCATTTCAACTTGCTCATATGAGAGCTATAACAATCTAGTTCTGCAAAACTTTTAGTTTTATCTAATTTTTATTGGGAGAGGCTGATCTTCAACAGTGGACGTCTTCAGGCTGACGATGATGATCCGAAGGGTATGCCATTGAGGCAGGTCGCAATGCTTAAACTTATATTAGATATCAAAATGTTTCATTTCAATGACTAATTGTGTTAGTGGTTGTGAAAAGTTCAAACAAGGTTAGTCAGAATAAAACCAGTCTATTTTTACAAATTCTGTTTATTGAGTTAACGCCAATAGGCTAGTGCTGTACAGCGTACACAAAACGCAATACACGGATCACCATTATTATTGTAACATTATGGTCTCACTGAAATAACTAAGGTACATAGTACAATAATAACGAAAATAACAACTCGAGTAAATTATTGCTAACGGTATCTAATTGAGCATAGTTTCTGAAAGGTGTTTATGCAAAAGTGCATAAAGTGAAATCGCATGATAAGACTGCAAAACTATTGGTTGTTTAAATAAGAGTTACTTGTCATCTCAATAGGTACCTAATCTGCGGTCGAAATTGTTATGATGGATAATAGCGGAGAAAAATTATCAATGTTCGACTATGAAGACGAGTTGGGAAATATTAATACACACTATAAATGAATGGCAGAAGAAAACTAAATGAAAATTCAAAGGGAAACTAAAATAGTACATACAGACTAGGAAAGGCACGTGATTTCATGCACACACTGACCCTTACCCTGCTCCAAGTGATGTCTTTCACTCACTAATGATGTCATACTGCTATCATGAGCATAGTATTTAGCGCATGTCTGACCGGATCATTGGTTCCTAGTAAGTACGTACACAACCGTAGGGAAAGCGCAATTAAGACCGCAGAATTACAAATTAAAATCAAGAATGTTACAACAAGCGGTGATTCCTCCTGTGGACGGTAACATTGCTCGCAGATACTATTCTCACCAACAAACCGCTGCCTGCTTTTTAATAATACTTAATAAATTTATCATGTACAGTTTTATTAATTCGCTATACTATACTAAAACTACAATACAATATTTAAGTCACGTAGTCGTCGACGCTATAATGAAAATGTCTAAACTCTAATAAAAGGCAAACAAAGTAAATAAGCTAAAAGGACGGTCGAAATACTTATTATTGCTGGGTTTTTAATTACTAAATTTGTATCACAAAACAATCATTTTATTAAATCTAATAAAGTAGCCATAAGCGCAGGGATGTCATCGAAATATAAAATGTATTTTTTTTAAATACCATTCGTTGATAACATTCAATCAGGATCGATGAAACTGAAAGTTAGTTTTTCACCGACCCTGTTGAACGTTATAGCAGTAATCAAAAGAAATCATCGCGGCGTGCTGAGCAATAAGTTAAAGTTAAGTACAATAGCCCAGCCAATACTGGTTCAATATCTAGCCTAGGTCGGTAATCAGTGGTCTGCCTGTAGAGTGCTATACACTATGGACCACTTACACTAGTGAATACACACGTTATACTACAGTTAATATAAGTAGTAAAGAGCTCCCAAACGGCCAGACTTGCGAGTAAGGCACGGACGGCTCGCCGCGGCCCGCTCCGCCTCGCTGCCACAGATACAATACTATCTATTATATTACAAGGATATATCTCTGAAACGTGCGATAAATACAAATTAGATAAAGTTAAATACTGGCTATAAATACCGTTTAGTTTCGCATCCCGCGAGTAGACGGCCGATTTATAGAGGACCTTTAAAATTTCGAGAGGACGCGAGGACTATTTATGTACATAACTCTTATTGATTATATTATGCTTACAATTAAATATTTAGTATAACGCGCGCCATTGGATAATCGATTTTTGAAAGCTTGATAATGTTGCTTTCTCACGTCCACTATTGTCGAAGGTTTATTGCGAGTGAGACGTCAGTAGAACGCGTTAGAGCGCTCCTCGAATGGCGCGTGTCGCGGCGGGCGGCGGCGCGGGCGCAGAGCGGGCGGGGCCGCCTTCACTATCATGTAATTTAGAATATTCACGCTTTACCTGTCTTCCAGTTACAACTAAACTTAAGATTAACGCAGCGGGCGATCTGATTGAGAGCTCACAGGTTGGTTCTTTAGCGTCTCATCAGATGTACCGGCTTTGGGGGCACCATGTCACAGATTATATACTTTCATTCCGCGACGCTCATCTATTAGCTCTGCTGGCTCTAATATTCTATGAGTTAATTTATTTTCCTTGTTTAATAGATATAATGAGTGGTTAATGATTCGTAGGGGAACGAGCGCTGTGACCATGGTGCCTTACAATACAAACTAAACTACCTAACTCTTGAGTCATAAAATACGCAATAAATACCTCTGCTTCGTACAATACGTTACTTGTATAATATAAAATCTTTTTAATACTTATCATTCATTCACATTCTGCACAGCTATAGTTTGGTATCTATATAGAATGCGAACCAAGGGATTACATTAGTTATTGCTCTTCTTCAATATAAATACATAGTACTAGTACATAGAGGCACAAACAGTCGATTGGTAAACGTTTCACAAATCATGCATGTTTCCTTACTTACTAATAGCGTTTTCCACGTTTCGTAGCATAAAAGATCAACAAGTTTATATCAAAATATGTTAACTACTTTCCGGTTAAGTACTCAAAACGAGTGTAGACATAAAAATATAAAAGTTAGTTCGGTTTGTCATTTTATAAAATTGATTTCATTATTGGAATGTTTTTCACCCGTCTCTTATCTCGATTAGTGTAAAATCTTAAATAATATGTAAATAATTTCTCTAGACAGCTACCACAGCTCCAATGTTAAGTACACGATTTCATTAATACAGGTTATAAATACAATTTGTCGTCATGCTTACATACTAAAGTTAAGTAGCACTTGCTATCGCCCACCCCTCCCACTCTCACACGTCTGTCCAGGTACAAACTATAGCACGCACACATGCACACATGTTGTCAATCACAAGCTCTCTCACACACATAACAAACATTTGGTTGATATGCGACGAGTTTTATCTAATTTTGTTCACGTCGTTTTCTGATTCATATCCAAGCTGTAAAAGAAAATTTATGTAAGTATATTAATTTAGATAAATGGGCAAAGTTTACAATAAAGTAAATAGTTAAGATTATGACTGTGCAGACATAATGATGGCATCGATGGGCAACGTTGCGGTTAGAAGATGCGTAAGATTCATCCTTTACTTTATGAAAATAATATTTACTTGTACATTTTTAATAATATTCATTGGGTTTATTGTTTCAAGTAGTAAACATGTTTTATATTGACGTCTTTCATTTGGTACAGATTTTTACGAGATATTTGTAGGTACTTATAAGCCTTAGAGCAGAAAATGTTAACGTACTGAAAATGCTGTTTATTCCCTAGATATCTCTAAGCCGGGTGTTTCGGCATCCACGGGATTATATAGGGCGGTCCTATTCTCATACCTACATGGTTAATTTCAAGATTGGAAGTTAGTTTCACAAGTGCATAATAGGCTACTTGCCTGTTATTCATTTTTAATATTAATTTTTACGTTTTCACGGTTGGTTATTTTTTGAGGAATATCATTAATTTATGCAATAAAAAATAGTAGTCATCTAGGTAATTAGACCGCAATGAATGTTGCAAGTGTAAGGTATTGTCGCGGCACTCGCGGGAGCTAGAGTGCAGCAGTAGTGACCTGCAGCAGGCGCGGGCTATATGAGCCGTTCCTCCGGCGGCGGCTTGAGTGCGCTGTGCATCATCTCGGCCCTGGGGTTGCAGTACTCCTGTCCCGAGGGGGAGTAGGTCCCGCGCGTGGCCCGCTTGCGGCGCGCCTGCGCCCCGAGCGCGGCCACGGCGCCGCCGCCCAGCGCCAGCGCCACCAGCGCGCCGCCCACGCCCAGCAGCACCGCCGGGGACCGGTGTCCGCCCTCCTCCACGCCCGACGATACTATCTGGGGATTAACGATGGAAATTTCATAAACATGATAATTCACGAGTCTTACTATACTTATAGCTATGCTATTTGCTAAAACGAAAAAAAATGGTAATGAAAAATGAAATAAAAATTGATATGAAACTTTATATTAAAAATTAAATTCAAAATGAACTAAATTAATTGAATAAAAAATGAAACAAGAATATTGAATTGAAATGAAATTTAATTTTTCACAGTATTTCGCAACTACATTTCATTTGCGAAATGTTAAATATCTCATTGGTGAAACAACAAAGAGTTATTATATCTAATTGAGTTTTCACATGCTAAAAATGAATGAGAATGCTAATTGATCCATCACTACTAGGGATACCATACACCCGCGGTTACTAGGTGGAACAAATAGATATAGTGATATTCTAACTCATAGGGGCCTGATAGCTTAGTTGGTAATAGCCCTGCCTTCTGAACTGAGGGCTGTGAATTCGATTCCTACCGGGGACAAACATTTGCGTGATGAACATAAATGTTTGTTCTGTGTCTGGGTGTTAGAATAGAATCAATTTATTGTCACAGAGAATATATAGTTATATTGTAAAAATTATCTAAGTATTGTATCAGTTATCTAGTTCCCATAGTACAGCTATGCTTAGTTTGAGGCTAGATGGAGCTGTGTGAAATGTCCACACAAAAAAACTCGATATTGCGTGGCGTAGAAGCAATAACTACATGTGCGCGGAAAGAGCCTAAAAAGAGAAATCGGCTTGTTCCGGCTTCGTGGAGCGTTCACACTAACAGAAATGTCTACTAAATCGACACTAGTTGATTATCTCTTCGTTAGCTTGATGTGCATTATTTGCTGCCGTTTCCTGTACTTGAAAGATGTACATTAAATAGTGCAAGCACAGCAAAATACTATTTAAAAATAAATTATGTCAAAATTATTAAACTTGTATAACAATATAATAAAGCGAATAAATAATTGACTAGCAACTAACTAAATAGTGAAATAGCTCGAATGCTTTACTAATTAAATTTATATAAATTATTTATGACTAGAATCTTGCAGCCACTTTCTGCCTGTTTGAACTAAATAGAAATTGAAAACCCCATTGCTGAACGCTAAATACTAAGCCACTTGCCACTTAAAACTATTTATATGTTGTACCTGTTGCGTGCAGTTCTTGCCGCCCCAGCCGTCGACACAGTGGCACACATAGTCCGTGGTGGCGGCGCAGCGCTGCTGGCACAGTGCGCCGTGCTGGCAGGGGCCTGTGGAGTTCCCGTCGGCAGCCGGCTCGTAGCACGGGTCCCTACAGTAAGGCATGGATGTAAGTATTTCAGTATTTATCCAGCTGTCCAATTGTTCTTTTTTCTCGCATTTCTCAACCGATTCTAGCGAAATTATAATTATATAGAATTGTTTATCGATTCACATCAACAGCCGGAAGATTATAATATTTAGCAGAGGACATCTTCCAAAAGGTCCAAAGACCCAAAGCGGTCCAATTTGGACGCTCATCTCATCGCTTTTGTCTATACAGGTTTTGGAAATTTTCCAAAACGGCAGGAGCAGACGGGTCAATTAAAACAGTTTATCAGTTTAAACTTTTAACTTTAAAGGTATACGGACGTCCTTATACCAGCAAGTTGTTGTCGCGTGAGTTGAAATAGCCAAAGAATAATGAGAGGAAAGGCTGGGTTTGCTGGTGACATAACCAAGTGTGTAGGCCTCAAAGTGTCAAAAATGGAGGGTGAGGAGATGTGGAGCTGGGTACGGTCGGGTACCTGAGCGCGCAGCCGTCCCCGCAGGCGGGCGGCGCGCAGCGGCAGGCGTGCCCGCCGGGCAGGTTGCGGCACTCGCCGGGCCCGCACCGCGCCGCCCGCGCGCACTCGTCCACGTCCGTCTCGCACCGCGCGCCCGTCCACCCTGCGCACCACCGACACATTCACTCGCCCACTCGATACCTTCTGTACCCCCAGTACGAGTTTCGATACTTTACTAAAACTTGATTCGTTTACGTTTTCTCCCATACATTTATCTGCAGCGCCTCTAGCGGAAACGTTAATGAACTAAAATTGGCAGTACTTTTAAATGGATTCGCGCGTATTCACGAATTGGAAAACTCGTACTAGGGGTACTGAACTATATAGCAAACTATAGCTATAGGTTATGGGTTCGATTCCCACCCAGGACAAACATTTGTGTGATGAACATAGGTGTTTGCGCTGTGCCTGAGTGTTATATTGTATTCAATAAGGTACAGAGGTGAGAGGTGTTTTAGATAATAAAAAGGACTACTACATAAATATTATAAAAAAAGTAGATAGTGTTGTGCCATTTGTATATGGTAGCGATTCATTCAGTAAGTCTTGTATATTCACTATGACGACAGGATACGTCGATGTTGTGATATTAATTGTCTTCAATTACTGTTGTGTCAACATTACTAACTGATATTGTTTATTGTTTTATTAGACAGCAAATAATAATATCATCTAATGAAGAATAACTAATATTAAAATAATAATACAATCTTTTTCCATCGTTGAATACTTGATGTCTCTCTAGTACCCCAGATAATATAATACCTACAGTACAGATGCCTCATCCCAACCAACGAATACCGCGGGCTATTTTACAAATTATTTTATTTCTACATAACGCAAGATTATCAAGAAACATTTATTGCGTGTTGCCGAAGTATTGGGCCAAATGAATACACTAACTAGTAACTCTCTAAACACGATTACTACATTTTTTTCAACTTCGGGCTATTTTTCGTTTGTACCTGATGGGACCCCATGCTAGTACCTACATGCGTATTAGTGGATACAACGCCATTCAGTTGTTTATGCATTCTCCAATCATTCCTAATCCATACTAATATTATCAATTTGAAAGTAATTCTCTCTGGTTGTCTCAAAATTTTGAGGACTGTAATATACTTTTTTTCACGTAGTCACCGCGAGTGAAGCCGCAGACTGGACGGCGGTGGGCAAGAACATTAAAAACTATATATTTACAATAACTTAAAAATCGACAATGAGCTCGGGGGTCAGCAGGAAGTTGTCACATTTTAGTTAGTGGATTACCGTTGAAGCATGTCAAGGCTTTATGTTGCACATACCTAGTATCGCTATCATCAAGATATGCGCTAAAACTGCCATTTTTATATCTAGAATATCATTATTATCACTTCACTAAGTATGTCACTGCACCGCTTTCACTGCACGAAATCCTCATCACTGCATCCCCATTACGGCACATCAGATGAACAGGTAATATTGCCAAATAATGTTTGTTATGATTCCATAATATTACAGTACTCCAGTGGGAAGGGTCGACGGTACGGACGGTCCGCGGCGCACTGTCGTCGCGGACACTGATTCACAAACTCTGTGCGTTTGTTTTTTTCCTCGTCCGTACAAACCCAGCTCTGAAATAATGCGTAAGGTCGCAGGAAGAATGTAGGTACTGGGGAAGCAAATAATTCCCAATATGCCACAGGTTATCCTGCTTTATACACATGCGAAATTTTCTATATCTGGTACTCCTGCTGCCTATTATAGGTACACTAAAATGTCAATTAATATTTAATTATAGTCAAGGTCATATGATATACGCAATCAAAACTGTAATGTCTTGCTCGCTCTATAAAATCGGGCACACGCAGCGTTACATGAATAATTGAATGATTCAGTTATTTGCCAATTTTATTAAGAACATCAGTAAGAGTGTTAGGTTTGCGGATGTTTACAGAATTATTGTGAATGGCCGCCGCGGGTGTTATCGAAGTGACGCACGCGACACCAAGCGGCTCGTCCCCGTGTGACTAACGCATTACTGCCTAGAGATCCATTCACTGCCCATTCTAAGTGATGACATAAATTAACGCGGAGAATGGATATGTCCTAGCCAGAGACATCAAATACGAGATGCGGTGCATATGAATTGACATGTTATTGTTTTGAATATAGTCTTTGTAATAATTTTCCTCTAACCCAATGTCAATGTAGCTACTTGCATTATGATATTATGCATATTATGTACTATTGTAAAATGGTTGTTCTAATACCATGTACAAGTAAATTGTCTAATTAAAGACTTCAAGTTCATTCAACATGGATCTTCCTTGAAAAGTGCGCAAATTCCTGTTCTTTACATTTAAAACAATTGAAAAATTTCACTACCGAAATTGTTAATAAAGTTTGAAAGCCGGTGGGCCGATGTTATCAATAGCGGTTGATATCAGGCGAATCGCGATAAGATTGCGCGCTATTATTATCTGCCTGTACCTACATAGATATAACTATTTATGTATGTTTGTAGGCGAGTCGTCGTCGTCACTGCTCGCCAGAAAACTCGGCAGATGCGTGAGAAATGATCTGAGGTGGCTTATCTTAGATAATATATAATCGAGGCTGAATCACTTTGCTCCACTTTCTAGTGGTGAAGACATTATGCGATTATTGAGATTTTTGACTTCAAATTCTGTTCGGGGGCGAATTTTCTCGAATCTTAATATATGGGGTTGGACGGAAATATTTTAATGTTAATGACGAATAGGTTCATATTTAACGGTGATTGCCGTAGTTTGCTTAATGTAGTGGCTTAGATTAAGTAGTAGTAGGTTGCTACCGCAGAACGTACATATTTTTGTGCGGTTCTCCTTTCCATGCCAGGATGTTTAGGAAGGTTTTTGTATTTATTTATTTATTATTTGGAAAACAAACAGCTTAAAAACGTATATTAGCTCAAAACATGGTAGCAAACTAGCCTTTAACAGTTTTCACAAATAGAACATTATTTACAATCCAGTTGAACTTAATGATTAAATTAGTAATTATAATTATTTGAATAATGAATGAATGAATGAATGAATAAGTACTTAACATAATATATAGACCGAATGAAAGTATGATAACAATTAAGAAATGATATACCTACCTACCAGAAAAAAGGAAGGGTGGGGGAAAACCTATATCAATCTATAGAACTTGAGAGTTGAGAAAAATGTCATGTAAACGAATGACCCGACGAGCTAGACGTTCGCCTGGTGTTAAGCGTCACAGTCGCTCATACCAGATTGCAGTGTTACTTAGAATGTAAAATTAAAGTTTTTCGTGATACTGCGCACTGTATACGTCATTCTGAGGCATCACAGTCTAAGAATTTTAGTTTTTATAACCAGCCCGCAGGCCCGCATTTGACTGCAATGTCACTTGATGGAGAATGACGATGCGGTCTACGATGGTTCTATATATATATCTCTCTCTCTTTCTGGTCGGTCCCTCATTACTGGGGATCGTGGCCGCTGGCGGGCCGGCACTTTCGTGTGGGAGTGTACGGTATACTTACCGGTGGCGGTACAGTCGCAGGTATAGTTCCCGGCGGCCGGCAGACAGCGGCCGGCGTGCAGACAGGCGCCGGCGCCGGCCTCCGCGCACCCGTCCCGCTCCACTTCACACAGCAAGCCGCGCCACCCGCCGGCTGGGACACAGTATAGTTACCGGTGGCGGTACAGTCGCAGGTATAGTTCCCGGCGGCCGGCAGACAGCGGCCGGCGTGCAGACAGGCGCCGGCGCCGGCCTCCGCGCACCCGTCCCGCTCCACTTCACACAGCAAGCCGCGCCACCCGCCGGCTGGGACACAGTATAGTTACCGGTGGCGGTACAGTCGCAGGTATAGTTCCCGGCGGCCGGCAGACAGCGGCCGGCGTGCAGACAGGCGCCGGCGCCGGCCTCCGCGCACCCGTCCCGCTCCACTTCACACAGCAAGCCGCGCCATCCCGCCGCGCACTCGCACCGCGCCGGCTGGGACATACCATTCAATCAATCAATCAAACCAACAAAAAAACAATCAATTATTTATTTGCGTGAACACAAATCACAGGGAAAATTTTAAAATAACATATAATAAACATTTTGCGTTCAATTTCTTAACACTATAAAATGCATGTTGTAACAACCACTGTGTTACAACCTGGCTACGCCGCGCCGGCGATACTACTCGGGAGATTACACTCGCATACCTTCATTATGTATAGCGCAGGTACGTAGCTAAATAAAGACTAAAGAGAAGCGGACCAGGAGTAAAACCTTGTGGCACTCCACATGGAAAAGGTAGAAAAGTCAAGGCAATCTAGTTTATGATCTCAGTGTGGCATCGATTAGCTACTACGAGGTAATCCACGCTGTGTAGTGTTAAAATCCTGACTGCTTAGAGATTCTGTCATGAAAATAGTGTCATCTATGCAATCATAAGCCTTGCCAAAATCGATATAGATCTGATCATTGGAGTCCCATATCATAAATAATTTCCGAATCCCTAAATGATGGTGAACTGTAGATTTAACTAAGTATAAATATTTACCGTAGAATTAGAGATGCATTCCCCGTGCACACAGGGCGTCACCTCGCAGAAGGCCAGCTCGCAGTACACTCCCTGGAACCCTTCCAAGCACGTGCACGTGAAGTTGTTACCGGTCGGCGGGACTGGAACATACACATGTATTGTATGAGACTTGGTTTGATTTATCCTATTCTTTCTTTATTTCTTTCATCTGTGAGGGAGTGGTCTTAAGCGTTTACTACAGTTGTTTTCTTGGCTGATAAATATCGAACCAAACGCAATGGCATCTAATTTTAAGGCGTCTGGAACTGGTAATGCAAACGCTTTTACAGGAACATCATAAACCAATCGCGTAGGTAGATCCAGCGTGCCACTGTACCTACTCACCGGGCGGAGTATCCGCGCAGGTGCCGCGGGCGGGCGCGCAGGGCCGGTGCGCGCACGTGCGGCGGCGCGGCGTGTCGCACGTGTCGCCGCGCCACTCGGCGGGACACGTGCACGCGAACCCGCCGCGCAGGTCGCGGCACGTGCCGCCGTGCTGGCACGGGCTCGACGCGCACTCGTCGATGTCGCGCTCGCAACTGTAACACGATCATAACGTACAGAATAACAAACACAAGTGGGTAAGGTAGGCGGGATGGCGAGGGCAACTCACAGCTCTCCCTCGAATCCAGGCGGACAGACGCAGGAGTAGGTGGCCACCTCGTCGCGACACGTCGCTCCGTTCTGGCACTGGTTGTCCACGCACTCGTCTATGTCGATCTGTAACATGTACAAGGTACATCATTATTTCAATTCACATATTAATTGTGCGTAACTACATTTTGGAGACTGTACGAAGGAATTACACGATCTTATTCCTCCATCTCCCTTCTTTCATCGGACATCAAGACGCACCAAAACACGGCACCCTTATATGGTTGAAATTTCATCAACCCACACTAAGCGTTATGCTATGCACTTCACTGTGCGAACAGGCAATGAGTGGAACACCTTGCCTGCCTCCTTGTTTCCAGTTATGGTTTGGGAGTCTTCAAGTTTAGAGTGAACAGGTATCTTCTAGGCAAGCATGCACCATCGTAGATTGCGTCGTCACTTTCCACCACGTGAAGCAGTGGCCAAATGCTTTGCTCTATAAATAAAAAAATTGAAAAAGCCAACATCGTCAGCAATATTTTTCAGGGCTAGTTTATAGAAGTGAATGTGTCATCAGTACACTTTTTAACTCCGAATCGTTTAACATCACCATGCGTTATCTTTAGATGCACTGCAACCTCGGCACGGCCGGATACCCCGTATAGCTAGAGCGGGTCCCGGTCGGTAGAGTACGAGTAGGTACCTCGCAGTAGTCGCCGCGGTAGCCGGGCTGGCAGAGGCAGGCGTAGGAGGAGCGCACGTCGGCGCAGTGGCCGCCGCTGGCGCAGTCGGCCTCCAGGCAGAGCACGCAGCCGAGCCCGCGCGCGGCGCCCCAGGCGCGGCCGCGCACGAGCGCGTAGTGCGGCTGCGCGGCCAGCAGCGCGGCCGCCGCGCCCACGAACAGCTCGTGCTCCGTGAAGTACGGCAGCAGCAGCGCGCCCACGTGCACCGCGCCCACGCAGCCCTGCACGCACGCACGCACCCTCACACAAAGTGTTTTCGAATAAATCGAAATAAAAAGATTACTTACAATATTTTTTTTAAATTAATATTATAATAGACTAGCATTACTAGCATTATAATAGATAATTGAACTTCAAATAAGGAATTCAAATAAGACGCCTAAATGAAAAAACTCTATAGAAAAACGATCCGACTTTTTAGTAGCGAAAAGTTACGATTTACATTAAAAAAAACAGGAATACACGGTATTAGCAGTTATGTTTTTTTACTATGACTTTCTTACCTTAAAATACTCTCCATCGAGATTATCGCCGGTGAAGTTATCTCCCTCCATGTACTCCAGTTCGTTCATATCCGTCGAGCTCTCCAACTGGACGGATACAACCCTTATTATAGTTAGTTACTTATCATGTCGTGAAAACTGTACAGAGAAATCAGGCAATATGTCCCTTATCACACAAATAGGGGTCAATTAAAATTAGGGGAAATACATTATCTGTGAAAATTTCAACTTTCTAACTATCACGGTTCATGAGATTTTGCCTATTACCTACGCGTGTCCTATAGGTAGATGGTGAGAGGCTAGTGGTAACCATGAAATAATATTCGCATCAATAGCACATATTTAGTTTATTTAATTTTTGGAATAGATACAAGTGTACAGCACACGCGTAAGCTGACGACTGAGTGTCGTCGATATTATTATACGAATAATACAAATATGAGAAGTGCATTGGTAGGCACAAGATACAGCCTGGAAACAGACGGAGAACAGCGGAGCCTTAGTAATAGGGTTCGTTTTACCTCGTAACCCGAGCACGGAACCCTAAAAAACGACTATTATAATAGTTTTTGCACAATTTTCAAAAAAGGTTATGAAGAAATAAGGACTTAATCAACATCCCGTTCGGAACTGAAGCACACAACAGTGTGCTATGTAGTGTCACAGGGGAGTGCGCTCGGTCCTGTGGTATAGTTCCTGTATACATGTGGTGGGTGTGTACATACGAGCGCGGCGGCGGCGAGCCCCCGGGGGCGCGGGATCCCCCCGAGGTGCAGGTCCCCCTCGGCGAGCAGGGCCTGCCAGGCGCGCGCGTCGATGGCGCCCGTCAGCCCCACCTCCTCGCGACCCTCCGCGTCCACGAACGCTCCTGCCGACCACACCACACGTCCATCAAGTTAGTTTGCCGTGGTTCTAATCCGGCTCGAAGGACCACACAATATGTAGCGTGCGTGGAAGGTTGCAGAATGTAAAAGATAACTATTGTTCGTCACGTTAACTTATTCACTGGTTGATGTGTAAAACGTTATGTATGTTTTTGAATACCCATTCGCCGTAGTGGAAAGTGTACTGACGGTAACTTGAATTCCCATAAATTAGGTCAATAAATCGAGCGAACATTTCTGACGAAGATGTTTGGTATTACACCAGACACGATCCATTACACACATATACACAGTATATGATCCATCAAGTAACTATAAATAAAAGGATAACAGACGAGACATGAGTGCAAAAGGCCAGGAGCTAGCCAGGTGAAGCCTTGTGACCACTCATCCGTGATGTGGTATAAAAGAATAGCAGAAGAAACATGAGAGGGGGAGGCCGGGAGCTAGTCAGGCGAAGCCTTGTGCCCAGTAATCCGTAATGCGGTCCTGGGCCACAGCCGCCAGTGCCCCACTGACCCGTGATGTGGTCCCGGGCCACGGTAAACCGCAGCGTGGTCCAGTGCAGGTGGTCGCGCGCGGCGCGCAGGTGCCTGGGCCGGGGCAGCGCGCCCCCGAGCCGCCAGTGCACGGACACCTGCTCCTTGAACACGCCCACCGTGAACGACGCCGACCCGTTCGCAGACTCCGCGTGGAACAGCGTGCCGCCCTTCTTGCTCCTGCGGACCAAACCAACGACCAGTGTCATGCCGGGGGTACACTCTCGCCTCGCGTCTCGCGCGCGAATCTTAATAAGCTGTGAAGACGAACCGATAGTTTCGTCGTTATACAACTTGAACATAATTAACTGAACGCTTTTCGTCAGCGATTTTTGATTGCGGAGAGAAAGTTTGTTGCCCTGCCATTTGCTGATTTTGACAATATTTGGCTGAGACGTTAGGTACATAAATAAGCATGTAATAATATGAGCTAAATTGATAAAAAAAACATTGTGTAGACATAGGGTTATTACGGCTGTGTTCGGAAGGTCCAGCTATATCTATAAAATTAATAAGTAACACCTCTTAGTGGCCAATTTCGATAACATTAGACCAGAATATGTCAGCTTGTAGGTGAGCGTCGTGTTCACTAGTGTGTAGTGTGGAAATTCGGACTTGCACCGCTACATCACAACAATACCCGTAACATGCGTCCGAACTACTTGTAAGGACGACCCAGTAGTATAAGCTCACGCCTTCCATCATGTAGACGCCTCAAATATACTCCAGTACCCCCGAACACCATCTTTCACTAATCACCACCAGAACCTGGACCACCTTCAGAGCTGGCTCCTCCAGCCCAGCTCACCAGACATAGGTAGCGACACCACCAGCGCTACCATGTCATGACTAGTGCAGTGCCAGTAGAGCGCACGCACCTGTAGGTGATGGTGAGCGTCTCGGGCAGGCCGGGCCCGCCGTCGGGCGGCAGCGCGGCGGGCCGCGGCACGCGCAGCTTATAGCTCAGCGTCGTGTTCACGCCGTCGAACGTCGCGTTCGCCACGCACTCGTATCTGCAAGGGGGGAACTGACGTTACACAAATACCCGCTGGTTACCTGCGGCGTGAATACCTCCAAGTTTTATTTCCACGGTAACGTTTGACGATATAATTTACAACAAAAATTGTAGAGTATTATTTATATTATATAACTTATATTCAATAAGAACCATATGATGTTTACCCGTTGTCGAGGTTCCGGCAGTGCGAGTTGAGCGGACAGCCCTGCAGCTGACAGAACTCCACCTCGGAGCATTGCTTGCCTTTGTACCCGCGGGGACACGCGCACCTGCCGAGACAAATACACGGAATAAATGTAACATCATTATTTCCTTATTTAAATGAATAATGTTTACCGAGGAGCTATTAGAGGAATGCGAAGGCATAGTCACGTGAAGACCAACAGAGAAGTGCACCAGCGGCGCGGTACTCACGTGAAGTCGTTCCAGGTGTTGGTGCAGGTGGCGTTGTGGTGGCAGGGGCGCGAGGCGCAGGCGTCGTCCGACACGACCCCGGACAGCACGCCGGCGGGGTCCAGCGACACGGACCCGAACGGGGCCGGCAGGGACAGGCCCTCCTCCACCAGCGGGAAGAACTCCACTATCGTCACGTTCACGCCGTTCGAGATCTGACGCAACGATCGCACAACTCTACATACTGCACAACTTTACTGTGACATATTTATGAGGTTGGCCGGTTATGGAAAAGTAACTTAAATATTTTTAGACTTTAATCCGGCTATTGATGCTGTAGATCACAAACTACTATTAATAAATCTTGACCACTGTGGACTTGAGAGATTAGGGTACTAGTTATTCTAGTCATGTTTCACAGAATAAAATATTTTTGTACGGGAATCAAGGCTTTTGTGCATATAAATAAGGTCCAGCGCATTGGTGTGCCTCAGGGGACTATACTTTGTCCAGTTTTATTCACATTTACTCTATACAACCAAATTCATCAATCGGTTCACAATAACTGCTGCTTACCTGTACATCCTGAATAACACCCTTGAAGTAAGCAGAATCATCTGGTTGCGGTACGGGCGGTAATGTAGGCTCCGGCGTCGTCATCGGCGGCGGCGGGACTGTCGGCGGTGGGGACGGGAGGAGAGGGGACGTAAGAACGGGGGACGGGAGAAGTGGGGAGGGGAGAAGCGAAGAGGTGGGAGCGGGAGCGGGGGCGGGGACAGGGGCGGGGACAGGGGCGGGGGCTGATACTGCTGTTAGTGCTAGCGCCTCAAGGGCGGGCGGTTGGGGTATCGGAGGCGGACCGCCGAGGTATAACACCTGCAAACAAAACAACGAATTTCAGTTTTGGCGGGAACGCGGTAAAGTTCACGTCGTTGCATTGTATGTTTAAAATTGGTGGCGTTTTACGCATTAAGTGCTGAATTACCAGCATGAGTGAGAGCAAGTGATATAATGTGGTGAAACGTGATTGATGTTTCCAATACTCCATAGAAGCTTCTAGTAAAGTTGCCACCACTTTGCTGGAGCATGATTTAGACTGGACTATGACTAGGACTTTGCGTGAAATATTTTGTAACACGATGAAAATATAATACTTGACACTGGCTAAATACACTATGTGTGGAGCCAAAATATAAGAAAAAAACAACAAAATCAATTTTGAATCCTAATCTAATTCTAATTTAGAATGGGGGCGGTAAGGCCTGCACTGACGTCCCGCTTGGGGTGTATTGTGCATTTCCCCCTCCAGCATCTACCCAAGCCAGCCCAACTCCTTGAAATAACGGAGTGCGGCTTTGGGGTGCTGGCATAACTGCTCCAGTGTTGGCGTCGCAGATGGTGACGCTGATGAGTGGTTACAAGGCTTATACGCTTGTTCACGCATTCCGGTTTTAATTCTTATCTCTTCCGTGGCCTCGCAGTGAAACATCACATGCTCTACGGTCTCGTCCTCCTGCAGGCAGCCCCTACAAAGCGGACTGTCTGTTGCTCCAGTTTTATTCAAATGATAATTTAAGTTGCAATTACCCGTAATAAGGCCTGTGATTAGGCGGAGGTCATGCCGCGTAAGCCGTAATAAGTTGTTCGTCACTTTTCTATTGAGAGTAGGAAAAGCTGACCTAGCATGTCTGCAATCAGTTCTCCTATCCCATAGCTTTTGCTGTTCTTTTTCCGTGTGACGATTTTGAATCCTATTCAGAGAGGGGTAAATTAAATTTTGGTTTAGCAGTGTCGCACCTGTGCATCGATGAATTTGGCTGCCGATATCGATTTCCGGAAGTACTCCGTTCCGTTGAGCTTCACTTGTACTAGCGTGGAGTTGCGCACCACCTGAAACAAGAAAGGAACGTTCTAATCTAAAAGAACCGAGACGAACTTAATTATATGTCGTCTGGTGTTGAGAAAAATGATGCCAAAAATAAATCAATTTATGATGAAGGTGGAATGTGGTAGGCGAATAAGTTGATTGTAAAAGGTGAAGCATAAACATGACACCACTTGTCACGGGAGCAGAAAAGCATGACATTTCGACCTTGATACAATCAATCACATTATGGACATTTTGACATGTGAACCAAATCGTGCAGAATGCAGACCGCCAAACTATATGTAATAAATACTAATAGTGGGTCAACTCTTTTGTTATACCGCAATATACCTAAAAGGTCGTCTCGACCTTAGTGGGGCTACCGTGTACCGGTAAGCCAGTGAAGCTAGCCGGTACTACCGCAGACGGTGCGGGCAGGAGGGGGATACCGCACCCGCACGTTCCTCCGTCTAGCCGCCCGAGTTGATTCACTATTAGTATATATTACACTATGTTAAGTGATGGTACCGCGGTATGGCAGACGTACGTCTATGAGATGCAGGTGTCCGTTGTCGAGGCGCGTGCCGCCGACGGTGTAGTTCTCCGGCGTCTGGTTGAGCCGCAGGTGCACCAGCAGCTCGCCGTTCTCCAGCGACGCGCCCACCTGCGTCTCGTCCGTCTGCCCGTATCTACCGACACAACGCAACCGTACGAGGATGCTAGAGATGATGACTCATGTGATGATGGTGTTAGTTTGCCATTGCCGTGGTACATGGGTTCCTGGATGATTTAGTTTTCGGCGAAAGAAAATACTATTTCTTTCAAAAGTTATCTTTTTTATGGTTAGCATAATTTGGTTAATGTTTATGATTTTTATAGCAGTATCGCCTGCTCAGCGTAATCTACAGATTCTGATTTTAATCTGCGATACTGCTATAAAAATCACAAATATTGATTTGGAAGGCGTTATCTGTACAGCATTTGATGTAATTTGACCATGCTGGTTGGGATGATTCTTAAGAATCACTCAATAGATGGCGCTACCAACCCCGTAAGTTGGTGTAAAGGTGAAAGAAAAATTCGGACATGAGACCACTTGTCACGGTAGCTTAAGTAAAGCATGTCCCGGCTTGAGGGATGGATGGATGCGGGTTCAATCCCCGTTCGTGATTCTAATTTTTCCTTTACAAATCAATCTGTATATTTTGGTTATTCAAGCAAATCACAAGTTGTAGAAAAAATAATATGATGAATGGTTCTAGTGCTTGTTCACGTGTGTTACCATTTTTAAATTAAGAATCTGTTGTCGAATACTTACCAATGTATCTTTTATTGGCAATTTGATACCCTGTTCTGGGCCTTTATTCTCCTATCGATTGCAAATGAAAAATACTTTTCATAATAATTATTTATTCTATGTTTAATTTTTTTATCATTTTTATTATTTTCTCATTTATTATTTTAAATAAGGGCCTTACTCATAAACACTGCTTAAAGTTAGCCAATGCTTTAAACCTTCTGTCAACTTTTGACTATATATATATCACGCGCGAAAATGAAACGGGAAATTGTAACACTGGTTAACTTTAAGCAGCGCTTATAAGTAAGGCCCTGATTGTTTATATTTTAAAGTATGGTCAATTCAAAGACTTTTTATCCAGACCACTAACACGAAATTAAAGCAGGGCAAAACCGTACACACCACTTTGGGTGTGATTGATTCTCAGCTGTCAAATCAGTCGTTACTTGGGTGTGCTTTTGAATACATACCAAAAAAATGGCGTCTTGCGTGATAAAACTGTGCCGAAATCACTCGAGGCACGAATCACAGAAGCACACGATCACATTTCACTTGTAAGTGGCCTTAATCATGTAGTTTATAAGATTATTTTAATTATTTCTATTAGACGAAGAGTTAGAACCATTTTACAATAAAAAGTTGACATGTCAAAATTAGTATTGCCACACGACATCTGAATAATTACCCGATTTCTTTTGTATGAATTTCCAACAGATCCATGTCTAGCTGATCGTTGGATAAAAGTAGTTCGAAAAAGTCGAAATGAAGATTGGTGGAAACCTAATACTCGCTCAACAATATGTTCAGCGTATTTCTATAGTAAAGAACACACAGAACACAGAAGTGCAATTACTGATAATAGTTTTATTGTCAACTATAAACGTTCCACGCGCCCACTGTTTTTCCATTTTTAAGGTTATTTTTTTATCCTAAATTTTTTTTTTACATGTGTGGATAATTCACACATCGCCATCTAGCCCCAAACTAAGCATAGCTTGTACTATGGGAACCAGATAACTGATACAATACTTTTATACATTTTTGTTTGTAAATACATACATAGAATACAATATTACACCCAGACGCAGAACAAACATCTATGTTCATCACACAAATGTTTGTCCCGGGTAGGAATCGAACCCACAACCCTCAGTTCAGAAGGCAGGGATACTACCAACTGAGCTATCGGGCCCGTCAAAAAAAATATGAAACATTATTTTGGTTGAGGCCCAGGGGGTCTAGCAAAGATCACAATCGCTAACGCTAACTACAAAAATGTATCGAAATGACATTCACTACGGAAAAGTTAGCGATTTCCGAAATGTCATTTCAGTACATTTTGGAGTTAGCGTTTGGCGTTAGCGTTAGTGGTTGGTATCTTTGCTGGACCCCCTGTACCTACATAACTGTTGTTCTTTAATCCCTTTAACTTGGTAATATTGAAAAACTCGTGAGTTATTAAAAGAAATGTTGGATAAACTGCTGGTTTTACTTAATTTGAATCCTTTTTATTAAAAGATTGCATGAGGTATCTATAGACCTTTTTCTTGTCTATAGATAGTAGTATGATGGTAATTAATTTTATTATTTTATATTTTTTTAATGTAGGCTTTATATAATTTTTATTATTTACATTTTACATCTAGCTAGATTTTTATTTAGGTACCCGACTAAATCGGGTAATACTATTTATATGGTATGTTGAAAGAGGAACTGACATTAGAAGAAAAAAAAAATGTGCTCTATGGTTTGATTCATGATCAAACAAGGTTAAGTATGGAGACTTCTGTTCTGGACCTATGTAATAGAGGGAATTCTGTGGGTTAATTACAGCTCAATTTCCCACAATGCTTCTTTGTAAGTGGATGAATTCCATGAATTAACTTGAAACGAATCAGGCACCGTGTGTTTATTAATGAAATTCGGGATGTCCAATAGCATAATCGTAAGCATGATTATTTCATCGCGCCGCTACAAAATGAAACCTTGGCCCGCGCACATCGTTTAGTACTTGTAGTCTTATTACGGTAGCTTAAGTAAACCATATCCCGGCTTGAGGGATGGATGGATGCGGGTTGGAGACCCGCTCGTGATTCTAATTTTTCCTTTACAAATTTAATCGGTAGTAGTGTAGTGTGTAGCATACCTGGGCAGCGTCCCGAGGTAGAAGATCTGCCCGGTGGGCTTCCTGGTCATGACGAACATGGAGATGTCGAGCGCGGCGAGCACGGCGCGGCGCGCGGCCTCCGACACCTGCACCGTGACCACGCTCCGCGCGCGGGCCGCCTCCTGCCCGAACGTCGCCGCCGTGTAGTCTGCGGGCGGCCGCCTAGGTTACATCTACCGAGTGCAGGGCCGAGACGGTAACACTTCACGTCTACTGGTCTGCCGAACCTAACTCTGCACTCGACTATTTTGGAACCCCCAAAAACATTTTCATATAGCGATCGGTTTTTTATGTGATTATCTGTCAATTTCATAACATGTCAGTCTATTATTCGATTTGAATTTTCTGATTGGTTGTGTTTTAGAAAAGAAGTGTTTCAACCGATTAGTGTTATAAAGTTTTTGGAAGTATGATACCATATACAAGATTTTATATTACACCGATTTTGAATCACTGCATAGTTAGCTACAGACTATAGCAACAGGCCGAGAGAGTCATTCGAACCCTATTCTATTTCCTAGACCGAATACTCATCTCCCACCTCTCGGTACCGTCTCGCTCGCTCACTCGGTGGATCTGAACACGCGAACTCGGCGACCACTCTCCACTCGAGGCGTACACGTCAATTTTTCCTGGGTTTTTCGCCCGCACGTGGAGTTTAGAAACGTAAGAAACCCACTGTCTCACCGTAATTTTAAAAATACGTTAAACACTCACTCGGGCACAACAATATCTCGGTCCACTGACATTTTGCTGTCTCGCCATTCTACTCGGTAGGTGTAATCAGGGCTTTACTGGCGATGGGGCACGCGTTGTACTCACTGTACTGGCAGGTGGTGCCGAGGTAGGGGCGCGGACAGGCGCAGGAGTAGGAGGACCAGTTGTCCTCGCACACGCCGCCCGAGCGGCACGGGTTGGGCGTGCACTGCGGCCTGCGCGGGCACGAGGCCAGCACGCCGCGCAGCACCGTGCCCCGCCGGCCTTCCTCCGGCCCCGGCCCCGCCACGCCCTCCGCCGGCGGCTCCTCCGGGAGCACCTGCACAACGTACCACTACGTTACCTACCACGGAATACACTCTAATTCAGTTTTTTTTGCTCTGTAACCTCCTCTAATCCAAATGAGTTGTAGTGAGGTAGACTAATGAGACTATTCTATTTCTATTCGAAATAGAATATTAATTAAGCCTATTAATTGATTAATCGAAGAAACCTCGAAGCCAGAAACGATAAATATGCAAATGATTATCGTTTTTGTTAAGAGAGCTCCTTTCTATTTGAGGATAAAAGTAATCATTGTCAAACTTGATTGACCTCAGGAAAATAGCATTGCCACAATTTTGGACAATAAGTTGAAATACGCGCAGAGCATGCACTTACTGTTTGTAGATTTTAGCAAAGTAATTTCTTAAATTTATGAAGGATATGTGATCTGGCTGTGATGAAGTGATACAATGAATATGAGGTGAGAACAGTGAGAAGTTGAGCAGGTAGATACCGGTTGTCCGTTGACGACGACGTCCTGGAAGCAGCCGACGAAGAAGTTGGGCCCGTGCGTGAGCGTGGCGTAGGACGAGCCGGCGGTGCCGAGCCGCGTGCTCGGGAACGACGTCACGCTCGAGTTGAACGCCTCCAGCTGGCTGATCGGGTAGATGGTCTGCTCCTCGTTGGCCGCCAGCACCAGGTGCGACGAGTTTATCGTCACGAACACCTGCACGCAACCGGTCAACGTTAAAAGGGACCTCTCTAAAGGTAGGCGACGCCTTCGGTTTTGCAAATCTGCTTATGCTATGTGTTTGATCCCGCGCTTGATGGGCCGGCGGTTCGCAGTCACGCGCCAGTGCCGTGCCCAGTCTGTCTGTTCGGTTTATAGCGGCGGCCGTGCCGCGCGGGTACTTTTTTGGTGATATTTTTGGAGCAATTTGCGCAGAAAAAGCGTGTGAGCGCGTGTAGCTAATTTTGGTGGTTCGTTGGTGGACGTAACAGTGCAAAAAGATTCGTTTTGTAATCGGCGACGGGCCGAGCCGCGGTGTAGGAGTGTAAGTGCTTGTGTGCGATAGCGTGACCTCTGCTGCGTTTGTTGCTGCATCATTGGTTATGTGGGCCAGGCGCGCGCCGGCCTTAGTACAGCGGCTTCGGAGGTGATGAAACGCAGCGCAGAGGTAAAGTAAGAACTTTACTAATATATATTTAACGCGCGTATCGCGGTATTGTAATTTCAATCTGAGACCTATTTTTGAGCTTAGTTGAAACAGCTTTTCTATTGTGCCTCAATATTGCATTAAGATTATTTACATATTTTTATTTAGTTTGAGATGTGTTAGGTGCACAGTTATCATTCACAAATCCATCGCACCAACGTTTTACTGGTTTAATGGATACGATTAAGTATATATATAAACTTATTAAGAAAGGCAAAAATGCATACAAAAGTAGGACAATATCCCAAAAATATTTGCTAAAAATGTTTGATCCAGATTCATAGGCAAGAAAATTACTCAACCGTTCCCTAAAGACGTCCACTGCTGACCATATACCTTCCTCATACACTGCCACTTTGAGCAGCTTGCCTTTCGCATCCAATGACAAAACATACAGTTCAAACATACAAAAAATAGGTACCTTCTGCCAGTTGCTATCGTTCAAGTTGGATCCAATAAAGACTCCCTCCCACTTGTTGAGCAGACTGGAGTGGAGGTTGAGGCGGCCGTTGGAGAGCTCCAGGAAGAAGTATGTGAGGCCGCGGCCCATGGCCAGCAAGCCGTTGCCGAGCGTCGTCTTGAACCGGAACGATATGTCGTACCCTTCCTCGCGGGACGTGTTCACCTCCGCGTAGCTGCTCTTCTCCAGGGACATGGTGGTTATCTGGGGGACCGGGACTGGATCAACTACTTGCTAATACATTTTTAATAGTTCAAGTTTTAACAGTTAATAACAAGGGACCTTTGCCTTGGGGTGTTAGAAACATATTAAAAATGGAGCGAACGATCGTAAAAGTTTGCTTGCAACTATAAAATATGGAAAATGTTTTAATAGTAATACAACATTTAGGAAATGAAATTAGGTCTTGCATTCAGGTGTTTAAGAATCTTTGAAAACATGGTGCTGCCAAAACAATTGTAAAAGGCGAAGGATAAGTACGTTTGGTATGAGAGATAGCTTGTCACAAATATATGTAACGACCCGGCTTTTGGGGACGGGTGGATGCAGGTTCAAATGTCAATCATGAACCAAAATTAAATTTTACAATGAATCGGGCGACACACATGAGCGTTAAATCTACAGGTACTATAAAGACCCTATATCAGCAGACTTCCGTTAATCCACCTATCAATTTACATGCTATAATGTTAGTGGTCGTCTCATCAAGCAGCCAGGGACGGCACGTAGAGTCTGAAGCAACTTTAATGGCGGCTGTGAAGTGCGCCGCAAGCCCCCCGCACGCTGCGCACATTTCATTTTTGCTACTACGCAGTGTTTTGGACCGATTTCACAACTGCCATTATGTTTGGCTCCTACTCTAATGTTGTTGTTGTGTATACAGGGTGGACTTGTCAAGTGGGCGTAGCAGGTCAAATTCGAAACTATGAAAAATAACGAAAAGTACTTAAAGGAGTCCTAGGCCTGAATTCGAAGAATAATAAAACTGCATCATTGGATTTTAAAAAGTCAAAAGTCCCAGGCAGGGATCGAGGCGGCTGTTGTTGTGTAGTGTGCATACCTTCTCGCAGGTGGTGCCGAGGTGTCCGGGCGCGCAGGTGCAGTTGAACCGGTGCTCGGCCTCGTCCCGCAGCCAGGGCAGGCAGGTCCCGCCGTGCCGGCACGGCTGCCCGCGGCACCCCTCCAGCACCACGGTGCAGTTCTGCCCGCCCCACCCCTCCGAGCACGCGCAGTAGTACGACGCGGGACCGTCGATGCATCGCCCGTGCTCGCATGGCTGGTATCTGGACACAACCATATACATGGTTACTGTTATACTATCTGAGTTTGAATTGGCATATTATCCCGAAAGGGGGTAAATCTACACTCCAAGGTAGACAATGTTTCTTCTACGATTTTTCTAATAGGTTTTATTGAAGAATTGCCTTGTAAAGTTGACGTTCGAAGATAGCCTTAGCGCAGCTAGGTGGTTGAACATCGTCCTTAACTAAATGCACATAAATGAGTTTAACGACCTGTGTTGAGAAATGAATTTATAGTATCTTGTTAACACTCGTAGTCAGCGATCGCACGTGCAATTATGTTAGTGGATTTATTTTTTACCATCGAGGTTCGAAAACAAGCAGTTTAAAGTAAGGCTCTCATAACTTGTGGGCCATCATGGTCCCAGTCCCCCCCTTTTCAAGATAACATACCAATTCAAGGTCACCTTGCACAACATGATTTGACTTCTCTGTGAAAAATAAACTAAAATAGTAACGAATAAAATAAAAAAATTGCATATTCAGTACAACGATACAATAAAAAATGTGCACATTATGGATATGTTCATCGTTCGATAGAATTACGGCGTAGTTGATAGCAGGAGCTGTGTTTAGCTCGAGCTCGTGTTTCGCCAGACATGGACAGATTATGACGTGAATAATTGGGTTCCACGGGGTTTGCTTATTTATCTAGTGTCTACTGAACCGACTTTGGACGCGATTTAAACCCAAGTCACATCCTAATTCAATTTTATCATAATCAAGTCAAAATCAGTACTGTAAATCAATACTGTACTGATGGCACTCACCGCGCGCACTCGTCGATCTCGGTCTCGCAGTGCGGGCCCTCGTACCCCGCGAAGCAGTCGCAGCGGTACTCCCCGACGCCGTCGACGCACTGCCCGCGGCCGCACGGGCCGCTCGCGCACTCGTCCACGTTCACCTCGCACCGCGCGCCGCTCGTGCCCGCCACGCACACGCACTCGAAACTGCAACCACCCAACACCAACACATACTTCAATCTAAAATATTACACATCATCATATTACGTTCTTTCAAACTAAAATACCGGTTTCTCAAAAATTAAGGGGACAAAAATTTGTTCATAATTTCTAATTTCTATATTTTTTGATAATTTTGGTTTTGCCTGCAAACAAAATAGATTTCTTTACAGATTAATTTGTAAAGGCAAAATTAGAGCGAGCGGGGATTGATCCCACATCCATCCATCCCCCAAGCCGGGACATGCTTTACTTAAGCTACCGTGACAAATGGTCTCATGTCAGAATTTTTCCTTCACTTTTACAACCAACTTAAGGGGTTGGTACTTTATACAAATTAATCTGTAGATGACGCTGAGCAGGCGAACTACTATAAAAATCATAAATATAGATTTCTTTGTTTGCCTCATTATTTACTGAGAACTCTTAGCGTAACGTTAATACTCTTTGTTAAGAAATTGAGAGATGCCGGCGATTCCATTTCCGCTTGCAATAATTTGACAATAACGGCGCTATGTCAATGTCATTTGATCGGTTTGACTTTGTTAGTGATGGACAACATGATCCGTAATTATTTTCCCATTTTATCCGGAGTGGCTGCACAGGGCGGTGGGTGCAGCAGCATGCGTACGAGTGCGTCGACTGACCCGGCGGCGTCCTCGAGCGAGAAGGGCTGGTAGAAGTGGTGCGGCAGCAGCATGTGCGGCTGCGGGCCGACGGGCGGCGGCGCGGGCGCGGCGTCGGCGGCGCGGTAGAGGCTCGCGTTGCTGCGCTCCAGGCACACGCCGCCGTGCTGGCAGGGCGCGCCCTCGCACTCGTCTATGTCGATCTCGCAGTTCTTGCCTGACGACAGCGGGCCGGAAATTATTATTATATTTCTGTTTGTGTACCCAAAAATGGGGTTTATATCAGATATCGGAATATCATCGTTGCCAAATGACGATATGACGATATCGCCCTAACGTCTTGATATTCGAACGCCGTAATTACTTAATTAACATTAGCATTTGGACTGTCTATAGGCCATCGCGGTCTATTATACAGTCCATATTATGTTCTTTGTAGTAGGTATAGTGTAGCTAGTTAGTGTGTAGTGCACATAGTTAGTTTTAGTTTAGTTTTCATTATTGTAGTAGTTAGCTTGAGTAATAAAGGCATATTGCCTTTTAATAGACATGAACGATACATGTCCTAGAAGCGCAACGTCTGGATCATAAAATGTCATTATTCAAAATACTCGAAGAAAATGATGTACACTAGATTTTCTATAGATAAAGATAATTTTTTGGGATTTTTGACTAGGTTAGCATAATGAAGTGAAACGTTGGAGAGTACCGGTATATGCCGGGTAGCACTCGCAGTGGTAGTCGTTGACGCCGTCGACGCAGGTGCCGCCGTGCCGGCACGGCTGCGGCGCGCACTCGTCGATGTTGACGGCGCAGTCCTCGCCCGCGAACCCCGTGCCAGTGCACTCGCACGAGTAGCTGTCCAGCCCGTCCACGCACAGCCCGCCGTGTTGGCACGGCTGCGACTGAAATGAGACAAATGTGCGCAACCGTTACCGAGTGACACCATGCCGGGACATCCGCTTAACAAACATGAAAGGACTAAAGACTGCCAATACCAGAAAAAAAGGAACATGTCTGCTTGCCTTTAGGGTTGGAAGAATGTCATTATAACTACATGTGCTATTGAATGCGCAACAAAAAATATTTTTTTAATAAAATGCATCAGAACTTTTAAGACCAATGCAACTTGATCGAAACGTCAAGATAATTAAATAAAACAGTTTTGATTGGTTTCATGTACACAATTATACGAATTTCCAAGTATGTCACCCTATTTTACACACCTACCCTTCCTCTCATTACTTTTAACTTCACATACTTAAAACACGTAGGTACTAATATTATTTATTCTGATATATAAATAGATAAGTATCATTATTGTTATTATATAAGTACTTGTATTTATTTTATACTATTATATTTTCTGTAGCTGATCAAAATTTAAATTTCTACGGTTTAGAATTGTACTGTGTAATCAAGGATATTATGGATACCTCCTTTGTAAAAGATTGTATAAGTGAATCAAATTTTTGTAGGTCACCACGACACGGGCCTTGAGCCTAGTGTGGGACCGCTGTATATTTTGGAAAACATCTTTTGTACTTATTGTAATATTGCTTATGTTACGTAGCTAATAAGCCTTCTATCATAGAATTATGTAAATAGGGTGAATTATGTGCTTTCGATGTACTGTTTTTCGTCTAAATGTAATAAACTTATTCTTATTCTTATTTATTTTTTAAATAAGATTACTATTTACAATACCATATCAAACTCAGATATCTATGACTAAAACTGTCATCATGTTAGAGAACACAATATATTATACTAATAGCTATCTTTACTGATTTCATTATCGAATATGACGTAAAACGCGGCATTCGTAGAAATAATTACGGCCGCTACCTACATATTTGCCTACAGTACAGTACATTAGTAGTTAGCTCATTGACTGGCGCTAAAAACAATGCATCGTTGGCCGACAATAATAGCAGCTATAATATCAAGTTTGTTACCTTCATGATACGTCAATAGCACAGAGTAATAAACTTGAGAAAATGCAAAACTGACTAGCACAAAAATGCTACTCATCACACGGTTTCTAAATCACGTCACGTCGTCGTTTTGGTAAATTGAAGTTACTATAGAACAGACAAAATTAAATCAGGCCACCCATACCTCGCAATCGTCGATATTGATCTCGCACGTGGTGCCGGTGAGTCCATCTTGACACATGCACGAGAAGCTGTTGATGCCGTCCACACAAGTGGAGCCTGCCGCACACGGATTCGACTCGCACTCATTGATGTTTATCGAACAATCTTTGCCTGGAATCACAATTAAAACAGTGAACACACAAGAACACCAATAAACATATTATGACTGCAATAAAACAATTATGGACCGACCTTCAAAACCATCCATACAAGTACACTCGTAGTTATTTTCCAAGTTCAAACATGTTCCACCGTTTTTGCACGGCGCCGAGAGACATTCATCGATATCTTGCTCGCAGCTGTCGCCCGTATATCCTGCACAAAATGTGAAATTCTGCATAATTATAACTAATCTCAGAATTAACTAGATAAGCTGTTGCAAAATGCACTGTACCTGGTTTGCAGTAACATTGAAAGGAACCGGGAACATTTACACACACTCCGTGATTGCATATTTTAGGCTTCAGTTTACATTCGTCTATGTCTGATTCACAGTACCTTCCTGAAACAATAACAGTATGTCATAAATTATCTAATTGGTCTATGTAATTAATTTATCTAAAAATTTTTTTTAAATATTGTTTTTATAAAACTTAAACCAACCTTTGAGAAATATAAATAAAAGCAATATGTTAATGTGCATCATTTCCATTAATTTCAACTAATTACAACTAATTTTAGCAGGCAATTATGAAGATCTACGACAATGTTAATGTATATAAGTTATTAGAATTAGAAAAACAGTACAAAATGAGTTTACACAGGTGTATCTAAAGGCGTTATACCATTACTGATCATCGTGCAATAAACGGTAACGGTTTTAACATTCCAAAGTATATTTGCAATTTTATAAGTTTTTAACATTCGAAAAAATAAATTGTTTAGATTTAACAAAACCGCAACTAACACGAGAATCCGTAACTGATTACGTAGGAGGACTGTACAGGACATCACTAGCACACTTCAATCGCGTCTTCAGTTACCACCTTGTCACAGTCAAAGTCAAACCGCGACATTGCCAAAGCTGTCAAAGTGAAACTTTAATCTCAAACTGTCAAACTCAAAAATGTCAAAGACCAAAACAATAAAACAACCCGAGCCTCAGTTGATCCAATTTTGTTACGAAACAACATATTTATAAGGAGAAAATGTTTAATAATTTATAAAATACTGTAACGAGTGCGAGACGTGTACTTATGTGTATGATTCGTAGTCATGCTATATCCGATGCAAAGATTTTTGAGGTTATGTAGGCGTCGATCTACTCATGTACAAATTAAGCGTTTTAATCACGTACGCGCGACAAACGGTACCGATAACAAGGAAAACGTAGAGAATAAAGATAATTCAAAGAATTTTAAGTCATTACTTCAAGAATATCAGCATAAAATCACGTTCAACTCATATTTAGAACATGAGAAACTGGCGCTAGGTCACTTCAAATATCATTTGAAAATTCTGAAACGAGCAAAGAAAGAACACGAAAACGAGTTTAAAGAGAAAAGTTTGCCGCCCATTCCCTTAGCGTTGCAATATTATGTGGATAAAAACAGGTTACTCAAGGAAGAAAGTGAAAATGTTATTCCGGAGCCAGAAAAAGCATTCCATTTACCCTTTGCTAACACAACAGAGGTCATAACCGTTGACAAATCACCTGAGACTCAAGCAAATACTGTGCAATTAGATGACAAGGATGGGTTTGATCGATCAGATATCAAAAACTGGATGAATAATTATGAATATTACAATGATAGTGCAGTATTATGCTCTGAAGAATCTGATGATGATCTTGATGGTGAATGGAGTAAATACTACGGTACTCCAGACCGCCAAGCTAGTATTAGTAGAGTGCAGTGCGGCGGGTGCGGGGCACTATTGCACTGCAATGACCCAGCCATACCAGGCTACCTGCCCAGCGAGATATTCTTGCAGAGAGAGGATGAAGAACTGAAGGTTATGGAATGTCAACGCTGTCATTTTCTCAAAGAGTACAATATTGCTCTGGATGTCAATGTGCAACCAGAGGAGTATGAGAAACTACTGCAATCTATCAGGTATATAATTGCAATTTCCTACTTATTCATCTATAAATGTTATGTGTACAAAGAAAAAGAAATGGCATGAACCAAGTATTAATGAATAGTTTTATATTTGTAATGATTATTTTCCAGACACTCCTGTAATTTTAAGACTGGTGTTAGATATTATTGAATTTTCATCAAATATTTGACTAAAATCAAATTTTATGTATTTTTTACAGACATGTGAAGTCATTGGTGCTGCTAATGGTAGATTTGCTGGATTTCCCATGCTCAATATGGCCTGGCATTGTGGACATCATTGGCACTGAGAGACCCATTTTTATTGTTGCCAATAAGGTAACCTTGCCCCTGTTATATTTATTTTTTCTTTATTTTAGGTAAACTTATAGCCAATGAATAAAATCAGTTAATGTATTAATTATTATTATTTAGGTGGATCTACTACCTGGAGACAGCATTGGATACATGAAACGAATCAAAGAATCACTGATGTCAGAAATAAAAAAAACAAAGCTTGCTGAAGCCAACATAAAACATGTGGCGTTAATATCTGCCAGAACAGGCTACGGGGTGGAAGACTTAATTTCTGCAATGTTTAAACAGTGGGTTTATAAAGGAGATGTGTTTCTCGTTGGATGTACCAACGTCGGGAAAAGTTCTCTATTCAATGCTCTGCTGCAATCTGATTACTGTAAAGTGCATGCTGCGGATATCGTCAGGAGAGCCACAGTCAGCAGATGGCCCGGAACCACCTTGAATCTGCTTAAATTTCCAATAAATAGGCCCTCCGGGTGGAAGATATTTGCTAGAACCAAAAGACTGAAACAAGAAGCTCAGCTGATGAAAATGGAAAAAGGTATCCGCAAGGCTCAACTAGAAGGATTACCCGTCAAGGAAACTCCAGCATTGATCGGCCACATAGGAAGATCCTTCTCCATGTTCGTTGATGGAGATGACAGGATCAACCAACAAATAGAGAAACGAAGAATGACAGTTTTGAACGAAAAACATAATCTGCTGGCTCACAGCAAGTGGTTCTACGACTCCCCCGGTGTCATTCATCCGGACCAGGTGCTCTCTCTACTGAGCACCGAGGAGCTGCTCGTTACACTTCCGAAAAAAGTAATCAGACCGCAGACATACTACTTGCGGCCCGGGAACTCGATATTCATAGGCGGGCTAGCGCGCATCGACTTCGTGAGTTGCGCAGAACCTTGTCGGTTCACGGTGTTCTGCGCCGAGACGCTTCCGATCACGGTGACCAAGACGGAGGACGCGGACGAGGTGTACGACAAGTTCGTGGGCACCGAGCTGTTCGCCGCGCCCGCCGGCGGGCCGGAGCGGATGCGGCACTGGCCGGGGCTGCTCCGGCACGGGCCCGAGCTGGCGTTCGACGGGGAGGGGCCCAAGGCGTGCTGCGGGGACGTGGTGCTCTCCTCCGTGGCGTGGGTGGCCGTCACCGCCAAGAAGCGCACCGTGTGCCGGGTCGCCGCGTGGACGCCCGGGGGCAGGGGCGTGCACCGCCGGCATCCGTCCCTGCTGCCCTTCACTATCAACTTGAAAGGCAAGAGGATCCGCGATACGCCGGCGTACATGGTGGGCAAGGTCTTCGTGGAGGACGAGTAATTTGTTTTCTTACCAAGGGATTCATTGTAGATGTAAAATACTTCCCAATATAGTAAATTGAGTCATCTATTATGTGTATTCTTTCGTGATACCTAATGTTGAATCGTTAAGTATACCTTGACGGATATGGAATATGTTTACGCGAGTTATTCAATAGTTTAGATTCCGCATTTACATTCGAACAAATGAATTAAAAAACTTGTTAGCGTCATTGTTTTCTAATGTAGATTTTAAGGTCAATCAACGTGACGAGACGAGACAGTGATTAATCAAACATAAGCCTATCAATGACAAACCTACGCTGGTTATTACGTTAGTTAACGTTGTATAGGTAGAGTGAAGTGATGCACGCACCCGTGGTCCCCGCGGTGCACTGGCACTGGAAGAGGTCCTTCCCGAGCGCGAGGCAGGTCCCGTTGTGGCAGGGCGAGGAGGCGCAGACGGAGTGCGGCGCGGCGGGCGCGCACCGCCAGCCCGCGGGGCCCTCCGCGCACTCCTGGCCCCGCGGGCACGGCGCCGCGCGGCACGCGGGGCCCTCGCACGCCGCGCACGCCTCGCCCGTGGGGCCCGCCGGGCCCACCGCCGCCGCGCACCGGGGCCCCGTCCATCCCGCCTCGCACTCGCACTCGAACCCGCCCGCCTGACGACACAACATAGGTACTTTACATTTACAATACAACCTAGATTGCATCGGTACACGAATCAAAAGCAAGCTCTACAACTCTAGCGCAGACTGGACACCAACGCTTCTATCCCCTATATGTTTTCTTAAACTTCGTGAAGTGAATGAAATGTTTGTGCTCGGTCCAAGCCATGGATGCCGGCTGTGGTGTGTAACAGATTATTTCGTGCATTGAAAATAAAATTATTGCATTAAATTATGTAAAAACGCAAATCAAATATGTAAATAGTAATGAACATGTGTTTCACGCGGTCACACAAAAACGAACTCTACACACTACACGCAACACACAACACAAACATCAACTTACAAACCGTGTCGAAAGGTGATGTCAAACTGTGTAGTTTCAGCGTAACTCCTGTGCTAGTTTGGAATATGTGCAGCGTATCTTCCGACAGAGTAAAGGCAGTAAGGTAGAGTACAGGGGGGGGAGGCCGGGCTGGGCAGGAGGGCGGTACTCACGGGCAGGTCGAGGCAGGCGGTGGCGTGCAGGCAGGGCGCGGCGGCGCAGCGCTCGGCCTTCAGGTCGGAGAGCGCCTTGCCCGCCGCCTGCTCGCAGTACACGCCTGCACACGCACACACGCACGGTCACGCTCCACCCACACCCGGCACACGCGCGACACTACTCGGTGCCGACCGACGCTGACGCTACTTGACGCGCGGGTGGGGGTGAAGCGTCACTCGCGCCGCCCGGACACATGCACGCACAAACGTAAAACATCGAAACATGACAATCGTACAAAATGCAAGCCTGCAAAAATACAACTAACATCGATTACACAACAGACAGTAAAAGGTCTATGGCCTTCACCTAATGAAAAACAAAGCGAGGGCATGTTCACAATTTGAGTTCGATCAAAAAATCAGGTAAAACAGAAAATGATTAATTCGTGAAAAATGGTCCTTCGAGTGTACAATACAAATGACGTCTGTTACGTCCAGCGCAGTAGGAGCCGGCGGCGCGTACAGCGAGGATGGTTGCGCAGGCCAGATGCGACTGGTTACCTTTGTACCCGGGCGCGCAGGAACAGTTGAGATGGTCGGGGGGCGCGAGGGAGCAGGTGGCCCCGTTGAGGCAGACGCCCGCCTCGCACGCGCCCTCCAGCGTGCTGCAGTTGGGGGACGGACCGGGGGCGCCTAGGGAACGAGCCACTAGTTCACTCATGTACTATCCTATTATTATATACATTCTATTCTACAATCTTAAATACAAAACTAGTATGACTCCGCTAACTTATGAACTTTTTTTTAGTTACAGAACAATTATAATGTACATACCGTAAAAACCGACGTCGCAAATGCACATGACTTGTTTAACGACGACTCCGGCTACAGAGTTCATCACACCTGCAATTAGATTACACATTTATTACGAGTAGAATTGTTAACACACTCAATTTTGTTACTCGATTATCATGCTGTCAAAGATGTTCGCAAACGCATAGATTATACAGTATAAGGTACAGTGGTGTGTACTGACAGTGCGACTTGGGCGGGCAGACGACGTCGGCGCAGGTGGGGGCGGGGGCGGGGGCGGGGGCGGGGGCGGGCGGGGGCGCGGTGCAGAGCGGGGGCGCGAGGCCGCGCGCGCACACGCACCGGAACCCGCTGCCGCCCGCCTCCTCCACGCACACGCCGCCCACGCCGCACGGGCCCGCCGCACACGCAGACATCTGCACACACACACACACAGATCATAATATCACCCATTGCGCACTCTGACATTTAAACGTGAAATGCCTATTACTGCCATTAATTATGAAATATGACATATGTAACAATAGCACGGATCCGATCTAAGACTCTGCTGCATAAGTCCGGCTGAATCTGAGGCTTGTCCTGTGCTATGTTGAATTTCAGGGCATCGATCGTTTGCGGTTTATTTGCATGACTTGTGACTTCAGGAAACCACTCAAAAAAGAAGGTCCCCAGGGCACAGTAAGACGGGCACTCACCCGGTGGCAGCGCTCGCCGGTGTACCCGGGGCGGCAGGCGCACACGAACCCGCCGTAGGTGTCGTAGCACTCGCCGTGCCCGCACACCCCGCGCTCCTCCAGGCACTCGTTCACGTTGCTCTCGCACCGCAAGCCACTATACCCTGCAACGTGCAACATTCCAACTGAGCTCGCAACAGAAGTCACGCGCCAAACAACGCTTCCTTTTGTTTCGTGTGCTCGAGAGAGTATACAACTATGCAGTGCGGTGCACTGACCGGTGCCGGTACAGTCGCAGGTGTAGTCGTTGACAGCGTCGACACACCGGCCCCCGTTGAGGCAGGGGTCCGCTGCGCCCGCGCACTCGTCCACGTCCGTCTCGCAGTTGCGGCCCGTGTACCCTGCAGGAACACGAGTGTTCATGTTGTGTGCTCAGTATATGTTGTAACTAGGGAGCACAACTTGCTATAAACACTGGAGAAGAATATTAGTCCAGCCGGGCTAGCACGGACGGTTGACATCTATTCCATGTAAAACGTGAATAAAAAAATTTAAGTTAAAAATATGACTTCTGACATTATTATCCTATTATTATTAATTTGTTGGAAAAATTAGAAACTCGGAACAAAGGCAATCTAAAAAATATGAATTGTTCTTCCGATAAAATTATAAAGTGGCTTGAGTTTTTTCTGTATCGTCACCTACTACAGTAAAAAGTTTAGAAACGCCGAGCTGTAGTTTTCTTATTCGGGGTTATTAATGGAATTATCGCGAAAACTTAATTAAGGTGTTAGGTAATTAAAGAAAAGACAGATCCTTTGTTGTGAGATTGTTCTAATATGTGTGCAGCGCGTTGTTGTTGTTGACATGAAATTTTTATTTTTTAGATTAATTACAGTTTAATCAGATTGACCGTATACCTAGTTATTGATTGTGTGTGTATATATTACCTACATTGACTTTAACTATATTTAGATTATTATTATGTATACTTAGATAGCTAACTAATAATTTTATGTTTTATTTCATTGTATGCTGACTTACGCTATTGAATTGGGAAACTGTAATAATAGTTGTAATTTGTTTTGAATAAATAAAATAAACTTAATTGGTGCCAATCAAAATTTTCTAACATTTTAATCTAAGCTTTCTAAACATGGACCTAATCATCTGAGAAAAAATCAACGACTTTATTTTATAGGTTACGAGCCAAATACACCCTACTGGCACTGAGTGTATAGTGGAGAGTAGAGTCTACGATAGAGTTACCTGGTGGACAGGTGCACACGTAGCGGTCGGCGCCGGGCGGCACGCTGCAGCTGCCGTTGTTCCGGCACGGGCCCGCCACGCACTGCGGGTCCAGCGACACCTCCTGCTCGCAGTACTGCCCTGCGCACCGGGACACACCGCATCTTACACCGACTACTATACTATCTGACTTTCATTTGGTATATTATCCCGAAAGGGGGTACATCTACACTCCAGGGTGGACAATTTTTCTTTTACGACTTTTCTTAATAAATCGTTTTTCATTGAAGAAATGTCATGTAAAGTTTACGTTCGAAAATAGCCTTAGCACAGCTGGGTGGTTGAATTTCGTCCTTGACCGAATGCTCATAAACGAATGGAATAGAAATGAATTCATAGTATCTTGTTAACTCTCGTTAGCGATCGCACGTTCTGTGAGGGGATTTACTTTTTACTGTGGAAGTTTGGAAAGACGCAGTTTCAAATAAGGCTCTCACAAATTGTGAGCTATCATGGTCCCGGTCCCCCCTTTCGGGATAACATACCAATTCAAGTTGAGCTTGTACAACAAGACGTGGGTTAGACATGAACAGTAGCACAGTAGAGTGCAGTACCGTGGTAGTTGGGCGTGCAGTCGCAGGTGTAGTCGCCGCGCGCGTCCTCCCGGCAGCGCGCGCCGTGCCGGCAGGGCGCGGAGGCGCACGGCGCGCCCGCGTCCACCTCGCAGTTGTTGCCCGAGTACCGCGCCGAGCAGTGGCACTCGTACCTGCCGGTGGGACCCACGCCTTCACACCCGACCGACACGCAAACTGTGCGGACTCCGTTATATCAACGTTAGTTACGCAGACGACATGGTGCTACTTAACCTCAATGTCAAACTCACTTCATTTATTGCAAATAGTATAGTAGTAGTGTTTAGTACTTTTACTAGAGTGCTTAATGCCAAATACAACAAATCTATTTTCATAAATGATAGATGAGTTTGTAAAGTAATGAAGATCTATTTCCCACTCTCAAACTGATAGAACGACAAGTTTAGCGAGCAATCATTTTGTTTAGATACTATCAGATCTATGTGATACGAGAATATTATAACAAATTTTAACTTCAAAGATTTACGATACTTAGAGAAAATTACCTGTCATGTCTCGAGATGCAAGTCCCGTGTCTCATGCAGGGCTCGTTGTAGCAGTGGTCTTTCGGAGGTATCCTCAACACGTCTTTTCTATCTTTACCTGAAACAGAAACAGCCTTTTCTCAATGTATGCCTATTACCTAAAGTTAGAATGGTCACATTAATCCCTACATCCATTAAAATAGTATAAAAAATTATGAGCGATTGATGATATGTTATTAGTGAAATCTGTTGGGGTTTTTTAAAGTAACGGTAACATTGTTATGTTTATAAAAACTTTTCCCTGTATGCACTTATGGATGCACTTTTATAAGAATTAAGGTCAAAGGAAATACCATGTTTCCCGCTGAAATAGAAGCGATTAAATGTTTCCGAAACCCCAATGTAACAGTAACAATAACTAACAGTCGTCGGTGGTGAGCGGGCAGTGTCCGAAGATCACGTTCCGGTGATGTGCAGGCGCGGCGGCGGCGTGGAACTCGAGCTGCGGTCCCTCGTGGATGCAGCCGCTGAACACGTTCCCGACCAGCAGCACCGCGCCCGCCGCTTCCAGCGCGCTCGCCGACAGCAGCTCCGGGTTCCACGTCACGTTCGATATCACCTGGCCGCAACACGCAACACAACAACTCACACTATATCATCATCATCAACAACCTGAACACGTCTACTGCTTAACACAGGCCTCACAACAACACACCATCCATCCATCACGAGAACATTACTACATTATTCTTATTAGATCTCACCGTTATGTCGTTGAACCTGATGTTTTTTAGATATAATTATTTGAGGCTGCTAAATTAAGGACAGCAACCGTATACCACAAACCAACAAAACTAGACTAATTTATTTTTAATAGATATGAGCATTACGCCCTCATTTTCGTAAGATAATCTTATAATTTGTTATTCAAATCGAGACTGCTAAAATGTTGAAAGTTTTAAGACGTGTATGACATCTTAGGTAGGGCCTAGATGACACCAGTGGATGAAAACCCACACAAAAAGAAGTCAGCGAAAAAAGTGGTAACAAGACAGAAAAAAAGGCAGCCCGTGCTTTCCTTTGTTTTATTCACACAATCTTTGATACCCCATATTATGACCCCCTTAGTCCCTCGCAAACATACCCCCGGTTTCTCGTAAGATTGTCAAACTAATGTTAACATAACATTAGCACCAGTTAGGAAACCAATGAACGTTCAGTGCTTTTAAGTTAACATGAGTTTAACAAACGTACGAGACGAGACGAACCCGGGGTTAATTTGTATATTAGACATGTTTTGTGTATTAAAAAAAATGTCTACAAATAAAACATCTAGCTATCAGTGTATCCCTGTACTTCCGTTATAAGATATGTGTTCAGAAGCAACTATATTGAAAGTGGTTCTAGATAGCAGTGGGTTGTTGGGTTGGGACCGACCTGAGTGTCCTTATCGACCTCTAGCAGCAAGGAGGGCGGGTTGGGCTTGTACCGCAGCGCGACCCAGTGCCACCGGTTGTCGAGCGTCTCCTTGGGCAGCGCCACCTCGCGCGGCTCCTGCTGCGGGCGCGCCCACGACACCACCACCTGCTCGAACAGCGCCGTCACGTGCAGCGTGTACCCCTCGAACCGCTGCGAGAACAGCTCGCCCCCTGCAACCATACACATACAACATCTACCATTATGCCACATGCCCGTACCTCCGTTGTATCACGTACGTTAACATTAATACCCGAATAAAACTTAAACTAGTAAGTGCATATTAACAAAATGCGTTATTGTATGCGTTTATTTTATTTATTGTGGAAGTATTTGTAATCTGATTTTATAATTGTACTAAAATAGAATAGAATTTCATATGTATTCAGTTTTAATGCACGCCATTGGAAAAGCGATTCCGACGAAACCCAGGGGAATTTTGTTTTCCCATTTCCACCATTATGTCGTAAATATAGTAGGAGTGAAACAGCAGTAAAAATTACTGCTCATTTTAAATCTTTTTCAGCATTACCTATATGGATCTATCTGTATCTATGGATAGCCTCCATGGTGTGGTGGTTGAGCAGGTCGGCTCGTAACCCGGAGGCGGCGGGTTCGATTCCCGCGACAGGACAAGTATTTGTACACAGAAAAAAAAAGCGCAAATGCTTGTTCTGTGTCTGGGTGTTGTGGGACCATGGTCCTCGTAGTTCCTGGGTCCCTAGATACGGGGAATCCTAGTTAGGGTCCAGGATCTAATGTATGTGATCGTTGGGCGTTATTATTATTATTATTATGATCTATACTATATATATTATAAACTGGTAGACAATCAGTTGAACGTTTCCTTTGTTATAATAACAAACACTTTATCAACGCCCACTATACTTTGAGAATAATAATACTCTATGAAGTTAAAAAATTTTAAAATACTGGCTAATGATTCAGAAGTGGATAGCAGTTTTTGTTAAAAATGTGTTTCCTAAGAGCATAGTTAGCATAAAAACCATCACGCAACATAACTAATTAGTAATTACAAATCGCCTGGTTCTCAGGTCACCGGCGGCGGCGCAGGAACTGTTGCGTCACATGAACATGAACTCGCTTAAAGTGGAGGAGATTCGATTAGAAATGGTATTTAAAAGCGTTAGTACTAAGGTCAACGATCTACTAAATTCAGTAAGACAATGAGATTGTTAAGTTCTGTTCTGTCCGGACGATCGGCCCACTTCCGTCTGAACTCGCATAACGGTAGAGGTGGATTCCCACACTAATGTTATATTACAAAATGGCGTCTGGATGTGCCGTGTACTATAGGTTACAATTTCTCTCATAGCATATCTAAATAACTCTAAATACATTATTTAATAATAATATGACAATTAATAATACTAATAGCCTACGAGCACAATTCAAGGTGAGGTGAGGTATATACACAGACAGACAATGATAACAACGCATAACTAAAGAGTGTATACATGTATATATGTATGTATAGGTGAATCATTAGCTGACAGAAACAAAAACATAAATGAGGAAGTACCTAGAGCAGCACACGATGAGTTCCAGGTGTCTGCGATGAATGAAAATGAAGGTAATGACCATCAAATGTTGATAATGTTGGTATGATGGTATGTATGAGTGTAGGTACATTTAAATTACTCTACTTGCTACACACATTAAGCGTAATAAATATACTATTAGATGGAAAAGTTTTCGTTTTTTCATATTTTGGCTTACAATTCAACAGAGATGCTCTGAAAACCTTAGCTTTATAAAACTAGAACGCCAAATTTTAGAAAATGCCAGCTCGAAGTTCTCAATATTCAGGCTTCGTTTAAAAAACTTGCCAATCCTTAATTTGAGGTTGCTAAATAAGGTCCAAAACACAGAATAATAAGGTGTAAATACTAGTGCTGATGTAACGAATATTCGCATATTTTCCCGTATTCGCATTCGCATTCCCAGAATTTCTGCGAATGTTTTGCGAATATGAATATCAGAAAGTAAAATAATTTAGAGGTTTGTAAAATGAAGTTCATTCAATTTTCAGGTTTTGCAACGCAAGGAAAGTAACTTAAACTCGTAAGCACATTATCAGTTTTGGCTTTACCATTTATTTATTTATTATTTTACGTTGTATTACTTCTCAAAATTTGTGCTTTTTCCATGGTTAGGTAAAAAATTGGTGGCTTTTTACTAAGTATAGAATTATGAGCATGAGTGTGGGCAAGTGATAAGTATTATAAAGTATAATAGATAGTGAAATGTGGTTTTTCGTGTTGATTTCAAAATTCCATAGAAGCTTCTAGTGTAATTGCCACCACTTTACTAGGGCATGACATAGACTGAACTATGACTACCTGACTATGTAGACTGGGCTATGTAAAACTTGAGTATGACTAAGACTTGACGTGAAATATTCTATGACACAATGAAAAATTACAATACTTGATACTGGCTAAATACACTATGTGTGGAGCCAAAATATACCTAAGAGAAAAAAACGAACGCTCCTCGAGACTCTGCCGCCAAGCCATAGACGATTGGCGCCAAATTTTAACAAAACCTGAATATTCGCATTCGCATTCGCGAACGTTCAAAATTTGACATTCGTTACAGTTACATCACTAGTACATACACAATACACATAGGAAACAAAATGTTTTTTTTTTCATGACGCCGTAATTTCTAAGCTATGTATGCTATGTGTGTGTTTGCTGTGTGTACATATGTGTAGTTTGTAGTCATTGCACCCGCTACACTACATGTACCTTGTATTATCTGCGGTATGAAAAATGCAATGGAATTCCAAATAGAAATGAGAATGGTGCATCACACACAAATCACAACACAACAGCACTGATGATTTGCTCGGTCGCGTTCCTTTCTCCTCGGTCCTCAATTCCTCACACACGGTGGTAGTGGCGACGTGCGTGGATGGCTGGTTTCTTATGCTGTTGGTAACCGTTTGTTGTCAGCCGCTGTGATGTAACCTCGATAACAAGAGGTGGGAGGATGCAGGCCGATACAAACACATGCCATCGATACATTTTGCACCGTCAAAGACAAAACCAACACAACAAAGATAATGAAGCCTGCACCAACCTCACCACACCTGCTCAGGTAAACGATCAGGTAAAGGTAAGTAACTTAAGTACTGCCACTTTACCAAATATTCTACCGCTAAGCAGTAGTGTTAAGCACTACCGTGATCCGTTACGAAGGGTAGCACAAAAGTTGTAGCCAGTAAAATTACTTTATGACTTGAAAACGATTAGCTCAACACGTCATCCATTTCATTACAAAAAATACATTCTGCATGGAATGTATAATTTTTATAATAGCCATATTTCTTTTGTAAGAATTACACTTATTCGAAAAAAAACACCTAAGTTCATCACCAGAACTGCGGTCGTTAAACTGGAAAGTCGATAAACTACACTAAAAACCAGCTAAAACCAAGCACATCTCAGCACCGACTCCGAGCATCGAAACTATGAATTGGTTCTGCGAATCTCGGTACTCGGCATCCTCCGAACAGGTTAGCAGCGCCAGCGCGCCTTGGCAGGCAGACGAAACGCGGCACGGTAAAAAATTGCCAATATGCGGCGAAGTGCGCCGCCGCCGCCGCCGCCGCGCAGCGGAGCGCCCGTGCTCGCCCGGTATTATTTTATTATGTGGCTCAGTAGTAATATTAATGTAATGACGATCGGTTCGATCCCGTACGACCGCGGGATGGCTTGATAGATGGCCGCCTGATCCTAGAGAGGGGGGATCCAGATGCATTTGTTTTTCAGACTTGTTCACGCCATATTTCGATGTGTCGTGAATTTTATGATTTATTCTCACTTTTTAATATTAAGAGGTTGGTAGACTGTTTAAAAATACCATTTTGGTTGGCCACACTGGCGGAAGGAGCGTCCGCTGAGCCATCAGCCAATTACGATGGCTGCCTTGGTAGTTCCGGTAAAATAATATTGTGGTTTAGGAGGGAAGTTTTGGAGGGAGGACAAGGTCCAAAAAGCAGTCAATTCTGATTGAGCAGCCGAAGCGTCAAGATGTATTAATGCTCCTGTTCGTTTATTGTGTACTGAATGTGTACTGAATATACACGATTTGAAGAGGTTCTCGGTGTTTTTACTTCAATTCAGAAGAGGAGATGAACCCACATGAAACAAGGTACCGTAATTTTTCTCTGAGAACCTGTGAATTTATGACCATGCCCACGATTGATTTTGATTTGTAACTGTAATTTTTACCAACGCCCGTAATTTGAGCTATACTGCAATATTGATAAAATAGTGAGATTATGTCAGCGCGGCCGGTCAGCTAGACTGAGACAATCCGGTTGTGTTAACTTAATCGAAACATAAACTTGATTTTATTTATTGAGATTGTGCAATTATGAAACACTGGATAACATATATCATCATTTGAATTTGACACTTGAAGTTTGAGAAGCATGGGCGGTCTGCATTGACGGAGACTTCCCGCCCGTGCTAATTGAACCTGATAAAGTGTACTGTGTCGTGTCAGGAGTTTCATACTCGTTTGGTCAGGGCCACACTCTGACAACGATGAGGGAACTGCTGACTGGGCACAGCTGTTAAATTGCATTGATGGTAATGATTATGAAATGGTGCTTAGACTGTAAAATATTGTCTTTTTCCAATACGATTGGGCTTGCATTTAAGATTTTAATTTTAATGCCTACACGATTAATCTCAATTGAGGGTACCCGAAGATTATTAAAAAAATATATTTAATAGTGAGTATTAAGTAGAAATTCCTGAGAAGTAAGAATAATAGACGAATATTTTAATCATTGACTTGTTGACATGGCCTTTCTCAGCGTAGTGAGTTTTACCAGCAGGTAATTTAACGTAGACAGTTTAATGGTGATGACGACGATGATAAATGTGTTTTTCTTGTCGGCTGTTGACAACGGCGACCATTCCAATTACTTTCTACCACATGGACTAATGTAGTGTCTATAGGATTTTGATTTCAAATGTAGGTATCTATATCACACACACACAACAGGTATACTGAGTCAAAAGAATTCGTTGCACAAAATAGAAAAGTGACGATAGTGTCTCAGGAGTCTAATATTTTAGTGTACTTAAACCAATAATAGTTAGCATCTTTGGAGTGAATTTGGTGTAATGACGGGTGGTCAGCATTGTTTTAAATAATTTTGTGTATGGTCTACTAGCATTGTAACATGGCCCCCGTAATATCGCTCGCACACAATACACAACACACCATCCACACATACAATTATTACACAATTAAGTATTGTTATTCTCAAAAGTTATTTGAGCATTGTAGAAAGAGAGAGCGATAGTAATGATTTATGGTTATTGCATTATTTTAAAATGAAATAAACCTGTTGTCCAGTGGTCTATTCGTTTGTAGATTTATAAGCCTCAGAATCACTGGGAGGAAACTTGTATGTTCGAAAAAATATTAGTGAACGAAGTTTACCTAACAGTTACCAAATTGGAGTATTTTGTTTTAAACTTTTATTTTATTTCATATGAGTAGTCATTTTATTTTACCCAGGTAGATAGGCATCAATAATTTGTTGCTATTTTTAATTTAGTTTATTAGCATTTAACATTGTTCTGTCCATTTTATTGAGAAGGTATTGATAAATATTTTTAATTTTTATATTTGTCATTTTTAAATTATACAACTAAAATGATAGAAAGTTCCCTGTTGAGTTTGACTTGATTACATTATCTTGAATTACATTTTTATATTTACGGAATCCATACCGCGATTAGAATCATTTCAGTTCCCGATGTTCCAGTATTTGGTATATTATGATAATGCAATGAACAACCGTAAATGATTAAAACAACGATACTGTTTTTTTTAAATCTGATCATCCTAAGACTTAGTCGCTGTTCTGTAGAAGTTATGATTGCGTTTATTTCAAGTGGCTGTAAAACAATTAACTATTCACGAAATCCTGGCTCCAACGCCATCATCAGACCAGTTAGTAGAAGGTGCTAGTGGTTAAGCGTATAAAAAGGTAGTGCTAACACCAATAAGAAGTGCGTCATGCCACTTTCCCACTACTTATTTTGCCAGTGTAAAGTCACACTGTATGAAATGTTTTAGTACGAGTATTATTTCGTATTTATATTCATTTATTTGTATTTATGTGCCAAAAATATGTGAAGTCTACCCGTTGACTAATTCACTACCTATTTCGAAATGGAGTAAACTCACACTAGTGCCACAATTTTAACGTGCCAGTTACCACCTACTCCAATCAGATATAGCTTAATTATTATGTCATAGATAATATAATACTTAAAAAGGTACTTATGTTAACAGTAGATCAGGTTTGCAATCCTATGTATATTATAATAGCGCTCATGGTTTAACAGAAAAATCATATTTGATATTTACGCCACTACGTTGTTTGCCTTGTTAAACTTGTCACAGATTTAAATTAAAGACTAGTATTTCAATATAGTACCCAGGTTTACTACAGATTATTTTATGACAATCAGAATGCGCCTACTGGTTAATTACCGAGGTGTCGGGTGCAGTTTCATTTCCAGTGATATGCAGTGTGCCGACATTCCATGGGTAGGACCGTATTAGATGAAAGGAAAAGTGAGGGGATAGGCAAGTTAATAATTTGATACTATCTTGACACAGCTCTTGACACAGCTCTTGACACAACTCTTGACACAGCTCTTGACACAGCTTTTGACACAGCTCTTGACACAGCTCTTGACACAGCTCTTGACACAGCTCATGATACAGCTCTTGATACAGCTTTTAACGGATTTATGAGGTTTCCAAAAGATTCTATGTATGGCTTTTGAATATGGTTTGCAATTTTTATACACCTAAGGTGCAGTTTATGATCAAGTTGTGACCGAACACCACCATATCACCACTATCACACCTACACACCATCACCACATTCGCCTACTAAATTTAAATAGTTACAAACTGAGCTGATTACCTTCACCTTGGATTATAGTTTAAAGACTTTAGTCGTGAAAGTTTTGCACACATTGAGGCTATCGTTTCAAATAATTTGTACTGCTATAGAGATATAGTATGGGCTTCAATTCGATATTATAGTTTGGACTATAGTTAGACTATACGGTTTAAGATGCAGCTGGGCTTCAAACTGGGTTACTCTGTAAAATTCGGTTTAGAATATGAAATTTGATCAGTTTGATATAAAGTTAATTGATATACAGCTAATTATTAAGCTATTTGAGATACAGCTATCTGGAATAAGCTGCTATTTGATATGAAGATTTTTAATGCACTGATTTATGTACGGGTATTTGAAATGTATGGTTTGATATATAGGTTTTGTTTAATGTATTGCGCTATCACCATACTTATCCGTCGTTTAGTAAGTATATATGACAACTTGGTATTTAGACTTGGATTAATTTCGATATAATTATAAAATATGAACAGCTATTTTGTAGACGGATATTTAAGGCACGTGATAGTTTAGTTTGATACAGTCGATGGTTTGATTTGGTTTCGTAGTTCCAGAGATATAAGGTATTAGTGTGATTTGGTTTTGGTACAGTATAATTTATGGTTGGATACAATTCGTTTTGATACAGTCTAAAGTTTGATACAGCTTAAGGATTTGATACAATTTGAGATTGAAATAGTTTATTGTTATTGTTTGATAGTTTTTTGTTAGATAGATTTTATGGTTTGTAACGGACCTACAAGCCCGTCTCCACTCGCACACAAGTATGCGCCGCGCCACGCCGATACTTTATAAGGCCGCGCTGCCCGCTGCAACGAGAGCATTTGCTCGGGGCTCCCGCGGTGAACAGACGAGTCCTCCGCTCTGCAGAGTCTCTAGCAAATCGCTCCTAACCCGTGTTCCCTACTAACACGGTGAGAGGCGGCCATCTGTCGCGCGTGGCTCTGAGCTTATGCGCACGACCATCTCTCTCCGCTACCCGCACCCTTCCCCGCTCCGAGGGCCATCTGTTGTCGCGTGGCTCTGAGCTGATGCGCACGATCCTCACTCCTGGAAACCTGTATCAGCCCCATCCGCTTTCAAGGGCTATCTGTTGTCGCGTGGCTTTTGCGCACGACCCTTGGACCCCTGCACGCACTAACCGTACTCGCCGCGTCATATCACGTCCCGTTGGCCGACACGACCCCGCCGCGTACCGTAGTTCTCGCAGGCTGCCGTTTGACTGCTCGAGAACACTCCGCGACCGTGCCGTCACTTCCGTTAGTCCAGACTCCTGTTGCGTTTCTGGTGCATAGATTATAGTGCTCATAGATAGTGCTCATAGAAAATAATTGTTATTATAAGGAACCCGTTGTAGAAACAGAAATACAGAACTATTTATTGTAACCCGTGTATATTCGTGTTTCTCTGGATCCAACCCTCATCGCGCGTTTCGTAGGCCAAGGGCTCGATCACCATTATAATGAGGTGCCCAGGTGAGCTAGCCGAAAGGGCACCCCGTTACAGGTTTAATACAGTTTGTTTTAATATAATAGTCTATGGTTTGATAAGTTGATGGAGGTAATAAAGGCTGAGTCAAATCATTTGATACAACTGAAACCGTTGATACAGTCTAAACAGTTGAAACCATCGAAACAGTTGAGACAGTCCAATCTGTTGTCAGTCGAGTAAGTCGGGATAGTCGAAGCGGTCGAGACGGTTAAGACGGGACAGTTGAGATAGTTGAAACAGTAACAACAGTTGAGACTGGCGATACAGTTGAGACAGTTGAAACAGTCTGTGATAGTTAAAACAGTTAGATGGTTGAAACAATTTGTGACAGTAGAAACAGTTTGGGATAGTTGAAGCAGTTGAGGTAGTTGAAACAGTTATAGTGGTCATGTGTACCGCTGGCTATGTATGCCGAGGAATAGTGGTTATGTGTGCCACCGGCTATGTATGCCGAGGAATAGTGGTTATGTGTGCCACAGGGTAAATGTGCTAATGTATAGTGGTTATGTGTGCCACAGATTAAATGTGCTAATGTATAGTGGTTATGTGTGCCACAGGCTAATTAGGTTGATTAGTAATGGTGGGATGCACTTATCAAGGTGTATTGACTAATTTTGCTATGAAAGTATTATAAAATATAAATGCTGGTGGCCAAGTGCGCCGTTTTAACTAATGCTGTTTTTAGTCTGCATAGCAGTTTAAATGTTGTTATCTGTTGATGTTGTTTGTATTGTATTGTCATAGTAATCTTATCTTGAAACAACTTTAAATAAATCTTATTTTAAAATGTCGACTCAAGACGCGATGACTGCCAGCATCTAAACTGGCTTGTCTGATATTTAGTAACTGATATACCGATAAATTATGATAAATTACGATAAATTATGATTGTGCTAATGCAAGTTTTATTTTTGCGAGGACATAAACTCTGATGAAGCTGGAAGTCGCCTCTACCAAGGACCCAAAACATTTAAAGGTGCACGAAGCGTATCCTGCATCCAGCAGCACTATGGAAAATTTACTAAAGGAATGCTACTAGAGAAAAGAATGCGTGTACATCGCGTTTCCTACAGCGACACCACGAAGAACATAATGAAGGGTTGATTGCAGACTGAGGCAAGAAACGAAGATTCATTTTGGCGATTAGCTGACAGGTTACGATCATGCGTAAATTTACAGTAACTTTGACTACGAATACTTAAGACTTTTAATTCTTGAGTATTATGTAAATATCGTAAATATCCTGCAGTAATATAAAACGCAATAGGTTAATTCCATGAAATATCTTAAAGAATTTGTAGTGTTTAAGTGTAAGTAAACCGAATGTCGTGAAGTTGAGTTACAAAAGTAAACTAGATTAGGACTGTTAAGAATAATATAAGTTAGTCATTACATTATAACTGATGAATAACAATACCTGCTATTATTCAAGGAATTGCAGATATATTTAATATTTTATATTATAAATAGCTTTGTTTAATTCATATTTTTATAGTATTGGTACAATAATACGCGGTTGACATCAAAGTTATTGACTTTATATGTAGTTAGGTATTTAATTACTATGACTTGTTTGATTTTTAGTGTTGACTTAGATTGTGCAGGCCTGTAATTATAGTTGTACTCGAATATTGTAGTTATTTATGTTGTGATCACAGTCAATATCTACTTATATTACGCAATGGCTTTTAGTTTTGCTTTAGCTACGTGTACATGTAGTATAAAATAATGATGTTTAAAATATAATGATTCTTAGCTATACTAATGAAATATGTGCTCAAATAAGAAATTGTATAGCTACAATGAGAACTGACTGCTAAGTGGACGAGCGCCAGGAGGCAGCTCTGTGTCGGATGGCCGAATGTCGTGAATTTTATGATTTATTCTCACTTTTTAATATTAAGAGGTTGGTAGACTGTTTAAAAATACCATTTTGGTTGGCCACACTGGCGGAAGGAGCGTCCGCTGAGCCATCAGCCAATTACGATGGCTGCCTTGGTAGTTCCGGTAAAATAATATTGTGGTTTAGGAGGGAAGTTTTGGAGGGAGGACAAGGTCCAAAAAGCAGTCAATTCTGATTGAGCAGCCGAAGCGTCAAGATGTATTAATGCTCCTGTTCGTTTATTGTGTACTGAATGTGTACTGAATATACACGATTTGAAGAGGTTCTCGGTGTTTTTACTTCAGATGCATGTCCATTGCAAAAGAGGAGATCTTTGAGCCATCGGTTTGGTATACATCGTATTGTTGTCTTATGTTAGATTTAGTCAATTTTAAGTAGTTTACTTATATTATGTTACGCCTATCCAATTTTATTCCTCAAGTCAAAGTTCGTTTTAGATTCGGACGCAATATGGATAATTCATAGCTTCCGATTATAATAATTGCGAAGAGTCACTCACCTTCACATGTCCTGAAACTAAGTCCGACCAGCTGCTTGAGCGATAGTGGTTGCGTGATGCGAATATACGAGCTGCCGTTGAAGTATGCCTCGGGCCTCTCCGACGGGCCCAGCGGGCCGGCAGCGAGGCCCGAGCCGGCCACCAGAGACCACGTTGCCAGCGCGGTGCTCCACACTGTAACAATCAGATAATAATCATTAATCCAACAATTTTTCTGGAAGTCTTGTCATGCTATGCTTGCTTGGCACTCAAATATATTATTGAAAATTCTGGCTGATGAGTGATAAACAAAGAGACGATTTAACCATGCCAAAGTCATACGACATGGAGGTTGAAGGTTAAGCTTTCTCATAGGCTTTTCATTTACAGATGCTTAATACCACAGAGCACGAAAATGTAAAACCTAATTTGCTGCACCGACGACCACTGGTGGGAGTAAAGGTATATAGTAGGCGCATGATGAAGACATTATGTTTTAAGTGCTAAACAAATTTTCTTTCTAGAGTTAGTAGATGAACAATAATATCTCAAAACAAATAAATAAAATAAATGTAACAAACGTTGACTCTATACTAACATTTTGTACGGATAAAATGACCTCTTGTTTGTGTTTTAGCCAAAACTGTATTTAAAAGTAAAATTAATGAGAAGGGGTGGCAGGTGGGTAAAGGATAGGGTATGCTAGTGAGTGTGCGATGGCGAGGTCCCTTTGCACACTTGCACAGCAAACGTAATGCAGTCAATATCGAGTAACTGAATATCGACCGACACAAGGCGGCCGGCGAGGGGGCGGCGAGCGACGGCGACGGGCGGCGCAACAACTCAATGCCGGGATTCCAAGCTATTTATTCTTATGTTGTAGATATACAGTCGAATTACGACATGCAGAACCCCCAATCAAGTCAACGCCGAACAGCTTGGTCCTTGGTACACAACATTAAACAGACGCATTCGCATAATATGAGGCTCTAGGTCGAATTTATAAGAACGAAATCGTGCTTTTCTCGCCTGGAGCGCCTGGCAGCTTGCTTATTTCCCTCCTAGGCGCTCCAGGCGCATGTAGATGAGCGCAGCGCAGCTCAGGAGGAGTCCGCCGGCACAGACAAACCAATTTATTTATTGTCTGTCCCAGACAGCGCCGCAAAGTCCGTCAGCCAAAACCATCCATTTTCACAGCGGCAACAAAATTGAACGAACTCTTCTCATAATCACTGGACGGCTCGGAGCTGTTTAAAATTCTTTATAAACGAAACTTATGAAAACTTTCTAGCTAATGGAGGTATTTTTAACCAAAAACAAAGCAAAATATTACCTTACATCGTGTTTTGTGGAATTTCAAGACTACATTGACCTGGATTCGGAAGCGAGCATTCGGCGCGCAGCGCGCACATAAAACGGTAGTTCAGTTGAGACTTTGAGACTTCTAAATTTTGGATAACTTGCATGAGTATGAGTAGGTATTTTCTTTAGTCGAATTTATGGACTGTACACACCTCAATAATTAAAGTGTACAAGATTTTTTTTAAAATAGTATCTTTATAACAAAATCAACGAGTATTGCATGAAACAGGCATAAATAAATTAACTGTACGCTAACCGTATAGAAACACCAGCTCAAGGCTACGTTGCACATTGACTATGTTGACCTTTGCGGCTTTCACCCGCAACTGTCGATGAAGGATAAACTGAAGAATCGTACACTTACACCGCTATTAACGATATACAAGTAAAAAATCTGCTCAATTACTTACTGGAAATGCCCTCGCACATTTCCCTCGTTATCCGTCCGCCCGCGCCGCCGAGATAGCGTCGCGCTAGCATTCATCACCATCTCACCCCGGCGCGGGCGGCGGTAGACACTTCCGGGCTTCTGCTCCAATGGTTGGGTATCCTTACACCTAAGTTACCCACCAGACGTGTGGAGCCGTGTGAGCATGGCAACAGTGCCCGACCTCACTATACGGAGGATGGAGACAGCGCACGAAACGCGGCGGCCCCTCCTCCGTCCCCCGGTCCATCCACGTCGGAGCGGGTCAGAGTTGGCATCATCCTCCCTGACCCGCTCCACGGCCTCACCGCCTCGCAGAAGACCACAGCCTGCCATGCTTTCTCGCTGCCGACAATGTCGTTCACCAAACTCGCCAACCGGTTCGAAAATGAACCTGGTTTCCAAGCCTTGGTTTGCTATAGCCTGGATTTACATTATAATCAATGGCTATTGCCTTGCGACTAGGCAGCCTGCGTACGATCCGCACGGCTGCGTCCACGCCGCGTCGCAGTCGGACGACCACGACCATGCGATGCGCCTCTGCTATTAAGCTATAATAAGTATTATATTATGCCTTAGAATAACGGTACTTATTCTAAGATATGCATAGATATAAGCATACTTCCTCTATGGGTATGTATGTTGCGCTAATCCAATAAGTAGTGGAGCAGTGTACGTCGACGGAGGCGGAGCACGCGACGGGATAGTGAGAGCCGGTTGGTGTAATCGAATTACAATCGATTCGTCACGATATCATGCAACCCCGGCCGGCGTGTATCGCACAATGAAATTTGTTATTGCTCACACGCGAGAGCAACCACTTGCCATTAGCTTAGCGGTCAATAGTTTTTCAAATATTTTATTAATATAGAACAATTTTATTTGTAAAATCATAGAAAACTTCATCATCATCATTAATAGCCTAAAGACGTCCACTGCTTAACATAGGCATCCCCAGGGACCGCAACATTGAGCGGCTGCTCGCCTCCTGCATCCATCGGCTCCCTGCGGCTTTCACCAGATCGTCGGTCCACCTAGTGGGGGCCGGCTTACGCTACGTCTTCCGGTCCGTGCTTGTTACTCGAGAACCTTTCTTCCCCATCGGTTGTCACTGTTGTCAGTACATAGACATAGAACTACAGATAATAAAACAACACAGTATAGCAACTAAAATGTAGCTAACTACATATTATGTAAAAGAAGTGGGTAAGTAATAATTCATCGAAATACAAAATCTCGATTATACACTTGAAATACCAACGCTTGATCGAACGACATTTTGTATAACATACAATACAAAACAAATAACACTCAATTGACCGAAACATCACAGGCATAATAACACATGAATACCATTCACAGAATATACCAGCCAACTGAATACTCCTCAAGTGACATAACATACAAAAGGCATATTACACTGCACATACTGGTATTGTGATCGCATCTCAGAAGCAATACACAACATTAGACTGAAAACTATTATTAAAATACAAAAATAAAATACATGTTGAAGAGCCAGACATTAACAGTACAAGTGACTTATATAAGCTCAAGTGATTTCTGGCACTCACCGGCCGCTGCCGCGGCACGGTCATTAGACCGATAGATTAACATAACGCTCCTCCTCGCTTCGCTCGTCGTCGCACCTATTTATGACTTTGCTCTAGACTAGTATCCTAGTATCTTTACGTATGCATGATGATGATGGTGATGTAGATGATGATGATGATTATGATGGTGCTGATGATGATGATGCATCTCTAATCATTACAAAAACATGCTAAACGTACTTATTGATTTCCGTCCCTTCTGATACGGTGGCGTTCATTTCTACAGTTCAAATGCTCTGATTTTTCGTGCTCGCTGCGCTCGCGCTTTGGTAATACAGCCTTTAAATGTTTTTGATTGAGTGTTGCTCGCAAATATACCCAAGTATGAACTACCTCCGAATCTCTGAATGCCCCTCCAATATGAAACCCTGGATCTGCATCTGAGTGATGCGTGTTCGAAGGGACACACAGACAGATAGACAAGCAGAAAAATTAAGTGAAAAATTGTTGTACTCCTACTCACGTCAGTAGAAACAGTGCGGCTATTAAATTAAAACCTTTATAAAAACCAATTGCTGGGGCGGTAGACCGCTGGGGTGTTTTGAATTATAAAGTAGACCGCATACTTCAAAAGTTTGGCCGCTCCTGTTGTACATAGTGGGGCTGGGGACTTGGGGAGGCACTCTCTAATGTAATTCGCATAACAATCCGATCGCAGAGCGCAGAGACAATGCGTGGGTGTCGAGCGCCGAGGCTACACCTTGCGAGTTGCGAGACTATCATTCTACTGAGATTCCACCGCCTTTGCTGTACGATACTGACCTTAACGATCGCTAACACAAGGTGCAATCCTGCCTGGTGAAACTTGAACAATGGGCCGTTACACGTGTCACTTCAATGGCCGTCTTATGACTGTATACGTTTATTTATTAGAATAAAATATGAAAAAATAGCACTACATTGCGCATGTAGAAGAGACTGTTTATTGGTAGACTGTAAACTCCATTATAAAGACGATGTAGCTTGAGCCAAGAAGACAAGCAACTGCTCTGCCTGCATACGCATCAGGGAGATGCCTCTGTTAAAACACAGCAGTGGAGTACATGGCTGATGGTGAAATATGTAAACAAACAGTACCTAAAGTAAAACTTATTGAATTGTATCACGTAGGTATTGTAAATGTATAGCTTTAATCTGACTTGTGAATGAAGAATCCTATTTGAAGGTACTAACCCAATAAACTTCGTCACTGTGAAATAGCCTCAAGATTATGTGTTAATTTTATAAATTATTATAATCGACAGGGTGCAATGACTATGCCTATTAGCTACCTAGGTCATAATTGCGCATGCGCATTACTTGGAGGTGACGTCACCGGACACGCTGTCGCTGCCAGGTATATCGCTTGCTGTGGTGAGATGACTCACTTGCTGATTCCGACCGAAGCCGGCGGCGCGCGCCTGGTCTACGGTTCCGGAAACTTAGCTTCATGGAAATTGGAAACCCGCTAAAGGATGACTCAAGACGCAGCAGCATTGACTTTCATTCATGGGCCGCGGCCGTTTACCTGGGCTGATGACTCGGGGTTAACAGTTAGGTAGGTACTACGGCAACGGTTGAAGGCGCAGTGTGTAAACATGAAACAATATCAAGCCATGAAGTTTTAAAACGAATACCCATAGCTAACCTACGGAAATATTATGTATATCGTTCACAAGCCTCACATAGTCACTATTCCTGTAGCCCTCTAAGTTGTTATCTAGGCTTTTGACTAGTAAGTTAACTATGATATTACAATATTATTCACATTCAAGTAAAATTTAGAGATAAAGGTATGCTAATATACCTTTTATTTTATACCTATTAATTATATTTATAACAGAGGTCGAGGCAAGGCGATGCGGTCAGTGTGGAAATATTCAAGTCTATTGAAAAACATCATCGTGCAATAATTTAAGTAAGAATGCATCTCGGGCCCGCTCGACTCGCGAGAGGGCGACCAAACACTTTCTAATTTATTTGATAAATGCCATATTTACAGATTACGCCTCCATTATACCTACCACCAAGCGGAAAGCTAAGCTGACATAACGGCCTTCAAATCAAATCCGCACAGTTATCAGAACACTTACTAACGAAAAGAAATAATAAACTAAAGCGAGCAACCAATGACAAATCAGTGCAAATAGATCTATCTCGTCGAGGTTTCCATACTGTTAATGCTTTCTATCTTGTAATCTAAATTCACATCCAGAGAATTCTTTTTCGATATTTTGCTGTCATAAGTCATAACCATATCATAATATAACACATTCATAAAAAATATCAGAATATCGTCACAACAGCCGCCAGTAGAGAAACTTACAGAATACTTAATTAAAATAACCCACAACGTAAGTCACGTCTGACTGTGATATTAACGGACCGGTAGCGGAGGAGTGCCGTTGCCGCCCACCGGTCTGCTCCCGGCTCGCTGACAAATGATGGCGGGGCTGTCGGCTGTGCCGAATATGTGCCGAATCGCTGATGGTTACCGTCTGCAATTTGCAATGCCGGTCGCGACCGTCGCGCTAGCGCACCGCGGCCTCCGCGCTCACATTTACGTCGCGCGCGTCGCGTCGGTCGCTCCAACTCCAAGACAGCCAAGCCAACGCGCTACGCTGTGATTGCTTTAGGTACTCTATTAGGGAATAGAGGTATACGCTACAAAAGACGTCTATGGCACAAAACATTCTGTCATGTCTATGGTTTAGGGTGCATTGAAAGCAGATGAGAATGGGAGTCTCAATCAGTTAGAAATATCCATGAGACCTTATGGTATTGATGCCAAATACGATAACAAAGTATCACCATATGCGAAACAACAAAGTCATGACTTGATGCAATTAACCTACAAAGCCCCATGTGCCTACGAACTACCTACAGAGATGTCGAGCTCCCTATCTACCTCAATCTCAGCCAGCAATGTACCTACTCAGCACGCACTACCCTGCCAAGTGCCATGTCTTCCACCGGCATCGGTGCGCAGTGTATCTGTAGCGCACAATCTTGTGCTTGTTTTACGTAAGGTAAACTGTCTATAAATTGAGTTTATGACGATAAAAATAAATCGTGCTCCTCCGGTACGTGGGCCTCGGGGATCGGGGTACTGACGACGTAGTAACGTATTCAGTAATCTGTGACTGAGGGAGTAACCCACGCGCAAGAGGATAGTAGTTATGATCTTTGGGTAGGAATAGGAACTTCGGAAGAGATACTGCGTGTGCGCGGTATGCGTGACTTGACTTCCATGCAAGGAAATTGTAAGCTCCACGTCCACAAGCCAACAGCATCCTGGCCTGGCCAGGCAAAAAACAAAAATTGAATAACGTGAGAAGTTTTGTTATCGCCTACATCTCCATGAGAACGCGTGTATTACCCTCGTGCCATGTGAATCCACTTGAGTTAACATCGCGTTACCTAAGTCGTGACTACAACGTTTGATGGAAATATTTACAGTAAATTGCATTTATATTGCTAACTAGCTGACCCGCTTCGGCTTCGCACGGGTTGATTAGTTGTAGGTACCAACGTCTTAGGTTGTGTAACTGCATCTATTTCAGTTTCGATGAAATCTATATTTATATAAGACATCCATGTTGGTAAGGAGAACATTTTAAGAAGCTTACTAGATTTAATATGTTCCACATGAACATTTCTATACACCGAAACAAGCAGAGGCTTGTTTTTATTATTATTATTATTATTATTATTGGTTGATAGACGAGCAGCATAACTGCTGATGTGTCTATATCCACAGTGTCGGATTCACTTCTAAAGTTCATTTTTGCAACAGTGATAGTTTGTTAGCTTGTAACCAGTTGTCGAGTTTGTTCTTGAAGTTGTTCATGGAGGTGGAAGCAATGACCTCTTCAGGCAGCCTGTTCCAGTTGTGAACCACTCTATTACTGAGGATTTTATGTTGCCAATAGCATCTTTTTTTATCTTTTTTTTTGAACTGGGTAATGCTGTTGGTCTCTAACGATCTTTACAGCGTCACCGGGCGGGAGGGCAGGCGCTTAAGGCACCCAGCCGACAAAAGTGGGGGCAACTAACTCAAGGGCACCCCTGGGGTGCGAGCCTCGGCTTGGGCTGTTGCCGGGATAAGAGGATCGAGAAGGCTACGTCCGCTGGAGGAGTGGACCCTATGGAAAGTCGCGACCATTCTAACTAACCTACGGGGGTTACGTCGACCTCGCCGGCGGTTTCGGTGTCTGATTGTGATACGCTGGTAACCTATACCGGTGCCGAAATCGGTACCTGGGCCAGAATGGCTACACTGGTCCGGTGGTCCTAGCGCAGCCGAAACAACGGCTGCTATAGGATCTTCCGGGTCGCTCAAGACGTGTCTTGAGCGGCGACGACGGGGTGAATAACGACGAGATGACGTTGCCAACAGCTATGATTACAGAGGCTTTTAAATTCTTTTAGTACTTTTATCGTTAAATTGTTGGTCTAAGACATGGCCCTTAAACAGTATTTGGTTGCCAAATAACGCCGTCTTATATAGAGAGGGGGGATACATAACTCACACTCCAATACATGAATGGTAAACACTTCTTGTATTTATTATTATTATTTGATAATAGACGAGCAGCATTCCTGCTGGTATGTCTAGCACCACAGTGTTGGAAGGTCATAATGGTAATTTCTGTAGTAATTGTGAAATTTGATTGCGGCTATGACATCTTGCGGTAGTCTGTTCCAGTTGTGCACCACTCTATTACTTAGGAAGTGGTGTGCAGTGTTGGTCTTAGATGGTGCACGGGAAGTTTTCTGTAGGTGCCCTCACAGAGGTTTTCCTTCTTTATTTGTCAGGCATTGATGGATCTGGTAAAATTGCTTTCTTATATACAAACTGTATATACTCCTCCCTTATAGTCTGATTATACCTACCCAGTAGAGGGATGAGTCAGTGCCCTCCGTTGAGCACTCGGTATTTGTAAACACACATCAAGTGCGAGTCACTTGGACCCTGTCCTATTTCCTAGGCCGAGTGGGTACTACCCACTTCTCCGCACTGTCTCGCTCGCTCACTCAGTGGGTCTGAACACCCGCACTCAGCAAACACTTGCCACTCATACACGTCATTTTTTCCTGCAAATTTTCGCTTTCACAAAAGGTAAAAACATGACTGTCTTGCCTAAAAACAACACTTACTTGGCCCGCTGACATTTTGCTGTTTTGCCATTCTACTCGGTAGGTGTAATCAGGCTATTACTATCCTCCATTTTAATTTAGTCTATGTTCTGATTTATTGAGAAAGGATTTCTAAAAATTCATCCTGTAATTTGCCGAAAAAAGTAAATACGTTTTTAATGTTTCTATTATCTAGAATGTTGCCCCTTGACCGTTGGTGCATTTCCAACTCATATTTTCCACATGTAGTTCGAAAATTCAAGCTGTATATTTAGTCCTTCCGCAGGATTCAAACTATCTCCAACTCTGTACCAAATGTGATCAAAATCGGTTTGGGCGTTTGGACATGAAAATGAAACAAACAAGTGAACCAAAACAGAAAGACATACGTATACGTATGTTATGTATCTCCATTGTCCATACTTTCCAATTCAAACAATGTAATATATGTGCATCGAGCGTGGACGCACATTTTTTATGTTATTTTGAGTGGGATCGTAGTGGAAGGTGCGCGTGTATAATTTTTTTACAACGGTACTGATACGGCAATAATTGAGGTAAGCAAGACAAACCTGCAAGGTTTAGAGCGCCGCGTCGGAGCCACCCCACGTCTACCTTCATGTCGACACAAACAGCACTTTCACAAAAAAACAATTTCCGCACTTGTACTAAAACATATTTCGCTTGTTAACTAAGTCGGCTAAGTCGAGGTTAATATCATAATAAAATAAAATCATATGAATAACATAGAACTAAATCACGAAAACATAAAATAATACAATATCACCTCCGCCTACGGCCCATGATTGACCACAGAGTACATTGATAAAAACTGAAATGATTGACATTTGACAACTGATCACAGATTAGGTAGTGATACACAGATCACAGAGAACTTTGCTATGCAACAGATTATAATATTAGGTAGCAAGAGGTAGCAAATAGGTATTATATACCCTTTGGTGAGTAGTGACTGCTGCCCACAGTGTTGCCAACGACGTGTTGCCATTTTTCTCAGCTTAAGTAGCCTAAAGTAGCCGAATTTTAGGTCTAGTCGCCTAAAAAAGTAGCCTAAGCCTCAAACGTTAAAATATCGTGTTACAATACAATGTTAAAATGAAGTAAAATAATAGTTTTTGGTTAGTTTCTGTTTCTGGTCAGCTATTAAAAAGGAAAGTTTGTTAAAAACTACTACCGTCTTCGCACGGGTTTATTAGTTTTACGCCTTATCTCAGTACCTATATAGGAAGAAAGAAAGAAGAGGGGAAAAGGATGAATGGATGAATTGGCAAATGGAGGCAGGTGCTGGCGCAGCTGCCTTTCTTCACGTTCACGCATTCGTCCTATTCGCATATCTACCCCCTCCCTTCTCTCTCGAACGCGAATGTTCTTCTGCGTTTGTGCAATTTTATTGTGAATTTTTGGTCCACTTTTTGTTAAGTTTCATTCATCCGGAAATTCGTTGGCAAAATGGATCCTCAGCCAGGTCTATCGACCTCAAGGACTTTGTCATCTTCAAGAACACAAAAACTGTCGCCAGACTCGCCGGTCAAAAAGCGGCCATAAGAAGTCTTTGAATGCCGCGAATAACTCCTGGTAATAAAAATGTACAAAGAAAGACATATACAAGTGGCCTGAGGGCGAATATTGTTCACAAACAGACTGTACAAATAAACAGCGGAGTTGTTAAGAATCAAAAAAAAAATGCTTTTCACAAGGGAAAAATGTTTTATGCAGCTGGCATGTTACTTGTAACATTTCGAGACAATTATTTGTTTACATCAAAGACTTTGTATAGGGCGAATTCTGTACCAAAAGGTAAAGCGAACCTTCTAAGGCCCCGCTGTCCGTCTCAAAGAGTATATAATACCTATCTGTCTATCCGTCTGTCCGTCTGCAACCAGCCCTGTTTTATAAAGCTACAATTGTAGCTTGCAATTTTATTGTAGCAGCTACACGAACTAGTAACTACAAGTTACATACTAGTAACAAGCGTTTTATAAACCTACAAATCATCGATTACAAGCATAATTCACATCACTACGAACGTTATGGCTTGGACCTACAGACCAAGTACAGTATAAAACCTAGATTATGATGTTACAAGTTGCGCACCACTATGAATAACCGTCACGGTAAATATTTTATTTTTTAATTTGGCTTCCCTTTATTAGTGAATTTAGCCGGTGTCAAGTTTATATTACATCCCTACATAATAATATAAATTAATAAAACAGTCTATTTGGTTTGTTCTGGCTCCCAAGCCATATTAATGTGTAATAATGAATCTATTTGGATGAAGTTTAGTTAGGTAATATGGGTACTTATATTACCGAGGCAGATGCGTTTTATTTCGGAAAATGAAAAGTTCCCGCGGAAAAATATATAAGTTGTGGGTGAAATCACGGGCGTCATTATTTTTATGCTAAGCTATTTAAGTAAGTATATTAAGTTGGGTCAAAGTTATATATGGCTGTTCTCATATTAGGTTTTGTGATATGCGTTCATTATTAATGATCTAAGATCAAGCTGAATCTGTCACTAAATAATGATATTTAATTCACATTTACTTAATTTCACTAATGAGGAGTTTTATTTAAAAAAACAACCTTTTTCGGCTTCTGTCACTAGATGGCGTACTAACGACGTATTTCAAACATGGTTGTAGTTTCAATACACAGAGTACAAGGAAATGTCAAATTCAGTTGAAAGAATCACAGATTCGTTGTCGATTTGTCGATAGAAAGCCATTAGAGTATATGTCTTTCATAAAATAAGAATAGGATATTAAACTCTATACATAATTATCTTAACAATGACAGAACTTAAAACCCCCATTTTACCGCCATCTATCGGATCTTTATAAAACTACAGTTTTTTTTTTAATAAAACGCCTCATTTTCGTACTTAAATTGTGACTTCTTTTTCTTTATAAGGGTTTTATTTCCTGCCTATTTTATGGTTGAATTAAATTAAATTAAAATTTAATTAGTGAAGCCACATCAAAGGATGGTGTGTTTTTACCCATGTGAAAGAGGATAGGTGGAAGAAGAAAATCAACTACGACCAACGGTTTAATTGGAATGTCATAGAAAAGTTTCGTGTTGTAAATATCTCTTTAAATCTTTGTCATCATCTGCTGAAACCAAAAATGCAAGTGAAGTTTCGATACGAAATAATTTTCGTGTTATGAAAAAGCGGTGGGTACCTACATGATGGTTTTTTTTGTACTCTCTCAGTAACATGCGTAGTACAATACCATAACCATATTAATTTAGAGTTTCGAGTAATACTGTAATCTTTTATGAGCTGTGACGCGTGAAGTCGTGACGCTTGCCACCAGGCAAACGACAAACTCGTCAGTCGTCACGTCATTTATTTACATAAAAAAATAGTGAATACTTCTTATCATAATATAATGTTTATTGAAACTAATTTTTACTGATAAACACTGCGTTTTGATGCAATGAAAAAATTGATTCCCAAAAAAATGATAGTTAAAGTTGCGAAATTTAGTTGCCAAGACGGCCGGAAGTGAAAGAAGTATCAAGACATACTAATCCATTCATACTGCTCGGTACTGCCTGCTACAAATTTTATTTTCCCTATTTTTCATCAGATTCTGGTAACCTATAATGAATATGTAATTACCGTACAAATACGGCAATTACCGTACAGTTGGCAGTTGGCAGCACCGCGAAATTTAATTAAAAATGGCAGCCTTCCTTCCTGTCTTATGCTTTTCTTTTCTTTACTACCAAATGAAAAGTTTTTAATAATATTTTACGGATGGTCGTGTATTAATTGTAGATATCCAGATGGCCAGACAATTTTCTACAAATTCTATACTGATATTTCGTGTCTGAAGTCATGTTCTTTACATCGCAGTGAGTACTACGTACGTGGTTATGAATCTTACGTTTTATTACGTTAAGTTAGTTGTAGGTATTGTAGAATTGGATTTTTACAAATATTTTCGTTGTTATTATCTGTGATTATTTTTATATAAACCAATGCCATCATATTCAAATTCTAGGAAGCGAACAAACGAAGTAAACAAATGCTAAACGGGTCGTCTTATATTGAATAGACAATAGACACTGAAGATATCCATTAGAACCAGTATGAGCGCGGGGAGCACTAGCCTTGAGCACGAGTTGGCGCGCACGCGGCGGCTACTGTGGGGCGAGCACGTGAAGGAGGACGTGTTTCGGCGATGGGCACAAGGCTTTCTCTTCAGCCCCGAAGAACCTAGTGCTCTCATTCAGCAGGAAGGAGGTCCTTGCGCTGCGATCGCGCCAGTGCAAGGCTTCTTGCTAGAAATCTTACTTTCAGAAACTCCAGGACATAGTTTCCAGGATTTGACCCCAGAGAAGTGCAACTCTCTGCTAGTTAGGGCCGTGTGTGCTATAATAAGCCAGTGTCTAGCTCCTAAGTACAATGTTGCTGTGTACCGAAAGAGTGATATGGACGCCACAACCAGTGCAAACAGCATCAGTGTGGAGGGACATTCGTGTGACACAATCGAACATTTTCATCAACATATTGAAGTTCATACCTTTCAGACTTTGTCTGAAGTGGAATCCTTCTACACTAGAAATATTAGAATTTTGAAAGACAAGTATGGTGTGTTACTGTTACTGTATAGTATCATTCTTAGTAAAGGTGTTGCCACAGTAGAAACGGAATTAGCTGAGCTCTCAGACCCTTTAATACACTCCACATACGGTTATGGTTCACAAGGTTTGATCAACCTGATGCTGACTGGGAGAGCAGTGGCACATGTTTGGGATCACGAGCAAGTGGTGGGTGGATTGCGGCTGCGTGGCATAGAAAGACAGAATAACATTGGATTTCTTACTATTATGGAGCACATGCAATATTGTACAGTAGGCTCTTTTTATAAGAATCCAAAACACCCAGTGTGGGTGCTAGCTTCAGAGACACACCTCACAGTGCTGTTCTCCCTTGAGAGGAGATTGGCAGCACCAGAGACCATTGGTGAGTCTGCTGAAAGAATATTCCGTTCATTTGACCCTGAGGGCAACAATTTCATCCCATCTGTAGCACTACAAGATGTATTGTGTGCTGCAGATCTGGTAAGTGACCCAGAGTATGTAGAACTTATGAGAAGAAAATTGGACTCTGAAAATTTAGGTATAATCTTGCTAAGTGCATTCATGGATGAGTTTTTCCCGGGGTGTGAACATGGGGCTACAGACACATTCACCCTGCACCATTACAATGGGCTGTCCCGCAGCAACCCAGGCGGGTGTGTAGTGTATCGCACAGGACGCGCAGCGCTGCTTGAGTGTCCAATGCGAGCTGCTACCACCGACCCCATGCTCACCTGTCTGCAAACTAAGTGGCCCAGCATCGACATTGTGTGGGACGATGGCCAGTCGCCTTCACTCAACTAGCCCTGGCCTTCGCTCACCTCTTGTGACCTTATGAACCTAATGTTGGAGGATATATTGGTAAAATTCCATTACTTTATTGTATTAACTTATCTATAAAAAAATTGTATCAGATGGATTGAAACAAAATTTGGATGCCTGCATTGGTATAGACAGCTATTTTGCATAAATTTGGCTCATAATGATAAAAAGCTAAATAGTTTTTATCTCTGCAAGAACTAGACCAGTGGATCAGTATGTGGTAAAAGCTCCAAGCGATCAAGAAGTGTTCTACTTCATCAGAATGAAAGTAAGCAATAAGCACAGTGCAACTGAAAGTAATAAAATTGTAAAATGTAATTTTACAATGCAATATTTTTCAGAATTGACATCATAATCGAGTTTATTGTATGTTATGTATCAATACAAAATATGCCTATTTTGGTATAAATGTAAGGAAGTTTGACTCATATGCCAACACAAGCACATATGGGTACTTCAGCACTACACTATAATCTTCATTGTTTTAGATATGGTTTTAGATATTAACTTCTGCTTGTATGTCTACAGTCATCTTTGCAGTAAACACATGAATTGCACCTTTATTATTATTAAGTTTTTAGTAAACTGATATTCATTTAACTTTTATTTGTGTTTTTATAATGATCATCAATTTATCAGGGGTGCAAATGCATGCAATGTTTTATCAATCTCACATAAGTTCTATATTTTTTCATCTCTGGTAAATATAAATTGGTGGCTGGAATAAAATTGCCTAACATAATACTTCAATACTTATCCAATTTACAAATTCACCAAAAATAACCAAGTGTAATAGTTATTAGAAGTTGATACAGAAAGTCCACTCTGGCCATATAATTCATAATATTCATCTATATAAAGAAAGTAGGTGATATTGGTACAAAATAATTTGTTTTCTGCATCCAGTCAATGAGGCATGTAAGTTTACAGAAGGTTAATTAAATACAGTCAATGTCACTTATATGAAAAAGAACTCATCAGAAGATGTCAGGTCATGTCTAGTATACTTAGGATCTGCTATCGGTATTGACCCAATATAATACCTACAGTATAGTATTGATAAATATACATAATTATGGGAAAAACTATGATATGATAATAATTACTCTTTATAAAGCCACAGAAACAAAACAGATATTGTTTTACTTTTATAGGTAGGTATAGGTAAAAACAATCATCTACAGCAAAGCACTTTTGAATAGCAAAAAATACAACTAATGATATGGTACTAATGGTATGGTTTTGATCCAGTTTGCAGAAATTTCTTGGCATGAAGGTACAAGATTATAAGTAATCAACAGCTTGAGGGTGCTATCGCTACACCTGCCTTTGAATTGTATCCTCTACTTAGTTTGTGTTCTGAAGTTCTGAACCCCTGTAATGTCTTAGTAGGTATGTCTGAACAAGTTTGTGTGCGGACTTTTTGGAATTGGGACTTTCTGTATCTAATATTTATTATGTAGTATGGTAGACACTTGGTCTCTGAAAAGTGGAAAGTCAAACACTTCAGTATAAAGTCATGTATTGTTTTGTATAATTTTATTTACTTTAACTATACCTATTTAATAAGTACAAAAACAAAACTGTGAAGGCATTAGGTACATGAGAATATAAATAAGCACTTATGCATAGACATATATATTAAGGACAGGCCTAATGACTGGTTATAGGTCACTTCAAAGTGGGAGCCAATTTCACAGATTGGCATCCACTAGCGCTCAGTCTGTGATGGAAGGTAGAAGGCATCGGTTGAATGTCACAAAAGTAATATGCCAAGTTGTATTATGAACGGTTGCACAATCTATACTCAAAACTGCAGTAAAAAGAAAGACCAAGTTTCTTACCTCAAGTAATTCAAAATTTTCAATATTACACTCTGTTTTGTAACAAAATAATCGAATTTATATTTGGAATAATCATTGTAAACATTAACATTGACGGACATAATGGCAGCGACAGGCACCTAATTTTCTCAACTTGTAGTTCACGCGAAATCTAATAGATGGCGCTGACTTTTCCCACGCCATTTTGTCAAAATAAAATGTTCCTTCGGGCATATCCTGATATATAAATCTATGCACTTATGTATACTCTAAGCTTAGTACCTAATTAGTTTTTTTGTGTTACATAAATAATATTTTAATTGAAATATCTCTCATCCATTTTGTCAGATTCACGTAAAATAGCTGTGCATATTAGTGTTGCATTCTAAAGAGTATTTGAAAGATATTTTCATTTAGTCCTATATAGTGTAACATGCTTTTTTTAAATTACTTAGATGAGTTTTATTTTTCCTTTCTCATATTATTTTATGAATGAAGAGCTTCCTTCCCTTGATTAGTCCTACAATGTGCAAGTACTCCTACACAACATTAAAAAATAGGATTTATTAGTTTAGTTTCGATTTTTTTCTACTGGCATAAAAAAAATAATGCAGCAACACCGCTATCACAGAGTACTAAGAGATACTACGTAGTACGTATCAGACGACCATCTCTAGTACTGTCACCATAGACTAGAAAATTATGTCGCATGACGTTTCTTTTTTTTTATCCATGTGGCCTATGAAATTAAACGCAATTAGCCGGTGTGCCACTATATATACCTACCTATAGCTGTTACATAGCTATTTTCATGTTCCTAATTTTTATTATCGCACAAATAAAACTATAAATCATTTATTAAAATATTTATTTTTTAATTTACATCAATCTGCCAATTCAAACGGTATGTTCATGTTGCCGCAAAACTATGATTCAATTCAATTATACAACTTAAAAAACTATTTTTGTTAACATAAGCTTACAATTACATAAAATGAGTCTTTAAACAACAACCTAAAATGATTATAGAAATAGATTATCTATTGTAACTGAATTTTGAATATTTTAATAACTAAAATATATCATAATTCAATTTTGAACAGTTGACGTTTTAAATAAACATTAATAATAAATTAGATTACTATTATTCATCATCATCAGCCCTAACACGCCCACTACTGAACAGGGGCCTCCAATTTAGCAAAATTCATTAGCTACTTATATATAAATGTGCATAGGTACTTAAATGTTTAAATATAACGATCACTATAACGATCACAATAACAATCCTTTTTGTATTTTATCCATAGCATTCTGTTATATATAACTGGTTGGCAATATACAACTCCTTACTTGAAAGATATCCATGCCCTCATGTGTGTTATACAGTTATATGGTAGCTACATACAGTTTTTCCAAGTACTTTCCACAGAATTCCCCCTATTACATAGGTCCAGAACCGAAGTCTCCATACTTAACCTTGTTTGAACGTCTCAACTTTCCTTACGGCGTTCAGCGTAGCAGCGCAGAGCTTGTTCCGGGTCTCACCTCAAAAAGAGCCATCCCCAGAAAAGCAGTCTCCTAGGGCAGCGCCGCCGCCACAGCAGGCAGCCCGGACGAGAGCCGACATGGGACAGGTTAGTCCGCCCCGTTATATCTTGGCCTTGGAGCCACCAGACCATGCCAGAAACGCATTTCTCGAGTTTCTTGCCATCACGAGAGCGACTAAGGTAGTCAATCTCAGGAACTGCGAAAATATCTTGCAGTCCTTTAGGCAGGGAAACGAAGGCCTCTTAAAGGTGAGGCTCGAGGAGGCCGATGCAGCCATATATAACAACGACACCTCCCTCGTGATCAAGGGAACGATGGAAGGTCGATATATGGCAGCATATTGTTCTGGAAGTGGTTTTGTGGCTCTAGATGAGAGCGGACCGGAAAGCCGAAGTATGAGGCACCACCGAACGACCCCATCGTGGTCACCGCCCGGTGTACCAAGATAATGTTAAATGATAGGATCCTAGAAATGGCTAAAACTATTGAAAGGAGCCCTGGAGTCGATGCAAAGTCTTGGGAAAATTGGGAGGTACCTAAGATTCGATGGGTCAACGGGGTTCCTGGCTGTGGGAAGACAACATGGGTGGTCAGACACTTCGACGTGGACAAAGACGTGATCATCACCACAACAACTGAAGCAGCCAAAGACTTGAGGGAAAAGCTAGCGCACCGCATAGGTGACTTGGTGAAAACCAAAGTGCGCACCATGGCTTCTGTACTCGTAAATGGCACCCGAAGAGGTCAGAGCAACGTTCGCCTTATGGTAGACGAAGCTCTTATGAACCACTTTGGGGCCAATGTAATGGCTGCACGGCTGGCTGGTGCTCGCGAGGTAGTCCTCATCGGAGACGTCAACCAGTTACCTTATATCGACAGAGAGAACCTCTTCGAGCTAAGATACAATCGCCCAAACCTGGTGGCCACCATCAACCAGGAGTTGTTATGCACACATAGGAATCCCATGGATGTCGCTTACGCGCTGAGAGAAATATACTCTGGTATATATTCCTCGGCCCCACGTGTCAAGTCCCTGGAGCAGAGAAGGTACACAGGTGCGCAAATATCCAGCACCCTCCCCAACACCCTATTCCTAGTACACACTCAGGAAGAAAAGGAGACCCTATCCAACAAGGGTTATGGCGGAGGCACGGGTTCGCGCATCCTCACCATCCATGAAGCACAGGGACTGACATACGAGTCGGTCATCGTCATCAAGACTAAGGGCAAGATGAGACTGCACGAGAGCGTTCCGCACGCGGTGGTTGCAGTCTCGCGGCACACCGGGACTTTCGTTTACTACGCCGACGATGAGGAAGACGCCATCAGCCGTTTCGTGCAGCGTGCGATGGCTGCATCACCGAGGGCCATCCGCGAGTACAACTTGCAGATGGCCATCAAAGATCGAAACGTGGCGGTAACAGAAGTCCTGGTCCGGGAGGAGAAGGCGGATTAACAACGACATGTACGAGCGGGATCATTGACGGACTCAAAAGAGCCTGTCAATTATCCCGCTCGTGTGAAGAAAATAGTACTAGAATGTAAATGATTATTGTGTGTACACCGGGAGCACTCACGCTCACTAAAAAGCTTCTTCTTGCGGCGGCGTCGTGCGTCAAGTCGTCCTCTTCCCTCAAAAATGGTTGAGGAGGGCGATGGCTGGCGCATGCGTCGAGCTCGTGAACGGGCGCTGCTTGCGGGAGCTGGTCTGCTCGCGGTGTATGCACAAATCGAAAAAAAAAACAAAAAAAAAATAGGTTAAGTACTTAATTGTCCTCTCTTGTATAATATTTTGTTCAATAAAATAAAAAAAAAAATATAACAATAAATGATAAACTATACTTGCACAATTCTAATAGGTACACTTTGACATTTCGAGGGATACCAAGCTAGAGATTTTCTCCCTAAATTTTGAGGTAAAAGGGGAATGGGGGTTCTTAGGGGATTAATATTTTTGATGGTGTTTTAGGTTTTTTTTTTTGCTATAGGTAGCAAACAAGCATCCGGCCCACCTGATGGGAAGAGGTCACCGTAGCCTATGGTCATCTGTAACACTAGACGTGCCACTGATGCGTTGCTTACCCTAAAAAGGTGGTGAAGTCAGGATGAATTTCCTATACTAAAAAAGAATCATACTATCACACTAATATTATAAAAGCGAAGGTTGTGTGTGCTTGTTTGTGCCCTATTCACGCTACGAATTTGGATGTTTGAAATAGAGATATCTTGTACACTGGATTAACACAGAATACTTTTGAACCAAGGGAGACACCGGGTGGCACAGCAAGTAAATGCATATATTTCGGTATTTGTAATGGTGGCAGCATAAAAAAGTGTCTGTTGATAACCTACATTTGCGTCTTAGATGTAGTTAAAAAAAAATAAGAAAAATATCAGCTGTTCCATACATTTCACCAAAATAAATGGTCATTTTTCTATAAAATGATCAGTTGGATCATTTTTGCCAAGATTGCGTAACGTTCTATGCCGCAGAACAAAAACCTTTTTGACCTTAGTGATGTAAACCTTATCAAAGTATGCTAGGAATACAAAAAAGCTTAGGGGTTTTTAGGGGGTTCTAGGGGTTTTAAGTTATCTAGTGGGAACATTCTTCAGGAGCTGGCAGCACTTTTTTTCGAAATTAGTGTTGCGACTATTACACAACCGATTAATCGGTGAAATTGTAGAATAAGGTAATTAATCGAATCAAATCTTTGGGCGCGAATAATTTAGTGAGATAATCTTGTGTAGTTCGCGAAGGATCTACATCGAAAGTGTGATTATAATATTAATAATGATATTCTTGACTTTTTTTGTAAAAATATCGGTACAAACAAATTTTCCTATTTTACTGCAATTTAGTTTTAAACACTGATATTATAAATAAATAATCACTATTTTTTTAAACACCCTGATTAACAATGATTGTTATTGTACAACTTAAACTTCTTTTTAATATATGGCTCCTGCGGGGCCACAACTTCGTCAATTTCGCGTGGATAGAGTAGAATATATTAAATATCTTATAATCAGTACTACATATATCTCATATTTTATTTATTTATTCTTTATACCATTGTCTACAATAATCTTGTGTCTTTAAGGCTACGCAGCACTTCACAATATTAAGCCACGCTTTACCGTAAAGAGAATGGAAACTTTGCTGAAGAAAGCTTGTTCGTACATTACAAATTAAGATGACTGGTCTGGTAATGCATGATTTTGACAGAGATGTGGATTTCGGCAGTTTCATAGACAATCGAATAATTATTAATGTTTGCGACGATGATGATGATGATTTTTCAAGTAATATAAACAGTAGTGAATCTGATTAAATGACTATTCTCGAACCCAGTATATTATTTATTTAAAATATATATATGCATACAGAGGCCTATATACCTAACACTTAAACTTAAGTCGAATATACCCAATATGGTATTTAGTTAATACCTAACCTTTCGATGCATACATTTCATGCTGATATAATTCATTATAAGTATTACAATTATTCGTTCTCTTACTGAGGTCATATGAAAAAACGAAACGATTACTAAATAAATATGTAGAATCAGTATCGATTTCTCATTAAAATCGGGTTTATCCGATAGCGATTATTTCGTTCACATCCCTAGACCAGTTAATCTGACAGTGTCAATCACTAATAATGTCAACTTCATACTGCACTTCTTATTTTTGATAAACTGTAACAAAGAGCACGGACCCAGGTGTCTGTGGTAAAGCAGATTTAAAAAAAAAAAAACCTTGTTTGAACATAAATCAAACCATAGAGCACATTTTTTTTTCTTCTAATGTCAGTTCCTCTTTCAACATACCATATAAATAGTATTACCCGATTTAGTCGGTACCTAAATAAAGATCTAGCTAGATGTAAAATGTAAATAATAAAAATTATATAACGCCTACATTAAAAAAATATAAAATAATAAAATTAATTACCATCATTGCTATGGCCCAAATTAGTTTTGAGATAGCAAGGATGCGTTATGTGCCCTAAGGCTTATGGCGGTAAATTTATAAGAGAGTGGACTGTATTTTTGAATCGTTTGGCGGCTGGTTACAACAAATGGTATCACAACTACGACGAGCAAATGCTTAGGACTAGGATAAAGGAATTCCACGCACCTTCACTCCACCTAGGTACTCCTGGGAAGGTCCAGAGCGTCCTGGATTGTCCATTATCTCCGGTCGATCGTCGATGGCGTCCGATTGCTAACCACTGTCCAATTTTGTCAATGATTTTGGTGCACCAACACTTGTTTCACAAAAAATTATATGTATTTTTAACACGTAATAGTTTTGCGGTAGTATCTTTTCACAAAGGGGCTTATGCGCATAATTCGCGTGCGCAGATCCTTCCCTTGCGACGGTTCAAGGGTGACAGTTGACGCCGAGCGCATTTTGCTAGGCCTCGTGCGTGGATGACGTATAAGAATGGGAGGGAAAGGGACGCAATATACTCATCAAGCCAATGATACCATATCAATATAATTTGAATGAGAAATATATACCTACGGCGTCAACAATCATACTACTATCTATAGACAAGAAAACGGTCTATAGATAGCTCATGCAATCTTTTAATAAAAAGGCAGCAGTTTATTCAACATTTCTTTTAATAACTCACGAGTTTTTCAATATTACCAAGTTAAAGGGTTTAAAGAACAACAGTTATGTAGGTACTGGGCCTCAACCAAAATAATGTTTTATATTTTAGGATAAAAATAATAACCTTAAAAATGGAAAAACAGTGGGCGCGTGGAACGTTTATAGTTCACAATACAACTATTATCAGTAATTGCACTCCTGTGTAGATATTACTATACTTACATTTATCAATCACTATTTACACAGTTACTATTATACTTTTATAACTATTATAATATAATTTGCAACTCAACTATGGTAGTAGGTATGTATATAGGTATACCTACATGAAATTTATTTCTTATCATAGGTGTGAGGAAATATATTTATGACACATGGACTGACAAGAAAGAACGATAAAAATTGTCTTCAGTTACATTATTCTTAATAATATACACATTTAGCTAGTATGTAACTTACTAAATATGTGGGTACCTATAATTATGTTCATCTAGACATGGATCTATACAAAAGAGAAATCGGGTAATTATTCCGATGTCGTGTGGCAATACTGAATTTGACATGTCAACTTTTTATTGTGAAATGGTTCTAACTCTTCGTCAAATAGAAATAATTAAAATAATTTTATAAAAATACATGATTAAGGCCACTTACAAGTGAAATGTGATCGTGTGCTTCTGTGATTCGTGCCTCGAGTGATTTCAGCACAGTTTTATCACGCAAGACGTCATTTTTTTGGTATGTATTCATAAGCACACCCATAGAGCAAAAAAAAAAATAGGCGAAGCGTCATTTGTTTCATAGCTCTGTGAGCACACCCAAGTAACGACTGGTTTTGATTTTGACAGGTGAGAATCAATCACACCCAAAGTGGTGTGTACGGTTTTGCCCTGCTTTAATTTTGTATTAGGGGTCTGGATAGGAAGTCTTTAGTACTTTCACACAATTTTACATCTGAAACAACACAAGTAATATAAAAGAAGGTATAATCTATACAAATGGGTACTTGTATAAGAAATTACAATGAAAGAAAATTCATCATCAACCGGAAAACATCCATAATAATCATGTTAAATAAAACGATTGTATAATAAGTTATTATACAATTAACTAAAGTTATTATTAATAACTTTAGTATTTGCATATTGAGCTAGGTGCTAGCTTAAACCCTCGGCTCAGACTCCAGAGTCAGGCGGTTAAGAAAAGGATGTCCCGGCTTAGGCTTTCAGGATGGATAGATGCAGGTTAAAACTGCATCATGATTCAAAAACTATGCATTTTCGTTTTACATAACCGTACAAATTTTACTCACTTAAAATAGGTAGAATTATTGCAAAAAAGCTATAGAAAGCCATTAAAGAAGAAAAGTTTTTTGAAGTATGCACTGTGCTACCATATACAAGGTTTTATATTACACCAATTTTAAATCACTGCAGAGTTAGCTTCGCAGACTATATTATCGCTTCTCTAGTGTGTAGGGTGACCATGATATTAAGTAGTTAATAAACGAAACTATTAAAATGATTAAAATAATATTAATTCTAACAGCATCTTAAATCAGCCTAAGACTAAATATTTGAAGAGTATTATAATATTATATACCTATCACCTACATATTATTATGAGTACTAACTATGGTTTTGTAAAATTAAATAAATGCTATTATTTATTAAAGTGATGGAGATGTTTTTTGACTTGTTTAATAATCGTTTCTATGGCAACATATATATAGTCTACACATCTAGGGTAGTAGGTAGGGTAGGATAGTAGGTGTACGACTTTGACTTTACATAACCTTACAAATTATACTCACTTGACATTGGCACAATTGTTGCTAAAAAGCGATAGAAGGCCATTAATGAAGAACAAGAAGAAAGTTAGCGATTTCCGAAATGTCATTCCCAGAGGGTCTAGCAAAGATAACAATCGCTAACTCTAACGCCTCACGCTAACTCCAAAATGTACTAGGATGACATTTTGGAAATCGCTAACTTTTCCGAAGCGAATGTCATATCAATACATTTTTGGAGTTATTGGATACGTTTGGCGATAGCGTTAGCGTGAGGGAGCTTTGCTAGACCCCCTATTACGAAGGAGCTATCATCGCTTCTGGGGGTCTAGCGATGATCCAAATCGCTAACGCTAACACCTCACGCTAACTCCAAAAATGTATTGAAATGACATTCGCTACGGAAAAGTTAGCGATTTCCGAAATGTCTTTTCAGCACATTTTGGAGTTAGCGTGAGGCGTTAGCGTTTTTTATTTTCATATATTTTGGCTTCACACGTAGTGTATTTAGCCAGTGTCAAGTATTGTAACTTTTCATCATGTAAGGAGAATATTTCACGCAAAGTCAAGTCATAGTCCAGTCTAAGACAGGTAGTCATATTCCAGTCTAAGTCATGCTCCAGTAAAGTGGTGGCAACTTTACTAGAAGCTTTATGGAATTTTGGAAGCAACACGGAAAATCAGGTTTACCACATTATATCACTTGCCCATGAGTGATGCTCGTAATTCAGCAGTTAATGCGTAAAACGCCACCAATTTTAAACATTAACACTGAAAAAAGCACAAGTTTTGAGAAATAATACAATGCAACGACGTGAATTTTTCCGCGTTCCCGCCAAAACTCCAGGAGTTAGCGTTTGTGGTTGGTATCTTTGCTAGACTCCCTGACCCGCGTCTGCCGCTCAACTGCTGTCAAAATTGTATGAAAAGTGACAGCAGTTGAGCGGCAGACTCGCCCCGCGTCAGCACGCTGCATCATATTTATATACTCTTTGCACGCTTCTAGCTCGTTCATCAACATAGAATCATACCCGTCGCCGTCACAGAGCATAGTCGCCGTTGGCAACACTGGGGCTGGGAAGTCTTGTACCACACAATCTGCGTACAATGAAACGCGGCATGTAGCCGCCATATTAGAATAAACTTGCATGACATTTGGGTTTGCTCAGGGTTCGCTCATATTGGCTTAGCTAGATGGCCAGCCATATTGTCTTTTTTCACTCTATTTTATTTTATACTCTTTGATTTTATTTTCATAACCTCTCCACTTTATACTTTATTTAATTTTGATAAAATGTTTTAGATGTTAGTTATTGAGAGCTGTGTGTACAAAAATTCACAGCATGACTATTTTCTACACAATTTTCCGTGCACTGAGAAGTGTGTGCAAAAGTTTGTGATTTTGTGGTGTGTTTGTCAAAACACTGAAAAGCGTTTCTTAATTTAATACCAAGTCATATACGGCAATTCGGTGTATCAAGTATATTCTTCTCTATTTAATAATGACGACATTTCGAGTCAGTACATATACTTTTATTTATGTTTCGAGTCGAGTGGAGTACCATCTCAGGAGGATGCTGGTAAGTCTTGTACAAGATGAATCGTTAACATGTTTATCATGGTCTTATGTTATCATAATTTTTTTGCTAATACACCACTATTGTAATATAGTAAACATCGGTACCACTGTTTGTATCTGATACTTATTCATCTAAAAGATATTTTGACCCTGTAAGTATAATTAGATAGATAGATAGATAGAAAATGCTTTATTGCACAAGAGTAAATCAAGTACATAGGCGAACTTAATGCTAAGTAGCATTTTCTTCCAGTTAACCTTTGTGTAGTGTGGAACGAGTTGTAGTTATAATTAGGCTGCATAGACATCACACTAAGCTAAGATGATGACGATGATACCATACAACATGGATAGACCATTCACATATAAGATCTGATTTCCATATCCCATGAGAATTTATTATGATTGTTTTCAGATGGAACGGTTACAATAAGCGGAGGCAGACAAACATCTAGACAAATTGCTTAAATATCATTCTAGGAAAGAAAATAAAATTAAGGTAAGTTTCATAGCATTTTCGTTATTATACAGATTAATTTTATTGGTAGGGAAATATTTTGAATCATGATGCAATTTTAACCTGCATCTATCCATCCTGAAAGCCTAAGCCAGGACATCCTTTTCTTAACCGCCTGACTCTGGAGTCTGAGCCGAGGGTTTAAGCTAGCACCTGGCTCAATATGCACATACTAAAGTTATTATACAATCGTTTTATTTAACATGATTATTATGGATGTTTTCCGGTTGATGATGAATTTTCTTTCATTGTAATTTTTTTATACAAGTACCCGTTTGTATAGATTATACCTTTTTTATATTAATTGTGTTGTTTCTTATGTTTCAGTTGAAAAATTGTGTGAAAGTACTTAGAAAAACTGTATGTAGCTGCAGTAGTACAGTATTTACTCAATACTCAATACTCAATACTCAATCATTTATTGCAAACATTATTGGTTACATGCAGGTGTTAAATAGCATATTTAAGTATGTTACATAATGACCCAGCTTGGGTATAGCAATATTGTGCGGAGCGAATCGATCTAGTCTATAATTAAATAGTTAATTTGTCCGAAAGGAATTCGTCTAGCGTATAGTAACTTTTAGTCAGTAGTACATTTTTTAGGGCTACGGTAAATTTTTTCTCTTCTTCTATTTCTTTTAGATGGAGTGGTAATTTGTTAAATATTTTTATGGCTATTGAACGCGGGCCGGAACTGTGCATTGCTAATTTTGATGTTGGTATAACTTAATCATATTTGTAGTTTGATCGTAGTACGTAGTCTCGATTGCCATCAGCCAGTTCTTGGAAAAATTGAGGGTATTGCTTTACGAATTTACAGATTTCTAGGATGTACAAAGAGACTATTGTTAGAATTTTGAATTTTATGAAGTAAGGTCTATGAAAATGTTTATAACTGTATAACACACATGAGGGCATGGATATCTTTCAAGTAAGGAGTTGTATATTGCCAACCAGTTATATATAACAGAATGCTATGGATAAAATACAAAAAGGATTGTTATTGTGATCGTTATAGTGATCGTTATATTTAAACATTTAAGTACCTATGCACATTTATATATAAGTAGCTAATGAATTTTGCTAAATTGGAGGCCCCTGTTCAGTAGTGGGCGTGTTAGGGCTGATGATGATGAATAATAGTAATCTAATTTATTATTAATGTTTATTTAAAACGTCAACTGTTCAAAATTGAATTATGATATATTTTAGTTATTAAAATATTCAAAATTCAGTTACAATAGATAATCTATTTCTATAATCATTTTAGGTTGTTGTTTAAAGACTCATTTTATGTAATTGTAAGCTTTTGTTAACAAAAATAGTTTTTTAAGTTGTATAATTGAATTGAATCATAGTTTTGCGGCAACATGAACATACCGTTTGTATTGGCAGATTGATGTAAATTAAAAAATAAATATTTTAATAAATGATTTATAGTTTTATTTGTACGATAATAAAAATTAGGAACATGAAAATGGCTATGTAACATAGGTAGGTATATATATTGGCACACCGGCTAATTGCGTTACACTTCATAGGCCACGTGGATAAAAAAAAAAGTCATGCGACATAATTTTCTACAGTCTATGGTCTACAGTACTAGAGATGGTCGTCTGATACGTCATGCTCTGTGTGATACGTAGTATCTCTTAGTAGTCTGTGTCTTGTACTTATTTTCATCTCAATTCTCAACTCTACTCAGAATTTAATTTTAAATACGGTGTGTGTGAAATAAATTAATGTCCAGCCAGTAATGTCTCTTGAAGATGCCAGTTTCAAAAGATACGCCACGGAATACGATCCTATAAAAATCGGTTCGATTGATGGTATAAAAATTGTTTATAATATCTAATTTTGTACCATCCAACTAAAACAAGGTTTATTATTCAGATTATAACAACTGCTTCTTAAACAACTATTCAGGAACGGACTCGGAGCCCCATGACCGTGCCATCATCCGAGCTATAAATTCCGAATACTCTGTCAATAAGCAAGTCAAAGGAGACCCGTACCACACTATATTCATTGGAAGGCTCAACCCTAGGACCACAGAGGTAGCTAGTTAAGTTACAGTTAATTTATATAATTCAGCAATAAAATTGGTATAAATATGTAAATCGTCTGGGATGAGAGGGAAAGGCACCAGCCACTAACCCTCTAGTTTAAGAATTGTTATATAGTTTTGATTTGAGGTGTGTTATTGTTTTCTGTGTTTATCATTTTGAGGTGTACCAAAATTTCAAAACTTTAAACTGGATCTATACAGTCATGTTATTGTAGAATGTAAAGATTTTTTAAATGGTTTTCTTTTTACTTTTCTATTCTATATGGACAACTCTGATTTTGCACTAGACTAGTCATTTTATCATATATTCATGGTTATTTTGCTTTTATACTCGGAACCCCTAAAACACCTTAAAAATTAAATAACACCCAATGATCACATACATAGATTCTAGACCCTAACTAGGATTAAGTTTTACTATTTCATTTCATTTGTGTTTGGTTATAGGATGTTCTTGAAGCAGAATTTTCAAAATTTGGAAGAATTGTTCATTGTCGATTAGTTAAAGACATTGTTACTGGAAAATCTAAACGGTATGGTTTCATCAGCTTTTTTGATAAAAACAGCGTGAACAAGGCTGTGTATGGCATGAACAAGCACGAGTTGGAGCGAGCAGAGCTAGTGGTAGAGCTGGAGGTGGAGCGGCGCATGCGCGGGTGGCGCCCGCGCCGGCTCGGCGGCGGGTTCGGGGGCAGGAAAGAGTCTGGGCAGCTTAGATTTGGGTGCATAGAAAGACCATTTAGAAAGCCCATTCATTTGCAAAATGAAAATGCTTATAAATTGAGATAACCAAAGAAGTCTACGGTGTTTGATAAGTCATGCAAGGTTTGGTATTATGTTTCATAAAGTCCTACCTACCTCTTTTCTAAATAATTGTACAACAGACACTCTTAGTATCTGTTTTAAGTGTTGAATTAAATACTCTTTGATAGACACAGCACTATTTACTATAAATATGTGAGAAGGTGTGCTCATAAATAAATACTATAATTATATAAAATCCACTTGGCCATGCTATTCCCATAGATGACAACAATGAATGTAAAGTATAATGAGTAATGTGTGCTGCAAGGAGTTTGGTGGTTGGTTCAAGTCTTTTACTAAAACAGAAAGAGGTCTGGCTATTTTAGAAGCCATACTACTGGTTCTATTTATTGTTCTTCTTGTTCTGTTCATATTGCACCTTATTGTGTGCCCGGAACCTGAAGGGGCTGCCGGTATTCAAACAACTACGACCATAGATGGAAAACATGGAACACCTAAGAGTGATATTGAACATGTTACAAATGGCTCCGAAGCAAACTCCATTACAACCACTTCCCCAGCAGAGAGCAACAGCACTTCATCAGTTGGGAACACATTCTCATTGGCTGCCAATGAGACTGAAGGGCTCACAGAGCCTGGTATAAAATGCAGTTGGACCCCCTCAGCTAAAACTACAGCTGCTGCCCATTACTATCCAGATACTCCTAATTACACAAATAACCATCCAAAACAATCAATATCACATAAGCCAAATGGCACATATCATGGCCTCATTAACACTACTGTGCCAATTGAAAATGTTACTGGAGAAATAGTTGTATTAGAAACAGATCCAAAATCAACCCAAGTGTCCGAAGATGTAGAAGAATTGATCCAATCAGAGTATTTTGATGATGAAGAGGCAGAAGATAAACATAAAGGTCAAGTGGCTGGCTTGGTAAACTTAAAGCCTCCAAACGATGTAATATTTGGCTGTATTCTCACTATAGTCACTGAGTATTGGACCCTGACAGCAGCTAGCTGCATTGAAGCTATTGAGGAAATAGATTCTTTAGATTCTTTCATCATTATGAAGCATTATGGATCAAATAAAAGAGAACCCCTTCATTCAGTTGAGGATGTACAGATACATCCCTTATATGAGGGCAAGAATAGGAACTACGACTTGGCGGCATTGAAGAGTGCAAATAGCCTGAGCCAAGGACGAGTCTCTCCCATGGAGCTGGCTTCACTACTGGACTATGCTTTGTTGTCATTAGCAGAGAGACTCACATTACTTGGATTTGGAGGATTTAGGTATTTAGTGACTGATATAGACCTTAGAATTAGCAAATTGAAATAGCAATGGGCAGGCCTCATCGCTCGTAGAGCTGACAACCAATGGCGAAGAAAGGTTCACGAGTGGCGACCACGAACCGGACGATGCGGCGTAGGCCGGCCCCTCACTATGTGAATCCACGATCTGTAGAGCGATTATGTAAAGCTGTTACAAACACTGGGTTGATTGAAACACATTTGAAATAGCTACATGTGTGTATCGATAATTTGCGATTACGTAAGGGTTTTTATTTCTATTTCAATCGGTTTTTATCGATAACAACCAAAGTGAAGTTGCAGCCAACCCGACCAATTTAAAAAGCAAGGTTTATATAGAAAACGTGTTGAAATGACTAATCATTTTTATTTGGCTGCATTATACGGTTCTTTGGCCTATGTTTTTGTTGAAACAGGAAATGTCATTGTCATTGTCAATGAAAAAATAGAGTTATAATAATTGTGACCATTTGTGGCAGATTTCTGCCATTTGGCAGAACTAGCTCTCAAGTTTACTATTTTAAAAACGTGGCATCTTTCGGCAGATATGGGGGTTATTGATATTTTGAAGTAAAAATCGGAGGTCTCATAGCTGCAGCTCTTTATTAGTTTTAATAACTTAATAATATTAATTTGTAATTCATTCATGAGACTTCCTCACTGAAACTAGAAGAAACTAAATACCATACCTGCTGTGCGGACTAGAGGGAGCGCCTCACTAGCAACCATGTAACTAAGATAGTTTTCATCCGATCAATATCCTACTGCCGATAAACTGGCGCGCTAATTGACTGTTATTTGTCTTTTAAGATATAAATAAAAATTGCATATGATTACTTTTTTATTCATTGGTCAGCCCCCAAAGGGCTGAAACATAAACATAAACGTCATGGGCCCCGTCGGGCCCATGACGTTTATGTTTTAAAAATTAGAAGAGAGGAGGATACATAACTATTGATAATCGCGTACAGCCAACGACGTTTTTGCGCGCCAACGTAACACGAACAATCGATCAATATTGAAGCCGCTTAAACAGGGTTAGGTAAGACGTAAAAATTATTAACCCGCGCGAGCCGGGTTGGGTCAACTAGCAATATATTATAAAAAAGACTTGAGGCATATTTCTTTGTTGAGGAAGATTTCTAGCCTATTTAGGGCAGAATCTGCAATTTAGATGGTCACACTGGATATAGTAAGTAAGTATTTTATGATTTACTACTTATGCGTTTATATTGCTTGAAGATGCTCAATGTGAAGAAAAACAACAATAAAAGTTCGCAAGAAACAACCTCTAGCCTGTTTCTATGGAGAATGTAATTTCTGCCGTCATTTCGGCTGAAATCTATGTACGTAATCGCAAATGTTCATATCGATGAAATTTTTGTTCTGTCAAATCCTTTTCTGTAGCAAACTTGTTGCAATCGAACTTTTATTGACTTTGATTGATACAGAATGTCGTACATAATCGCAAAACTATAATAAATACATATTTCTTAATGAAACTGATTGAAATAAAAGTTACATAATCGCCCTACTGGTGAAAGCTGCGGCGAGCCGATTATAGTGGCGCTCTCTGGGGGAGACCTATGTTCAGCAGTGGATGTCTTCAGGCTGTTGATGATGATGATGATGATGTATTATTTAATAAACAGTTTTAATTTTTTTCAAACATTAAATTATATAAGTTGATGGTAATTGTCGCGCGTTATATATTGTTTACGGATACACAAATCACACAATCATGATATTCATGCTAATCATGCCAACTTGCCAAGGTTCTCAAAGTACATAATAAATAGCATGCGCAACAAAGAATACCTTTGGGAATGGAATGATGAGTCGACCAGAGGCGGCCCGTCCTAAGGAGCGCTGGTGCAGTGAACTCCCAGAAAAATTTACCTAATTACAAACTAAGTTTTTTTTTTCAAAAATCACTTATGCCTATGTACTTACTAATGTAAAATTGCAATGATTATTGCAAATTAACTTTCTGAACTGAAGTTCAGCATCTCACTGCAAATAATTATCTACGTACGATATAAAGTATGGTGACAAGTTGTATTGGGTGGAGCGCTAGTGATTCCGCTCCTATGAAACAAAGTTCAATACAACGCCAGTACGGCATTTCAACGAGTGTGAATGAGAAAGGTCTGCACAGTCCAGCACGTGAAACAAAAGATTTGTATGAAAATTTAGCCAGATGTGGAGCGGCGCTCCTGCGCTACGTAAGCTACGTTGCAGGCTCGCTTGAGCATTCTAGCTCGTAGTGACATGCACGCAGAGATCCCGTGTTGCTCTCTCTGCACGTGGTGATTGATGCGCGATTGCCAGTTTTGTGTAAACAAACAAACGGCAGTTTGGCTAGTCACATTGCGCGCGAATGGTGTTCGCAAATTTTGCATGTAAATAATTATAATAATTAAGTTTAAGTGTTGTGTGTGATAGTTGCTGTGTCTAGTTAAAAATGGAACAATGCAATGTCTTATAAAACACATTAAATTTTATGAACTACAATTATATAGAATCCGTATTTGCTGAAAGCAGAAACTTTTGAAATTTGTCTATCCCCATGACCTAGGTAGAAAGCGAGCGGTGTCTTTCAACGTTAAACAAAGTTAAAACGTTTACGCGTAACACCATGGTCCAAGCTCGCCTGAATGCATTGCGTATGATAATTGATAAGCATAGAAAAATCATCACTGACTTTCACAAAAAGTGATAGATGTTGTGGCTCATCAGAAAGACCGGCGAATGGATTTTTTGTTCAAATAACTATGACAAATTATTTTATCGTGAACACCCATTTAAAATTTTCACGAGCCGCCTCTGGAGTCGACCGTTATCATTGCATAATATGTTTTGGTTTTGCTTTATATTACGTAGGCTTTGCCTTATCCATCCAGGGGCCTGATCAGTTTCAGAGTTACCCCACGATCGACTATGGCTCCAGTCAAAGCTCAACCACTGCGCCCGGGTGCTCCGTTCTCCTCGAGATGCCTGGCCGGTACAGTTTATCTCACTAACTGGCAACCCACTGGACATGGGGCTTTGCCCCACGAGGACCTCCACCTTCCCCAATAGTCCTGCCATTCGCCAGCCACATAGCCGATCGTTAGCTATACCCAGTTTGGTGTACACCCGGGTACACCGCTGGGGTTGAGCATCAACGCTCATCCTGCCCAATTGCCTTAATCCTGGCCGTACAATGCACACAACGTTTGCACCGATTGATTTGTCCAATGGCCTTAATCCTGGTTGTACATTGCACGCAACTTTTGGACCTGCAAAACCGTCATTCATACTTTGATTACGGCCTTCTCATCATTTCCTCCATTGTGTCTTATGGAACTATAATGATATTCTTAAGCACTTACCAGAACATATTTTCTACTGGTTGTGACCTTGAGATATTTACCATTATCCCTCGTGCTTACCCTGCCGAGCTGAGCTCTTCCCATGATGCCTTCCGCGCCCAGCGCCAATCAATCTCACGGCCTATCCGTCGTGCACCATCGCCCCTCTTTTCTTTTCTCCAACCACCGACTTTCGGTTCATAAAAAGGTACTCTCTCTACCGACTACCCACCGTCCACCGAAAAAGTCAAAAACCAAGCTCCTCAGACAACTCAAGCCATGTTGCCATAGTGCAAATATAGATTGACATTTAACTGACAGTGACATTTATCAATATTGACGTCGGTGACTCGCGCATCGCGCGACAGTAATAATCAGTTACTATCTATAGACGCCGGCAACACTAGGGGCGCTGCCGATCTATTGTCTACTCGGGGGGTGGCCCCCATAAGAGTCGTTAGCTTCCTACTACGATTCTATATTATCTACATAGGTACAATAACAAAATAGAACCAATAATGCAGATAGCAAATCTCGTCCCACGGACGATTCCCTTCCCGCTCCATAGAAAAGAGACTATTTCGATCAAGAGTATATTATAATCATTATTTGTATTCATCTCCGTCCCCCGGCGCACTACTGTTTAGTCTCGATTTATGAAATAGTAATAATTTAGCATCTCAGGTCCATAGATAAGAGTCCATCGGGGCGCAGCCTCCGGCGAGCGCACGTGTACTCGGTGTCGCCGCGCGCGTGCGCTGAGACGGATTCGGGGGCGGCGCTGCGGCACCTGGAGCCGCTGGGGCGCGGGGGAGGGGGCGCGGCGTGCGGGGGCGGGGGCGCGGAGCGCGCGCTGTGCGCCGGCGTGCTGCGGGGGCGGGCCGCGCCCTGCAACTACTGCGGCGGGGCGCCGCTGCTGCTGGCCGGCCGCCTGCTCGGTATCATGGCGGACAACCACCAGTGCGGCGTCTCCTGCCACCCGCAGCTCTACGTCACCCTGCCCGCCCTCGCGCCCTGGATACGACACACCACTGGGAACCAATAAATATACATCATATTTTGCGTGTAATTTACGAGTTTTCTATCTATTTGGATATTCTCCTTCTCGTGTTGGTTATTCATATAATATAAGCCCTGTACTGTACAAAGCTTAGAAAGCAAAATTTTTGTAAGAAACTTTTTTTTGCCATTCTTAATGTTGTATCAAATAACTCATCATTCATAAATTCATTCACCTGTGCCTGTGAGTGAGCATCCTTAGCTAACTATAAGCTGGATATAAGGTAAAAGCACAGACATAATTATAAACACATAGTATCATCATCATCATCATCATCATTCACAGCCTGAAGACGTCCACTGCTGAACATAGGCCTCCCCCAGGGAGCGCCACTTAGAGCGGCTGCTCGCCTCCTGCATCCATCGGCTCCCCGCGGCTTTCACCAGGTCGTCGGTCCACCTAGTGGGGGGCCGGCCTACGCTGCGTCTTCCAGTTCGTGGTCGCCACTCGAGAACCTTTCTTCCACATAGTATACTTTGAGTATATTAAAATATGTATGTGGCCTTTATCCACTCAGGCGCGGTGCGGCGGGCGTAGGTAGGTCCCAAAGCGCTCCTCAAATAGCGCGGTATGGTTTTGCATATTTACAGTTTATACGAATAAACTAAGCAGTGTTTTAAAATTTTAAAACTAGTTTTGATAAGTAGCATTACTTGGCTATCTAAACAAATGCATTTTTACGTGTGTTGCAGTATAAAAAACACACACAACAACACTACGCATAATAATTCACGCTCCGCCGTACCTAAAGGAAATTACTCCGTCGCCGGCGCGCGCCGGCTCGGCGCGAGATGCAATTTAGACTGAGGCGGCTGAGGCGTGAGCGGTTAAGGGTGAAAGTACACAATTAGTTTGTGTCAAAATGTCAAACTGTTTATGAGATAGATAGAGTGTGGAAAGCCACTGACTGAACACTGCTGATGCCTTAGCTGTTAACTATAATAATTGTATGGATCTATAGATGTTCGGACTGTTTCAGATGAAAGATAGATGGGGGCAAACACCTTAGATTATAGACTAAAATAATCATACAGAGAACTTTCATTATGTGGCTTATTCCATAAATGGTTTCAAGCGTACCACTTTTATAGACACTAGGTACACGACATGATACCAAACCTAATATAATATGTTATGGGCTGGAATGTTTTTTATTTTTATGCAGTGCTTCTAATTAAAACCTTGTAGGTAGGTAACCAAGGAGAAAATAGCGGTCCTTTATTCTATCTATTTATCTAATTTAGACCAGACTGTTATCTGTGGTATCCATACTCTGGTGGTATCTTCGAATCCACACCAAAGAGTATAATGTACTACGTATCTGCACAAGAAAATTACTATTTTATGAATTATTTTATTGATAGGAGCAAATTACAAATAATATTTTACTTTTTACTGATGGTGCAATGCCTATGAAGGTGCCTGTGATAGTGGGAACATATTCCCTATCTGTTGAGGAGACGTGAACTAGTTTACTGTGCAGCACCTAAAAAGAATACAAAAGGAAAGAAACTGACATTACACTACCATATCGTGTCAGTAAAGAGAGCAGCATATATCTATCTGTAGCAGTGAGCAACAAGTGCGAGCTGGTAGCGCGGTCGGGCGGGCGGCCGGTCGCGGGCGGAGATGAACAAGGCGCTGCTGGTGCTGTCGCTGGCGATGGCGGTCTTCACGGCGGGCACCATCGCCGTCGCCATCATACAGATGGTGTCGCCGATAGATCCCATATCCATCATTGGCGACGACCCAGCGCCAGAAGATAATCCTTAAGTGATCCCAATACTGCTCTTGTATCTGTGCTCCCCTATGTTGTTTTAATAAACTAAGATTTTATTTAAATTTTATTTTGTAACTATTCCTGATATTTCCTGAGATTTACATCTGCACCCCTTCACGTTAGCGTTCGCGTACCTACCAAAGAGTATATAATTTACCATCCTGAGGCCGTGAGTGCGAGCAAGAGAGCACACGATTAACATCATGCCACCCACCACTTCTGCGATAAGGACACTGCTCTAGGCAGTACGGCGGCGAAGCCTTTGATGATTCACTCTTATCTCTGTGAAAGCTTTTACTGAACAAAAAAAACGAAAATGATTTTAAGCATATCATAAACATTTTATTTAAATATTCCACAAGGTTGAATCAATATAATACATTTCCAAATTCACAATATTAGTGCATATGAGCGCCGCTGTCGCAGTCCAAATATACAGATATGCCGCTACAGGGTCTATAGTCTAGTCTATACACGATCCGACTACTCCCAACATAAAAATATCTTTAAGGCGTTAACATTTTAAAAATACATAGTTACTGTTTTTACAAACAACTAGCCTTATGTACATCATGCATATTTTATATGTTACTTAAGTGAGAGTAAAGTGGACTATCCAGTAATTTATTGTCTACATACCTAGCGATGAGTAACAAAGAAAACCGTTCTATTGCACCCGTTTACAGCGGAATCAAGAGTAATCACATAATATACAACCATGACTAAATAAAGATTATAATCTAAATTAATGTATAACAAAAATAAACAATCCAATTATTCAAAATAATACAATTCACCGAAACTTATCCAAAGTTGACTTTGTTTCAATTTGATTTCCTAATACCATATAACATTCCAATAAAAATAAAATAATAATAATTGATACGTTAAAATGAAATACCTACACAAGACGTCTGAATAGCGATGAGCAATACTTTGGTCAACGCAATAATGAGTCCATAATTATGAAAATGGAATGAAACATATTTACCTAAAATTTCCTACACAATATCCACTCGGCTGGCCAAAACAATCCTCCTGACTCTACTGTCGCTAAACTAATTCTATTGAAAAGCTATCAATAAATTTCTCGAGAGCTAAGATTCTGTTTTATTAGCCCAAATATATAAATACCATCTTGATATCATATTCTGTTATTCTATCAGAAACCTTATAAATATGCATTTATTTATACAATTAGTATTTTATATAATTATTTAATTTGGATGTTCACAATACTTCCTTTAAAAGTTATAACTAGAATATTAACGTTAGTTACGTTTGAGAAGACACTTTAGTTTTTGAAGATGCATGAAATATGACTGTACCTATACCTACACCAATTCATTCAGCGATAATCATCATCATTTAGAAAGTAGACAGTGACAAGGCTGAAGTGGCTCATTCCCAAAGGGCAAAGTAGATGCCTAGATGCGCAAAATCGATAGCGGGATTTCAGTTAGCCGTAGTTAGGTGATGGGTGGGTGTATACAGCATGGTGCCATCCCTGTGTGGCCGGCCGCTATATGCCACTGCGGGAGTGGCCGGCCGCTATATGCTGCTGCGGGAGTGGCCGGCCGCTATATGCCACTGCGGGAGTGGCCGGCCGCTATATGCCGCTGCGGGAGTGGCCGGCCGCTATATGCCGCTGCGGGAGTGGCCGGCCGCTATATGCCGCTGCGGGGGTGGCCGGCCGCTATATGCCGCTGCGGGAGTGGCCGGCCGCTATATGCCGCTGCGGGAGTGGTCGGCGGCCGCATCCGCCTGCGCCGGTGAGTACACGCCGCTCTGGAAACAACGTGCACATTCAGTTAGATCTTTACGCGCTCTGGGTTTATTGTGCGAAAGGGAAAAGCTTCACTGTCAGGCGATTATAAATTGAAAAACCCGACTAAGCAACTATGGATGGCGACTAACAAGAATAATTTATACACACAGTTACAATTATTTTTTCTCCAATGAATTACGTGACCACATTAAATATTTACGTACACGTACCTACCTATGTATATAAGTAATTTATAAGTAGCTAAATAAGTCTTAACTGCGCAAACACAACAACGTTCTAACTACGATTTGATGTCAACGAAACTGCTGCAGTCTAAATCTAAAGTGGTGAGGAGGGCAGTGCAGGCGCGGATCTACTATAGTGGGCAAGGTGGGCATGCCCACAACTAAGGCTTTCAGTCTCGTCATATTTTCCAGTCCCGGGAAAAAATTTCGAGACTCAGCGACTTTTGAGACTACATCAAAAGTAGGTTTAATACCTTGAACTAGGTGTTTAGGCAGTAAATACAAGCTAATTATACTGTTAAAACGTCAAATACAAGCAAAAATAACAACTATTTGCGAGATTTATTAAGTTTAGTCAAACTTTTAAATTCATCTGCTTTCGAGCACATCGCAGCCATTATTTTTCACTTTGGCAAAGAAATTTGTATTCACTTCAACAACTAGAGGACGTCCCCTGCTGAACATAGGCCTCCCCCAGAGAGCGCCAACTCGAGTGGCTGCTCGCCTCCTGCATCCATCGGCTTACCGCAGTTTTTACCAGATCGTCGGTCCACCTAGTACCACCTAGTCCACCTGCCTACGCTGCGTCTTCCGGTTCCGGTTAAGAACTTATAGGACGCCAAAATGCTTAAAAGGTTTAGCGTAATCTCGTATCTCAGCAATGAAAGTAAAGTTTCCTACATAATTATTTTGTCAGATATAGGTACTGCTTGCGAGATTATGTGCTACAAATTAGCTTGCAGCTGGTAGTTTGCTTATTCTCTGTTGAAAGCTACTGTAGAAGACTTTAGTCAAAACCCTTTCAAAGTTATTATTTTTAAGCAGCCGCCTCGCCCTATATTTAGCAGTGGACGTTACCAGGCTAATGATGATGATGATCAGGCTTTACATTATTATGCCTGTGATCAAGATCCTCAGACTCACCCTGAAAGTCTTTGAATATTGAATAAACTGTATGAAAACACACTAAAAACCATGCTAGAAACCAAGATAGTCAAGACCGCTGCTATTTTTGAAAAAGACTAGTTGCAATCTCTTTAGGTTATAAACCAGAATAAAAAATACTGGTGGTTTAGTACATTTTTTGAAAGACTTTACTCATGTCTCAAAAGTCTCGTCAATCCCGAGACTGGGGGTAGCAGTCTCGAGTCTCGAAAATACAAAAAAATCGTCGAGACTCGAAATTTTCGAGACCGAGACTCCCGGGATGAAAGCCTTACCCACAACCCTAATTGAGGTTGACATGCTGATATGCCTGAAGAAATTAAATATTAGCCTATGCATTGCCCGCGTGGCCATATAGGTAGGTATGGTGTAGCTTCTTCCCTAGCAACATGTGGGTAATAAATAGGTAGTACGAAGGCAGCACAGCGCACATTTATGCCTATTTATTTAGTCCTTCCTGAACAGCGGGAGTCCTAAGTAAAGGGCATCAATCTCCACCTTATATCCATCAAAATCGATACAAACTGTTTCATACTAATTATCCAACACAAGTCTTTACAGTTCATTAAGATTCAAATTTTAAGGAAAGAGAACATTCATATTTTTGGCGCTCGCTTCACTTGCACTAAAATGTTACCTACTGTGCCCTTAGAGCAATGCTCTAAGACTGTGCCCTAACTTGCACTCAGATTCCTACATCTATTTATGAACTACCAAAGTTTTGCGCTGGCGCATGGGTTTTCATATCTTTCAGATCGGAAGCTTTAATTTTGAAAGTAGCTAAATTTTATTGTTACACATTTTGTCTTGATTTATTTTTAAAATACCGAAGCAAAATTTTGGCGCTCGCATCGCTCGCACTTTAAACTTTGCTGCGTCTGTAATCAATGGTGCAGAGTAAAAAACCAGCTTCAAATAAATGCCGCTCGCTTAGCTCGCTCTGTAAACTCTATTACGTCTGTAATGAATAGTGCAGAAAAAAACAAGCTCCAAAGATTACTGTTAACATAGTTCCAAGTTCGACACAAAATTCTGGCTACGCCCAACATATCTCAACACATCTGTCAACACCTAGTTAGGTATATCTAAGCTGTATGAGGTTTTTTACCGAGACGTCATACATTTTGTGAACGTCCTATACCCTGCCCCCTATTACGAAGGAGCTAGCAGCGCTACTGACGAGCGTGTGCCGCTCAACTGCTGTCAATTTTCATACAATTTTGACAGCAGTTGAGCGGCAGACGCGCGTCAGCAGCGCTGCCAGCTCCTTCGTAATAGGGGGGATGTTCTTTTCTTTTTCTTATAATTTGGCTCCACACATTGTGTATTTAGCCAGTGTCAAGTATTATATTTTCATCGTGTTATAAAATATTTCACGCAGTCATGTCCTAGTCATAGTCATAGTCCAGTCTAAGTCAGGCAGTCATAGTCCAGTCTAAGTCATGCTCCAGCAAAGTGGTGGCAACTTTACTAAAAGCTTCTATGGAGTTTTGTAAGCAACACGAAAAATCACGTTTCACCACATTATATCACTTGCCCTCACTCATGCTCGTAATTCAGCACTTAATCCGTAAAATCCACCAATTTTAAACATTAACACTGGAAAAAGCAAAAGTTTTGAAAAATAATACAATGAAACGACGTGAACTTTTCCGCGTTCCCGCCAAAACTCCGGGGGGATGTTCTTTTTCTTCTTCTTCTTTAATGGCTTTCTATCGCTGTTTTGCAATAATTCTGCCAATGTCAAGTGAGTAAAATTTGTACGGTTATGTCAAGTCAAAGTCATATTTTGTCAGTCAAAACGCCAACAGTAAAATGGTGGATATTTTACTGAAGGCTCTAAAAAAGGCCGTTGAAGCAAAAACGAAAATGAATGGTTTTATGATCTTGAAACCATTTGCCAACACTCGTGCACATTCACGAACACTTAACGGAAAATAATCCACCCTTATTACACATTAAAGTTCAAGATACACTAGTTTTGAAAAATAAATTCAAAATCCACAACCGCCATTGTCGGATTTTCTTCAACGACCGGGGGGATGTTCATAAATCTTTAGATTTTTTAAGTCAACAAAGAAATGTCACGAAAAGTCACTGTCAAAGTGACAGAGTTGTACTAAACATTTTTCCTTAACAAAAATATTTTCAACTGTTTTGTTTGTATAGTCTGTTAGTGAATAACATTCGCTCGCAGACTACTTCTTGTATGTCTCTCTTTGTGCAAATTCATCACCACGAGTTGTCTGTGACATTCAAAGATTTTCCACGGCTGGCTTTTGACTGGCGACAGATTTTCTGTTCTTGACAAGTCCTCGTGAAAATGTTTAGAACCTCTACAGTATTACCAGTATAATAAAATGTTTTCTGTCAAAAATTGTTTATTTTATCATAAAATTTTATAAAAGTTATTTCGTCAAAATAAATAGTACAAAATGAAGTTTATTTTATAATTGATCAAATTACTACCAGAAAAAAATAATGGATATTGTTTTGGTCAAATTTTTTTTTATTGTTTCTTTGGTTCACAATTGGACGTAACACTGAACAAATTTTTTACATAAAACCCCCTTAACATTCGGCGTCCGTCCTAAAACTAGTGAACACAGCATGCAACCCTGACCGTGCTAAATTGAAGGTTCCTATAAAGCCTATACAGTGAAACAAAACACAAGTCAGTACTAAGGTACTGACTGCGTGTGGCAAATAGGAAAAAAATAATAAGTATCTGATCTCGAAATAGAAACGAATAGTCGATGTTTTTATAGCAGTAGCGTAATCAACAGGGTTGGTACTTTTTAGTTCCGTAGATCTCAGTATTTGTGGCATGCAAACCATAATAATAAGTTACAAACACATGCGAGCTTGCAACAAGTTTTGCTATAGCAGTCGGTTAACCGTACTAATCGGCAGCTGATGTGTCCTGTAAGTAGCAGCCTGGTTTACGGGTCGGCTAGCGCTACTCGGACATTCTGAAATTCGTTACTGCAGTTACAAGTGACATTACGTGGTGGCTAGCCAACTCGGAACTTTACTCGAATATAGAGAACGAAGGCCTTAGCAAAATTTAATACTGATGCACGATTCCGTCTAAGCGGCCGATTCGCATTAGGCAATTGTATCTTAATATCAAGTGCTGGATGGTACACGTCAATATTCGCTAATGGAGACAAGCTTTCTACAATTTCTACTTTATCTGGTGAGTTTGTTAAGAATAAATCTAATGTGCGGTTCTTGATATTTCTAATATGGTTGCACTGATATAAATTATTAAAAACCATCTCATCTACAAATACATTATCGATTATACTATTATTTACACTTGGCACACAACTCGAAAGATCATTATTATACACCCATACAATATTCGGCAAGTTAAAATCCCCAACAAGGAATGCTGAGGCAGCAGCTAAGCTATTGTTGTTCAAGTTGGAAGTAAATTTTGATAAAAACGCCATCAAATACTCCTGTCTTATGGGTAGAGGGACGTAAACTGCACAAATATTTAAACTTTTATCGGATCTTTTGCCTACTGCAATATTAACCCACAAATCTTCGCACTCAGATTCCCAAGATGACTTTCTTATGCACTGGAGTCTTTTGTGTACAGCTATACAGACACCACCACCTTCCTTTTTACAAGGGAACGAACAGGTAGAGCTCCGATCACGTCTAAATATATATTTTTTTATTTATAAAATATTGTACCTACCTATTATCCAAAAACTCATGATCATAAACATTGTCATTTAACCAAGTCTCTACCAACACAATTACATAATAATCATGATTTAAAGCACTTATGTAAAAGTCCGCGCATTTCGTCCTTAATCCTCTTACGTTCTGAAAGTAAATTGACAAGTCAGAAAACATTGAGACCACCTTTACACCGACTTCTAATGTTAAAGTCTTTTAACAGCCTCTTCATTCACGATCACCAGAGCCTTTGACGTCACGTTCTTTCTGACGTAGATTTTGCCATTACGAATCCAGATAAATTCGTATTGCTTCTCTTTAACCACGGCTCCAGTTTTTTGTTGGCCGGTGACAGATGCTCACTTACATAAACAGCCTGCTTATTTCCGGCAACTGCCAAATGCTCCGAATTCAGTTTGCAACTGCTATGGGTTTTGTTGAACTGCTTGACAGCTGCAAGGATCTCGTCGCGCACACGGAGATTTACAAACTTTGCAACTATGGCTCGGGGTCGATTCTGATTCAGCTTAGGTACTCTATGAAAGTTAACTATTTCATTCTCAGCTAGCTCTCTCAAAACAGTCTGCCCCAACTTCTTAATGATTGTCAACAAATTCTCATTTTTGTCTTCCTGGACACACTGAATCTCTATATTGCAATTTCTAGCTTGCTGTTCCAAAGTATTGCATTGGATGACAACCGCGCTTACTTGCGATTGGAGGCTCTCATTCTGGGCCTTGAAACTCTCTCAACCAATTGTGACTTCTCTTTAACTTCCTTACTCAGGTCTTCATTCTGGGAGCACACGAAATTTACGCTATTTCACATCTCCTCGATCATCTTGTGTATAGCTTTATTTTCTAAAGCGATTTGCTCTTTCACGTGCGATAAAATAGTAGTTGTAGCTTCTTTCAACCTTTCGTCAAAATAGGCCTTTAAATCAACCACAGCAGCATCAGTCGTCTTGCCGGCCTCTACAGGAGAGCGGCGGTGGCTTTCCTGTCGGCTGTCCTGTCTCACTGGGGTATTGGTGTTATCGCCACGCTTTTCACAGGCCTTGCAGTCCGGGCATTTCCAGTGCAACATAGCTTGCTTGGATTCCTTATAAAAATTTTCGGAAGAAATTCCAAGACATTGAAAATGATAATGCTCTATACACATAGAGTAGACTTTATCATCATTTGTTTTAGTAGCCTTATTGCAAGCCTTACATTTAACGCTCGAACTTGAAGCAGACATTTTCAAACTTAGTAAAGTTCAAGACAACCTGAAGAGATATACACAGAGATGGTTTCGCGTGTGTTGCTGCTAGCTTTATAACAGCCGTTATAAGCCACCTCGTCAATGCCAAATGATTTTTATAAATTTTTGTAGGGTAGGGCACTCTTATACTTTACTAAATAAATATAGTAAACTACCATTATAAAAGATATTTTTTGCACTGGTATCCCTTTTGTTTACATAAAATATATGAACAGGGTATAGATACGTAGGAATTCGTCGTAGTGAGTCCAACTGGCACTTGGCCTATTTTAGAGTCACCGTGCCCATTACCTTTTTTGAGGGCTGGATCCGCGCCTGGGGCACTGTAGTAGTTAAAAGATCACGTGGCTCACGTGAAATATCGGAGCGTCAGAGCTGTAGTCTTGTGACTCCCACGTATATCAGGCCCGGATTCGGAGGGGCCAGGCGCCTCGCTGCATGTGTTAGCGGGGCGCCGACTCAACCGGGCGGCCAATTTAGGGGGCACGAAATTCATGTGTTTGGTTTGATATAATTGTTTCCCTAAAATCCCTAATGCAGGGCGCTCCCGCGTCGTTGACTCGTTTTATTAGCACCGGCCCTAGACCCAATTTTCGGCTCTGCTCGGACAAATAGTAGAACCAGGGCTTGTGCATATTACACCGTGGTGATGGCAGGGACAATCTATGCACTACACTACAGTATATACGTAATACGTTACCTCGCTAGTGGCCGTTGGGCAAGCTGTCTGCCTCCTGCGCGGCACGAAATGATAAGTACAATAGTTATACACTACACGCTACAGTACAGTACAAGTGGGAGGGGTAGGTACCTCCGCGGGGGAGGGGGCGGGGGGCGCGCCCTTTGTGGACTCGCGCACCGTCTGCTAGTGATGGATTAGTTAGCATTCGCATTCATTTTTTGCACATGAAAACTTAATTAGCATTTCGAAAATTAAATGTAGTTGCGAAATTTTGTGAAATATAAAATTTCATTTCACATCATTAATTTCATTTTCAATTTAATTTTTAATTAGTATCGAGTTTCATTTCAATTTTCATTTCATTTTAGCAAATAGCATAGCAATAACAATTATCATGTTAAGAGACTCGTGAATTAGCATGTTATGAAAGGTATGCAGTCGCATTAATTGCCATCGCTACCGTCTGGGGGCACGGGGTACTGCTAAACTATTAACTTATTACGGTGTATGGGTGAAACGTGGAAACAATCAATGATTATGAATATTGTTTTTGTTGATGTGGACGTTGATATCAATAGCAAACTAACAGCAAAAAAATCTCTGTGCAAAATTATTGGGTAGTGTATTATTTGATATAATTGCAGATAAATTGATTTAATTATTCCATTATTATTATCATACGTAAAAGCGTCCGAACTACTTTTAAGATAACCCTTTTTAATGGTATCGGGATCATCTCGGTGGTTTCTGCATTCTACGGGCATTTCAGCCAAATCGGTTCACCGGCTGGCATGACAAATCCACAAACAAGTGGACATTGGACAACGTTTAACTTTTAAACATTAGCAGAGATAAGTGTCAGTGATGTGGTATAGTTACCAGAGCGGGATCAGGCACAAAGTAGGCGGGCGCGGGGGCCGGCGAGGGCGCGGGGCCCGGCAGGGGCGCGGGGCCCGGCAGGGGCGCGGGGGCCGGCAGGGGCGTGGAGCCCGGCGGGGGCGCGGGGCCCGCGCGGGGCGCCCCGCCGCCGGGGTTGAACACGTCCACGTACGACTTCTTTATGTCTGCAACACGACCGGGGAGGTCACTCGCTGCCGGGGACAGATACTAAACATAATAAACCAATAATGACATAAACATAGCAAGAGTACTCACGTCTTCCTTTCTGCATTTTGAATATGTTAGAGACGGGTGGCGGCGGCGCGCCCGGGGAGTGCAGCGGGGTCGATGTGTTCCTGGACGTTAGGATTGTTCTTTGTTATTACAGACAACATTCTCAGGAGCTTCTTTACTACCATAAGTAGCTATTTATTAATAAACATCACTTGGAATATTTTTTAAAGTCGGAATTTGTTTTTTGTTGAATTAATTTCGTGAAAAACTAGTTCATTGGCTATACTTAGGTAAACAAATAGACAATTTGTTTATCGCACGATAACAAGAAATGCATTATAGAAATAAAGCGTTAATATTTCTAGCAAATAGTAAGCCTTTTTCACTTTTACTCTTGAAATCTTACATAGAAAATGTTGTCAAAAAGAAAACGTCCTGTTCAGTTTTCACCGATTTTTCCAGATATCGTTAGCTCAAAACGATTCCTTTCTCATATACGAGCATTAATACCATTCATTATTTGGTAAGTATGGGCAAGAAGCGAGCCACGGGGTAAGTTTATATGTGCTCAAAAAAAACAATTAAAGTTCAAATTCTTGTTCTTAGTATATCAGTAAGCGGTAGTGTGGTGCGTAGTGTACTGACCGCGAGTGCGGCAGGTCCTGCAGGCGCGGCGGCGGCGGCGGCGCGGCGCCGGCGGCCGGCCCGTCCCCGTCCACGTCGCGCCACCGCTTGTGCTCCGCGTCCCACACGATCTGCGCACACCGGACCAACCTTACTCCGGCCCGTCGGGGGAACACGGTGGGGGGGTCCTCCATTAATCACGCGATGTTTTAGCTACTTTTTAATCGTCCCCCTGATACATGGTGCAGTTTTGCACTAACCTCTCCTCCTCTGTTCGCAAACACGTGTATTTATTGGTAACTACAAAGATTTTTAAATTATATTTTTGGTAGAATCTAATTTAGTTCGGGAAAGTTAAGGCGTGGATATCACTGCCTGGCTACGGCGGACGAATCAAATCACGCGCCACTTTTAGTTTACAAATTGCGTGTTCATAGAAAAATGAAATACGTACACGTACCTACACGTGATATCTCACTACACTTCCTCGTTTTTTCCGAACCCCCTCCCCCTTTTGAACTTCACGTGATTAATGGATGATCCCTAACTGCCCATCCCGTGGGACCACGGTTGCACCAGCCCACCGGTGGGGCCACTGCCTGAGGCACTTCCACTCGTCACATCTTATAATAACTGTTGTGGCAGTTGGGGAAGGCGAAGTAATATTGTATGTGCCAATGTGGATAGATTATATTAACAGCCTTATGAAAAACACAAAATAGTTGTAAGCCGCCTAAAGTTTATCTAATACTTTCATGTTCACGCACTGATCAATCGTCAATGGCTGTACAATGTTACTTGCCTCCGAAGGTATATACATGTCCATGTGTTCGCGGATGGTTTGGTTTTACATTCTTCTACAGTTTTAATGATAATGAAATAGACTGGGACGTTTTAAATAATAAAGTTAACAAAAGGGAACCAATCGTTTGATGGAATTACGCGCACCAATGTTTAATAAAATACCCACACTACTAAAAAGGGGATTTATTGCATAATATATAATTATATAAAAACATTAATACTTACATAAATAAATATCAGTACATACATAAATAAATAGAATAGTTAAGTTAATACAGAATATAATTATAAGATCTAGAGGCCAAACGCTAGGAATAAAAATATTTGCAATGCACAATACACATGACTGTATGTATATACCTAGAATTAAACACGTCCAATCGTCAATAAAATAAAGAATACTAGAAAACTAACTAAAATACCTAAATAAGTTAAGCTAATCAAATCACCACAGTAATTTACAAAAGTATTGGGGTACATTGAAATCTCGAAAGTCTCAGTGAAGACAGTTCGTAAATACATATTAATATATAAAAGTATAAGTTAAAAGTATTTGTTGAGAAAAACAAACAACAAAATTAACATTGTAATATACAAAACAATCTAGAAAGTATCATCACTGGGTTAAAAGATTAAAAGTTACAAGATTGACAAGTTTATTGCATTAGGGACTATAAAAATATAGTCCAGTTACTTTAGGGAATGGGCGTTACATTAGAGATAATAGAACCATTCCACTACAGAGCTTTGAATAATATGAAAATGCGGAGGCGAAGCGTTTTTTTTTTTGCTCTTTGTTTTGTACCGAGTTACAAGAGAGCGGGGGCGTAACATTTTTTTTTTTACATTGGGGACAATACCTTTCCACAGTTACAAGAGAGTAGGGCGTTACATTGGGGGCAATACGGATCTTCAGTTAGAATAGAGAGTAAGGTGTCACATTAGAGACAATACCGTCACTCTTGTAACAGAGTTACAATAGTGTGGGCATAGGTGTGGTAGGGCCGAGCCGCGGGGCGCGCGTGTGTGTGTGTGGGGCACTCACGGAGGGGTTCTTGTCGTCCGGCAGGATCATCTGGTTGGGGGGCCGCAGGGACAGCTTGGTGAGGATCCCGCCGAGCCACCCCCCACCCTTGCCCCCGCCGCGCCCCGCGCCCCCGCTCGCCCCCGCCTGCTCCTTGCCTCGCGACGGTGCTGGCTCACTTTCGCGCTCCTATTGTAATATTATAGGGAGCGAGGTGTTACGTTTGTACAATAAGGGTGGCTCTTTTGATTCGCAGTTAAGACAAAATTGTAGGAAACTCCAACCAAATCGTAATTCGTAATAACGGTGTGAGTATATGCAAATGATTAATTTGTAGTAATGCATTTCAGGAGGTACCTATAACGGTTGAACAGCATGAGATATCTCTTCTCTCGAGAAAACGTTTGACTAGTGAACACACACACATGTTAATGATTTATTTTAGTCACTGTGCATCTTCAGGCTGTTGATGGTGATGATAATCATTATCAATAGTCTTCATAGCCTGAACACGTCCACCGCTGAACATACGCTTCTCCCAGAGAGCGTCACACTGCAGCTGCGCGCCTCCTGCATGCATCGAGATAAGTGGTAATAATTTCAATAGTGTAGTGGTAGTGACTCACGTCAGGTGCGGTGGCGCGGTCGTCGTCGTAGTGCGGGCAGGGGCGCGCGCCGGCGGCGGGCGGGGCGCCCGGCATCGTGATGGTGGGCGCCTGCCCCGCGCCCACGCCCTCGCCCCCCGCCACCTGAGGGGACCGGGGACCTCACACACTGGACACTATACCCCTTACTAATAAACGTTGCATAGCGGAACAGTTATTGAGTGGTTAGTTTCTTTCAATCGCTTTTGTAATGAGCAAAGATAAAACTAGAGAAATACTTACTTCAGTAAGTGATAACTATTCATAGTTATTCCGCTGTTGATCAGCATTTATTAGTAAGGGGATATATCGACATAGAGACGTTAATTTATTTATTTATTAGTTGGGCGGTCCATGCACCTTGCAGACCTAGAATTTGTTTGTTACCATCCTATATCTATGATACGGCATGTCGCGATAGCGTCTTCTTCGTAGAGCATCGAGCGTCTGTCACTCGGCGCATTGTATGACTTTTTGTTGCTATAGTGCTCCGTGTAACACTACATAATGCCTTTTTGGAATGGAGTTGTTCAGAGTGGGCTTTTTTCAAACTGAAGGCTCGTAGTAGTTCAAGCTAGAGCCGCCCTGTGCTGTGGAGCGAGGCTTGGCTTGGTCATAGTAACCGGAGGATGAGGGTCGAGTATCGTGAGAGAAAGATTATTTCAGCAGGTTAAAGAAACGGACGATATAGTTTTTATAAAACATTTAATTAGCAACACACAGATATTATATTATACGTTCAACATTAGTCATAATAATAATATTCTACACAGCAAAAGCATCTATACATATAAGAAGCTCTCTAATAACATTACGGGAAAAAATTAATCAAATAATTTATCAAATAAATAACATCGCAAAATATTACATGGACCGGGAACATTGAATATTTCCTCACAAAAACAATTAACAATTAATATTGCGTCCACAAAAATCAGATCAACAAATATCACAGAAAATAATTACATCGGATCAACATAACTCTCGATGATAGCCAACCTCTAGGTTTCGGTTAATATTTGCGCATAAATAATGACAGCGTTAAATGCGGGCAGGTAAATGACAAGCGAAGGTGTAGGTCGCGTCAGTCCGCGGCCGACGTTAGATCGGTTCGTCGATGTCATACGTCTTGGGTCCCGCCACGTAGTACTTGGAGTGCGTGCGGTGCGGGGGCGGGGGCGGGGCTCCCTCCCCGGCGAGCGGCGCGTCGATGTCGAACGTACGCGCCCCCGGGCCGGCGGCGGCGCGCTGCGCTAGGATCGCCTCGAACCGGTCGAGGCTGCGCTCGATGGTGGCGCGCAGGTCGCGGGCGGGGGGGCGGGCGGGGAGCGAGGTGGGCGCGTCGATCGGGTAGGTGCCGCCGAACACGAGCGGCTTGTACGCGTCGAGCCGCGAGCGCGGGTGCCGCGCCCACGACTCCACCGTGTGCCCGATGAGGCGGGGCACGCGGCCCCCCCCCGCGCGGCGCCTGCGCCTCCAGCTCAGGGCGGGGGGGCGCGGGCGGGGTGCGCGCGCGGCGGGGGGCGGGGCGCGGCGGCGAGGGGGCGGGCGCGGGGCGCGCGGGGGCGTGCCGCCGGCGCAGGCCCGGCCGGAGGTCCGCCGGCTCGGGGGCGGCGGGCGGGCGGGGAGCCTGCCCGCCCACACAACACGTTAGCTACACCACACACTGCACGAGGATATCCGGTCCACTAATACTTATGTTACGCATAAAAACTGGCACCGATATCATTAAAACCGATTTTTCGTACGAAACGCGGTAAAGTTTGATATTTTTGCGATTTAATCAAAAGTTCCGTCAAGTTCCGTGTAAAAAAGTTTCACAGTTATATTATTTGTTTGTTCATATTTATTTCTTCAATATAGAAAAACGTATATGCAAAAATTTGAATAAAAGTGAACCTCGAACGATCACTAGCCACTTGTACAAATTAAAACAGCTAATGTAAATAAAAAAATTATCGACCGAAACAAAAACAACAACGAAATAAATCGTACTTTTTGAGTAATACTCAAATTAAAAAACTTGTACATGTGAAAAATCGTGAAAATCTCAACCCTCAACAAAATCTGAATCCAACACTTAAAATTCAAACCATACAAGCAAATGAGACTACGAATCGATGGTTCCCTCGGTAAGAAACACCAAAACAGCATTACAGCCTCCGTATAGCTCACCTCTCCATATCCGTAGTTGTCCCCGGTCCAGTAGGGGGCGCCGCCGTACGCCTGCGCGTGGTGCTCCTCGGTGCGGCTCCAGTCCTCGTAGCCGGCGGGCGCGGGGGGCGGCGGCGAGGGCGGCGGGGCCGGCTGCAGGGGGGCGGGGGGCGCCTGCTCGCCCGGGGGCGCCGCCTGCGGGGGCGCGGCTTCTTGTTGCTGCTGCTGTTGGTACTGGTGCGCCTGGATCACAAACATTTGTAACTAGTCGCAATTTGTGTTAAACAGGTTCTTTATAGACGAATGACACTCATTGTCACGTTGGAATTAAAGTTGGGTGGACATTTGACGTGAAGTAGTTTCCCATGTCTTCATTATTTTATGAAAATTGGCCATTAGGCATATAAAGCTTCGTACTCCTTCAATGACAAGTTCAAAGAATGATTTTATTATAAAATGAACAAGAGTAAAAAAAAGAACTGAGATAAATAGACAGATTCATCAATATCATCATTCAAAACAAGTTACAGTTGTTACAGCTATCAAGGTTCTCATTAGAATTGCATGAATTGTTGTTTGTGTGTTGTGAAAAATGTACCTGATCCCAGGAGTATTGTTGGTGTTGTTGTTGAGTCGCGTAATAGTCGTTGGTGCTGGCGGCATGGAGCGGTGACGCTTGCTGCGACGCTTCAGCCTGGTCACACACACACGTGCGATTAGTATACATAATGTTGCAAAGCAAGGAAAAAACATGCTTATTAAGTTTTTCATTTATCTTGGTTGATTTACGAAAGAAATACGGTATGAAAAACAGACAAACGTTTATCAATATAGTGGCTGAACGACCTTCTTGATGCGAACACAACATGCATCTGAATATAAAACATTATGCTCTAACACTATACAAATAATAAATAATATAAATTGTAAGTTAACACGTTACATGAAATATCTACTAAATAATGTATACTTAAGTAGTAAGAAATATAACAATTTTTATGAACAAGTTACAATAAAACTAAAGTTATAATTTTGAGAAGAAAAATTTTTTGATGTTGTTGACCGAGACATTGAAAATATCGAGCTCTTGACAAACTCCGTTGTACGAGGAGCACATGCGGTACATATGTAGGTAAATGATGACCGTAATTTGTATATTCGTTATATTTGTGAAGGTTGCGAGTATCATACAGATAAATGATGTAACTAACGACGTTATACCAACCGATTACTAGACACCGCGCAGAAAGCGTAATGTACAACATTTAATTTTTTTTGAAAAGGTTGGAAAAAAAAACTATTTTTAGACTATCCTCTGGAGTTTACAGAATATTCTATAGAGCTCATGTAAAAATAATCAAATTTTTATATTTAGTACTTCTCAAGTGATGAATAGAAAACAAATGTTCAAAATGAAACAATCACAAAAAAAAAAATCACGAGTAGTAGATTAACGTGTGGCTAGTGTAGTGTAGTATAGTATACCTGCATTTGTAGCGCGAGGTCCTGCACGTCCCGCAGCCACTGCTGGTGCCTGGGGGAGCCCTCGCCCCCCTCCCCCTCGCCCTCGTCCGGCCCCGCCTGCAGCGCCGGGTCGTGGTACCGCAACCTGCGGGCCCACACATGTCAGTACACAGCCACGGGAGCGAGCGCGCGGTGCCGGCCACCTACCTGTCCGCCAGGTGCGCGAGTAGTCCCGCGGGGAGCGAGCGAGCGCGCGGTGCCGGCCACCTACCTGTCCGCCAGGTGCGCGAGTAGTCCCGCGGGGAGCGAGCGAGCGCGCGGTGCCGGCCACCTACCTGTCCGCCAGGTGCGCGAGTAGTCCCGCGGGGAGCGAGCGAGCGCGCGGTGCCGGCCACCTACCTGTCCGCCAGGTGCGCGAGTAGTCCCGCGGGGAGCGAGCGAGCGCGCGGTGCCGGCCACCTACCTGTCCGCCAGGTGCGCGAGGCTGCCGGCGAGCGCGGGCGAGTAGTCCCGCGGGGAGCGAGCGAGCGCGCGGTGCCGGCCACCTACCTGTCCGCCAGGTGCGCGAGGCTGCCGGCGAGCGCGGGCGAGTAGTCCCGCGGGGAGCGAGCGAGCGCGCGGTGCCGGCCACCTACCTGTCCGCCAGGTGCGCGAGGCTGCCGGCGAGCGCGGGCGAGTAGTCCCGCGGGGAGCGAGCGAGCGCGCGAGCCGCCGCCTCCACGTACGCGAGCGCGCGCGCGTGCTGCCCGCAGTCCACCAGCCGGCACGCCATTATCAGCTTGTACACCTGGACAGGGACAGTACCGCCAGGTCAACTACTATACTATTACACAGATGTTCGATGTACGTTAACGAGTGGTGGATCACATCTTTTTGAACCGCTTCGAGAATGTTGACTTGGACATGTAAAAGGTTGTATTTTCAAAATGAGACAATTAGAGCAAGTGAGGCATCAAATGAAAGGGTTTAATTTGTACAATTCAAAACCGTTTTCGAATTAAAAGTCAAACTGTAAAAAATATTTTAAATCCAAAATTTGGGTCACTTCTACCGATCAATTCTATGTTTTTTATGAGAATGAATGATGCAACGAGCTAATCATTCACCTGATGTTAAGCGACACGGCCGCCCATAACAATTGCAGTGTCACTCGTAAATAATAACGTGACACTACACTGCACACGCCATCCTGAGACATCACACAGTCTAGCAATCAAATTACTAGACTGTGAAGTCAGGTCATAAAGTCTCATTTGCCCAGTAATTTCACTAGCTAATTTCAGTAGTTTGAGGGGCATTGTGCTCTTCAAACCGAAACGACTGGTTGACGGCAGAATAACTGGCAAAGCGGTGATATTTACCTAGACGAACTTTGTAGAAAAGTCCTACTACCTAGTAAATGTACAAATAAAAAGACTCTGTTTGTATAAATCTGTTTATACATGGAATCACAACACAATAATGAAAATATTAATTTGTATATATTAGTTACAAAACCAGCGAACCCACATTCTCGCGGTGTACAAACCTGCAGCTCCGGTATGACGTAGTCCCTGTTGAGGGCGAGCGCATACTCGTAGATCTCGGTGGCGAGGATGGCCTGCGTGGTGGCCAGCTGCGGCAGGCTGGCGGCGTGCGGCTCCGCGAGCAGCAGGGACAGGCGCGGGGGCGGCCCGGGCGCGGGCCCGGGGGCGCCCGGCGGCGGCAGGGGCGCCAGCGGGTGCCGCGAGAACGGCACGCCGCCCGTCAGGTAGCAGAACTGGGCGCAGTACACCAGCCCGCGGGACGCTAGGCTGTCCCCTACGATTACATCATAGGTTGGCTCATTTGTATTCAATAGTCCGTTCCACAAAGTTTGTGGCTCACTTTAAAAGCTTTACACTTTTTTTGTGGAACAAGGAATTTTTTGGAACACTGAATGTTAACACCGCGATCTGTTTACGTTACTGTTAGTAATTTGGGCCAGTTTTGACGTTTGTCGTTTGTTTTTGACGTTGAATTTACGTAGATAATGCTCTAGCACAAAGTTTGGACATGTACCTACATTTTGTTGACTGTGCAATAAAGCATTTTCTACCTGTCTATCTACGTTTGGTAATTTTTCTTTGCAAATGTTTTGTTTCAAATTGTAAGTATTCTTAGCACACGTTGAATATAGAGCCATACCCCAAGAAGGAGTGGTTAGCAGAGGTACCGCGTGGCACATACCGAGCGTGGTGAGCGTCCTGGTGTCGTGGTCGGCCCGCGTGGGGTTGGCGAGCAGGATGGCCGCGTGTGGCCGCCAGTCGCCCCAACCGACGTCCGACACGCACTGTTGGATGCAAACTAACCTTATTATATCAATACATCCACAGAACAGACAAAATATATATTCAACTATTTATAGTATGTGAGATTCTGTAAAATACTGTAGGTAATAGTGATGTTTTTCCATTCCATATTATGCTTACAAAATCTGTATAATGAAAATTAAAATAATGAAATTTCCATATTTATACAAAATTGCATGCTATCCAGCATCATCGAATGAATTAGAGTTGTATCATCACACGCCTTCTAAAATTGGGTTAGCATTTTTACTCTAATACCGTAATTGAAAGCTATTCTACGGTTAGAAAACGGTATTTCAACAAGGCCGGCCACATATTGCAAATGTGCAGCAAGTCCTGTGACACGGTGGTGTGTCCTGCATGAAGCCGCAGTAGGCTCGGCCCGGGTACGTACGGTGGCGGCGGGCGGCGTGGCGCGGTGCAGCGCGGCGTAGAGCGTGTGCAGCGGGTCGGCGCGCGGCGTGGCGAGCAGGAAGCGCGCCGCCACCTGCGCCCGCGCGCGCGCCGCGCCCCCCGCCACCGCCAGCGCGTGCCCCCACAGCCCGCACTGCAGCGCCCACTCTGCAACACGGCGCCCGCTCCACTCTACTCTACTGGTCCGACTAATCTTACTATTCATGTCGAACAGAGCGGCGCACTCACAACTTTGAATCCTATCCTTTGGATATTGGTCAAATAAAAGTGCACGCCGACACGGACTGCTGATGAAAAAACAGGCGAAGGTTCATAATTAACTTTCCTTTGGAGCAGTTGATGGAAAACATATTAGCTTGAAAACATTTTTAGAGTAACTCTTCACACACGATAGGGTACAGCTGAATAAACTATCTAACGGTGCTGCTTCTAATATACAAAATTCAGATTTTCTTAGTATGTTCACTAAAATTTTCGACGTAACCGCTTTTGTGTGAAATTTCTAGCGCATAGTATACAATAAATTAATTAATGTAAATGATAATAATTTGTATATGATTAACTCAGTCATAAAGAAGAAAAACATATAAATGTTCCTTATCTTAAAAATAACAAGTCAAAAGGAGTCATTGTCATAAAAAGCGTCGTCAATGTACACATTCATCACCACAAATATTGAATTAAATTTTTTGTTAATAATAACATTAATGTTGACGATGAAGGTCCTGCTACAGCCAGTACAGTGGAGCCACTCACCGAGCGCCTCCTGCCGGTTCCCGTACATGAGGTGCTCGCGCAGCTTGTCCACCGCGCGCGCCTCGTCCACCACTCCCGCCGGCTCCACTGGGGGGACACCACACATGTATTCCACTTCTCCGCACACAACAACACTACCAACATCATCAACATCATCAGCCGTCCACTGCTGAACATAGGCCTCCATCAATGAGCGATTTTGAGCAGCTGCTTGCCTCTTGCATCCGTCGGCTCCCCGCGGTCCTGACCAGTAGGCCTAACACGAATGTTTACGCGCGCGTAAGTGTAACGTTAACGTAAGGCAATTGTATGGCATTTGATTTGCCCCCTTATTAAGATTGAGTTAGCAGCGCTGCTGACGCGCGTCTGCCGCTCAACTGCTGTCAAGATTGTGTGAACTTTGACAGCAATTGAGCGGCAGACGCAAACGTAATAGAGCAGCCTTACGTTAACGTTACACTTACGCGCGCGTAAATATTCGTGCTAGGCCTACAGATCATCGGTCCACCTAGTGGAGGGCCGGCCTACGCTGCGTCTTCCGGTTCGTGGTCGCCACTCGATAACCTTCTTCCCCATCGGTTGTCAGTTCTACGAGCGATATGGCACGCCCACTGCCACTTCAACTTGCTAATAAATTCTAAAAGCTATATCGATAACTTTAGTTCTCTTGCGGACTACATGAATATAATCATAAGTAAGAGTATGTAGAAGTGCATTCGAAGAGCCTGCATTAGCAGTTAGCTTCTGTATGAAAGTAGTAGGACTGATGGAGCTCATGACAGACAGCATGACAGAATTCTCGAGTCTAGACACGAGAATTGCGAGCTAACCATGCGGACACTAGAAATGGTCTACTCACCAAGTTACGGTTTCGTTCTTTTCTTTTACCGAAAACTCAAACTCACAGAACAAACCTAGTAATTATGAAGAATCAACTCACGCATATTTTCTGTGGGGTCGTAATCGACCGCCTCTATCGACGCTTCCGACGTTCGTCGTGTACCTGCAAGAAATAACGGCACACGTCACTCCATTACCGAGACATAAAGGGTTTATAAAAGAAGGCAAAAGAAAGTCAATGCGTTTTTAGAGATTGCTAATAATAAAGATTTGAATATCTGAGCCCTGTTAAAAACGATTTCATCTCACATAGAACTCACAGTGGATACAATATTTTCATATTAAAATGTTTTCGTTGATTCAAAGATTCTGCATTGAGTTTGGAGAAAGCGTCTAATATAATAAAATGTTTAATGTAAATATGGACTACTCACTGTTATGTGTCGGCTTATTCGTTGGCGGTTTGTACTCGTAGTCTCGAATATTCTTCATCAGCAGCTCGGCGATATCTGAGCCAACAACCACCTGGAAAATACATTTAAGAACCAGAGTTTATGACCAAGGCATATTCCGAAATGTTGAGTTTTACATTTAAGAACCAGAGTTTATGACCAAGGCATATTCCGAAATGTTGAGTTTTAGAGTGTGTCCCGAGACATTTTTTTGAATATGCTGTTGGCATCTCTATTATCCTACGTTAAGCACCCAGTCGTTCAAAGTGGAAGGCAACTCAAGCGCATCTTTAGGTTGAGAGGCTCAGCTTAGCCATCGTGGGGGACAGAGAATCCAGAAGATTACGTCCACTTGCGTAGCGAGCGGGAAAGTCGCGATAGTTCTAGCTTGTTTCGGGTGACGAACACCTTCTGTGGAATAAGAGAGAGAGCGACAGACCCCGTTCTGGCGCAGCAGCAGCGCCAGCAGGTCCCACAGCAGCACGTGCCCCACGGGGTCCCGCGCCTCCCCGCCCCCCCGCGCCCGCGCCTGCGCCTTGCAGTACTCTATCACCGTCTTCTTGTGCGTCACGCCTGCAACATTCTCTACTGTCAGCCACTGTGCTGATACATTCACGATACCACGCGACTCACTCGGGAATGTTCTGTAGCCATTGGCTTGGAAATCAAATCATTAAACAAAAATCCGGCGTGTGGTGGAAATATTTGTACAGCAATAAAAAATTATGCTCAATTTTGCCATTTTTTTAATGCATCGTGCAAGGGTCTTCCAACTCAACATTGCTAGATTTACCAAAATACTAAATATTGTTTCACTTAACAGAGTTACCTCTAACGAGTGAAGCTGTGGCGGATATATTTCAAATCAGCGTTGAACTCCACGCGCGGATCGGGTGCAGCACCGGATGGTATCCTTACGGTCGGTACGGAGTGGTCGCCAGGACCAGCTTTCCTATTACGAAGGAGCTAGCAGCGCTGCTGACGTACGTCTGCCGCTCAACTGCTGTCAAAATTGTATGAAAAGTGACAGACGCGCGTTAGCAGCGCTGCTAACTCGCTCGTAATAGGGGGGCAGGTGGCCGGCCGCCCCGCTACACGTGTCGGTACCTGGTCGCAGCGGGCCGGGGCTGCGGGCGAGCAGCGCGGCGGGCGGGTCGCGCGCCAGCAGCGCCGCCAGCGACAGCACCTGCACGCCGCCGGCCGCCCCGCACGCCGCCCACACCCCGCGCGCCACCACCAGCTGCCCCGACCCGAGGCTGCCCTGCAACACACCACCACCACCATTATTGTAACCATCGACAAACTAAACGCACGCATTCCCGCTCACTCGTCCTTACATCACTTTATTGTCGAAGAACACGAAAATTGTAAAACACGTCTGTAAATTATCTATGTTTGTGCAAGCGAGGGGTAAGCCTTGCTAGACACTCAATTCTCATGTTAAATATTTAAATCAATTGAAGCAATATTTTTCACAAATTAACAGATTCAATACTCAGCTTATAAATGCACAAAATATGTAAATTTTAATATGATTGCAATATTAGGGGTCTCCCATCCAAGTCGTAACTGTAAAAAACGTTGCACAACTTTAACGATCGATTAAGATCGTTACAGATGCTTCGCCTCGAGCCTTCAGGAAAGAGTATCACTATCACTGACCTTGACATGCGCGGCGGAGTACCGGTGCGGCGTGAGTCGGTCGGAGCGCGCGGTGGAGGCGTCCAGGTTGGTCGGCAGCGACATCTCCGTGGTCAGGTCCCTGCCACACCACGCAATGTACTCGCACCGACTACTACTACGCTCTACTGCCACTACTACATGCCGGGATCGGGATCAACACCCGCCAATCATAACCCGGAAACCAGATTTTCGACTCCAACGCAATAGGAGACGGGCATTTTAATTGGACTTGCCATTGGGCAATTAATACAATGAAATTCTTAATATCTATAGAAATTTAGGAAACTAATTTTATCCGAATTTCATTAACGGACAGTTGAATTGAGCATTAATATATAAGTTAATAAAAAATAAAGAAATAATATATCATACCAATAAGAAAAATATAGAGACAGAGACAAGCTACACGGCTGACACGCTAACATAGCTTACACGATTTAAATTACAATACAATACGAAGAAACATTAGTAAATGAACCAACACAGGACCATGCGATGTAATGACCCGCCACGAACAACCAACACCATGCTATTTATTACATTACAGATGGCATGAAATGACATATACAAGCGTACCTTTGTCTCTAGATAGGGCACTAGTCTACTAAGCAAGTTTTCAGCCTGACAGACAGATCGGTACAGAAATACGCATGCCTAGATGCAGCACGAGATAGACAAGGTAAGGCCACATGTGCGGGCCCGTAAAGGCCCGGCCACAGTCCCCACGAGCGAGCCGGTACCTGTCGGAGCCGTCGGTCCGCGGCGAGCCCCCGCGCGGCGAGCCCCCGCGCCGGAATGTGTAGTACCTACGGGCGGGCGGCTAGCGTCACATCTCAATACGTCATACTAGTTTTTTTGATGCTGACAGCGTCCAACATAGTACGTATACTTTCAGATATATGGCAATAACGGCTTTTACATTTTGCGGTACGAATAATTAATTGTAAAAGAAATACTTATTGTTATAAAAGAAATAGGCTTACAGTTAATGTAAATGATATACATTTTCATTTTGAGACAATCACTTTCAAGTTAGTCGATTTGGGGGCTTCAGCACTTTAAGTTGGCTTGCGTTGCGCTTGACCACATTTATCCTGATTTTAAGTGACGATGTAGCGCGCTGAACCATGTTTCCTCTCCTATTGATACCATCAAGATTATGTTCGCTGGTAAAGAGTTCTACTCCATAGCCTTTGGCATATAAAGGTCAAATCAAAATGCTTGGTACGGATAGGAGGGATGGTAATGGTAACCATATAACTAATCTAATAGGCACTAACAGGCCATTTGCTAAAAAATGACTCGACTTTCTACAATCGCAATCGACTACTACATATACTGCTTTGATCAAATCGTCCGTATGTTGTAGTTATAAGATACCCAGCTGGTCTACTGGTTATATTTACCCGCGTGGGCCGGGATGACCAGAAAATTTTTTTAATCAAAAAGGTATCTGTATTGGCCTCACTTTTAAAAGCCGTTTAATCTTGATTGGTAATCATTACATTGTGATTTGTGACAGCAAGCAATTAAATGTTTTGTTATGTATAATTTCAACTAAATAAGCGCCTCTTTTCCAATGCTTAAAATATGGTATACTATCGGTAAGCAGCACCTAACCCCAAAATGTTACTACTAAATAAATATTATATTCGCCGGAAAGTCGAAGTATGAGATATTATGTGTGTGAACACAGAAATATTATTAGGGTTTATGCCAAGCTGTAAAGTTGGATTTAAAATAAATGTAAATAATGGTATGTTAAACTGCACACAACTCTCATGGTTTGCGAACTGTAACAACTGTTTGTAATGATTTACATAGGTATATGTTAGATGAATTTGCAATCCAAACAATATGTACCTACTTATTATATTAATAAAAACAAAAATTAAAACAAACCATGGTTCAATTAATAACATTATATCATGAAATCTAAATAAGCATAAACATGAAACGCATTTGATTCGTTTCAGTAGGCCCGTTAAACCAATCATCCTAGTGATAAAAGCAAGTATTGTACAGGGTGTCTAAAGATTATAAACAGCTAGATTTCTGTGTTATTAGCGTTTCTCGCTGTACAACAGCGAGATGGTAGGTACGTGTGCGCTTTGGGGTGTGTAGGTATGTGTAAGAATGTGTGAAGAGTGAACGAGTAGTTTGATGCAAGTATGCAAAACTAGCTGACCCGCCCCAGCTTCGCACGGGTAAATAATTTAAGAAAGCGTGTACCCGAAAGGCGGTAGCTGATATTACAATAAAACATTGTCAATGTCACTCAAGAATAGTGTAGATTTCTATCAACGAATGAAGTTTTAGAATCGGATAAGTAGTTCCAGAAATTAGCGCGGTCATAGTCACAAACTGTGATACGAGTGTAGATGAGTATAGAGAACTATAGGTGTGTGCGTGTGCGTGTGCGTGTGCGAGTGTGGTGGTGGGGAGACGTACGTGTCGGCCCCCCGGCGGCCGGCGGCGCTGGAGCGGCCCGAGTGGACGCTGGCGCGCTCCTCGCCGCGCGCCTCGTACGCCCCGTACCCTGCAACGGTACGTGTGAGGGCGCTGTGCGGGAGTCCCGCTCGCACCAGGGGCCTTACTCTCTATCGATCCTTTACTTGGAAACCACGCGACCTCCATGTCTTACATACGAAATCTACAAAAATCTATTCTCTAGTCTATGCAATGAAAACCAAAACGCGCGAATTAAAATTGGTTGATTAATACAAATTAATCTGAATGTGGAATTGTATTGGCGGTATTTGAACTGTAAAAAATTCCACGTTACGCGTTCCGAAACGTCAACTCTTTAAAAGTTACCACAGCATATGATACAAATAGTATTGGCTATAGGTTTTCTGCCAATTTTCAATAATTACCCATGGATTTTCGTTATTTTAATGTTATATTTTTTTACGTTGCTTAGGTACCTACCGGTTTCGGAATGAGAAATCTTAGTCCAATTCGGAATGCACGTCCTAGAACCGTACAGAATACAAAAGTGAGTATTCCTTGACGTTAGAGGATTTGAACAGGCCACGTTAACGACGCGGTTTCTTTTAAAACCCAAATTCATTCCACGAAGATATCGTAACTCGACGCGTTACGTGTCTAAATGGTCATAGAGAATAAGGGCCCTGTATCGTGTGGAATCTGTGTTTTCTTAGAGAATAATGTCTCAGGTGGTTTAGCAAAGATTCCAAACGCTAACGCTAAACGTTAACTCCAAAAATGTATTGAAATGATACTAACTGCAGAAAAGTAAGCGATTTCCGAAATGTCATTTTAATACATTTATGGTGTTTTTTTTTAAAGTTCACAAAACAGCAATATGTATAAACTATTATTATTTTACATAACGCCTTATAAATGTGAAACACATAATATCTGCCTCAAAACTGCTAAGCTGTCAATCAAGCAGAGTTAGCGTTTGGGATGTTTGGTAGACCCCCAGAAGTAACGGTTACCGTTAGGGTCGAGGCGGAGCGCGCGCGGGCGACGGTCGGCGGCGGCCACGAGGCGCTGGTACACCAGCAGGTAGGCGGCGGGGTCGGCGGCGCGGAGCCGCGCGTAGTACTCGTACTGCTGCTGCGCCGAGCGCCCCGCCTCCCGGTACGTGCCCGCTGCCGACATCATGCAACCGTTACGTGCGGCGCGGAGGGACCTCCCTCCCAGTACCACACCGGCTCTCTCACGCGGACCCCTTTATCTACTTCCATAGCACAAGGTACGTTTACCGAACCGAATACTACAATTTGTGATGGCAATAGAATAACAATGCATGCGACTTTGATACTGAGTCGCTGGGAATTTAAGAGTTAATACATATCCTACCAACTGCGCCAATCCTAATCAAAACTCTACTGTGTTAAAAAGTAGCATGAATAGGAACAACGGTAATAGAGTATATATTTATAGTATAGTAAGTAACTCAGATGAGATGGACCTCTAGGATTAGGATTTCCTTTATCTATACGGACTCAGAAACTACGAAGGCCATGCTTCCACAACACCCAGATTCAGGACAAATGTTTGCGTTTCTTTCTATGCTCAAGTATTTGTCGTGTCTCGAGAATCGAACCCACCGCTAATAATAATGTATAGAGCGGGAATTTATGGAGTCATGGTCATAGACAGAATTTTTCTAATCAAGTCTTTGTTTGTGATTTTTAGTAACGATGTGATCTACGAGTCGTATTGCGACTGCCTAGAAGACAACTACTCGCCATGTCCAAGTTATATTAATTTAGAAATTTTATATTGATTTAAAAACCAAGACACTGAACTAATTTTGATGAAATTTTCCATAGGACCAATAAAAAGTATACCCGTTCCGATAAAAAAAAATTCAAACCGGTTTATAAGTAACGATTTGAAAAAATAAATGAAAATACAACTAACTAACATAATATAAATACTAATCTAAACGACTAAAATAACTTTAAAACTAACTTAATAAATCTTTACACCTAACGCAAAAATGAAAACCCTATTAAAAAAAGCTAAGTCGCAAAAAAAATGCTATAAATAAAACACAGAATTAAGATTGCCTTCTACGGGGAGCGTACCCAAAAAATGCTATAAATAAAACACAGAATTAAGATTGCCTTCTACGGGGAGCATACCCAAAAAATGCTATAAATAAAACACAGAATTAAGATTGCCTTCTACGGGGAGCATACCCAAAAAATGCTATAAATAAAACACAGAATTAAGATTGCCTTCTACGGGGAGCATACCCAAAAAATGCTATAAATAAAACACAGAATTAAGATTGCCTTCTGCGGGGAGCGTACCCAAAAAGCTGGCAACATTCCCTCGTTGAATTGCATGAATTCAACTAACTTGAAAAGCTCCTTTTGAAGGTTTTAAAAATTATTTATGATTTTATTTGTACCGATATGGTTTTAGGTTGCTATGTATAGTATAGTTACCATCATAGTAGGGGTCGATGGTGCGGCGCGAGGCCTGCCTCGGGCGGCGGCGGGCCTCCTCGTCGGTGGCGGGGCGCTCGCGCGACGCCGGCCGCGGCCCCGGGGACGCCGGGCCTGCAACACGCCGCTCCACCGCTTACACAACCAACCGGACCGTTACCGCACGACTTAGACGCACGTCCAGTGACGGCTTAGAGCATTTATGGTGACGGTGTAAAGGTCGCTACAGGCCAAAACCATAAACCCATTAAAAAAAGTCCAGCGATCTACCATTACCATATTTTTTATTGTTTACGCTTGCGTCGGACCACTATCCCACCTGACGGGTAGTGACGATGTAAAGGATGTAACACGCTTGCCTGGAAGATACCTGTTCCTAAGATTGTTAGTTTTAGGGAAATACAGACGGCAAAGCGCTCCACTCTTTGGTTGTTCTTGTTCGCACGTATTCTACAAAATTGCCCATTACGAGCGCGCGTCTGAGACAATTCCAAATTTTTATCGGCGCTGGTTCATTAACATTTATATAGATATGATTGGTACCGACAGACGACGCCGGCTACATGCTTTCGAGTAAACCCCGAAACATTGTCATCAAAGTGGACAATATTCTTCTAATAAGTGACAAGCCACGGAGCGACCCGTCACTCGGTGAGCCATCGTTGTGTTTACATTTTACATGTCATTGGAAAAGCAATTTTGACGATAACACAAACATTGTTATCCAACTTCCACCTTTGTGCAATGGGAGTGTGGCAGCAATAGAAATATCAAACGTTATTTAGTTGCAAAGCCACTCAAAATTCGTTCTATGTTCATTTTTAAGAACAACAACTGAAAGGTAGGAAGAAATTCACAAACCATGAATTAGCTTGTACGATTCTTGCGAGTAGCTTTCACACAAATGGTATAATAAAAACCGCAACATCGTGTTTGTCGAGTAACCGTACTCTACTTTATGGAATGTAAAAATTATCAGCATACACGTGACAGACGTCGCGTCGGAACCCCCATGAGAGGAATTTACCGCACTTCTTGGCCTTGAATTTTACTAGACATAGGTAAGGCCAAAATTAAATTATTTAAATGTGTTTGATTGCCATCCTTTTCATAGAAACGGCAGTCGCGTATTGCTCTCTCCTAAATAAAAAATGTATAAAGCTATCATTCACCAACTATGAAATTGGGAAATAACCAAGTACCTGAAGAGAAGAGCATCACTGTATCAGTTCGTGATCTAGATTGTAAACATAAGATATGAGAATCAATGTACGACATCTATAACTATATACCAAGTCACCCAGATAAGCGAAGGATTCCATTGAAACTGGTTGATTTTATCATAATATAAATACTCGCATATTATAGTAATAGTAAGTAGGTAAGTATTTAACCCATGAAAAAATAACGAAATTATCGAAATTGTATCAGTTGTTTAATAATTATCTACAGGATAATGTAAAATCACAGATACTAATACTCCATTAATTATCTCTACTCTATGTTATAATTTGATCTGACAAATTATGACTGAACATATTAATAAGCTATAAATGGTAATAAGTGTAATAACTAAATATCCTATAACAATAATTGAGTAAGGCCCATAGTCACTTGTTTTCATACAATAAGCAAAATAAGTAATATGAAGTACTATGAAGTCACAACAAACTCACAACAATACAAGTGGTTACTTCAAATACGAACTCAATGAATTTTGATGCGAGTTTTAAGCATCTGAACTTTCTTAGGCACATGTATGAAACAATAAGTGTTACAAGATGTTTCAAACAATGCGAGTAGTGAGGGACATGCATATGATACAGTGGTTGCGTGCGGGCGCGCGTGTGTGAGGCACGGTACGCCGCACGCGAGGCGATAGGGATGCTCTGTACCTTCGCTCCTAGAACTATCATTAGGCTTAGCATCGCGCGAGAACGTCACTGGAAAATAAATATATATAACGTCAGTCGGTTAGTCGGGACACCAATAAGTAAAAGTTAAATAAGTAGCACGCACAACAAAATTATGTAATTAATATACTAGTTGTTTGAATTATTTAAATATTGAGCAATGGTAGTCACAACTATTGCGATAGCGAATGACTGCAATCATTAGGTATTGTATATTGTAATACTATGACAGGTTGTGAATATAAATAAAGTATGCATCAGCACAAATTCAAATAAAATTAATTAAACCAAAAAGAATCTTAGGCCCTCTTGCACGTTCTCGGTTTAAAATTATAACTGAATACCTAACCCAGAGCTAGTAATTCGAGTTAAGTTGGTAAACAGAAATATCCAGACATTTTCTCTTGCACGTTCGGAATATTGACAGGGGTTAAGCCCGTCACACACGTAGCAATAATATATATTAATATACCGTACTATAATATATATTATAGCAAGCTACCACACACGGAGACGATGCTATAATATATATATTTTCCTTCATTTCATTGATGGTCGGCCTAGCGTTTACACGTGTTTTGTAATAAAGGTTGATTTCAAAACACAGTAGGTAATTATGAATTCAACAAGAAGTGCATTGTTATTGGATTTACTTGATAGTTCTTCAGACGACCATTCCGATTAATATTACACACTCCTAATAAGGTGGATATAGTTTTTATGAAAAGTAGTTTATTTATAATTTGGCTAATTTAAATGACTTGTACCTGAGGTAGTATAAAAAGTCACCAGTCGCCAATCAGACTTTTACATCGCCGATGCCTAGTCCCGAGTAGACTAAATGGCGATATATCGCCTAAATTGACCACACTGGTCGGGCGGAGGCGGCCCAGGGGGTCTAGCTAAGATTCCAAACGCTAACGCTATCGCCAAATTTTGCTCTTGGGATCGTTCGGGATCCCAAAAGCTTCGGGCTAACTCCAAAATGTACTGGATTGACATTTCGGAAATCGCTTACTTTTGTGGAAAAGTAAGCGATTAATGTCATTTCAATACATTTTTGGAGATAGCGTTATCATTTGGGATCTTTGCTAGACCCCCAGGCAAAGCGGCAGGAATGGTAAGAGGGGAGAAGCGTCCGAGGAGCGCGTCGGATATGTTGAAACATGCTGTACATTCAAAATATGTCTCGCTATACCATAATATATATTAATATACGATAATATAAAAATATACCATAATATATATTACGGTATAGGTTGGTCACAGAAATATATATTATAGCTGCGTGTGCGGTCCCTCGAGAATTTGTATAGAAAACATAAGGTAATATGTCTAGCTATAAATATATTAATATATATTATAGCTACGTGTGTGACGGGCTTTAAGTTGGTAAACCTCCGGCTCAATGCACAGAGTAAAACAAAATTACACCTGACTTATGTATTTGAAGTTGAAAGGTACAAGGTATACATATTCTATACTAACTGGAATAAGCTCATAGCATCGTAAATTATACAAAACTAAACTTTAATTTTAATGCCGTAAAATTTACATTAGACTATCGTGTTTGGAGAGAAACGTGGTCTGAGGAAGATAGTACGTTGTGTACCCATGGTGTAGTCTGTCTTTTTCTTATGCCTTATTATCGGAGGTAGTTAACCTGTTTTCATGGGAATACATGTAGGATTAAAAATCTGATAAAGTTTATGAACGGACAATTTAAATGTAAAAAAGGTGTGAGAGTTTATGAACGAAGGAAGAAAGAGAGACATGCAAGATGTGAATGGAAGACGTGAGAGTTTTTTTCTGCGGTGTTAATAATTAAAATTAGTTTTGTCGGAAAATATAGAAGACTTTGCTGCCTCAAGCCCCCCATCGTTTCATTTTCAGGAGCACCAACCAGATTCTACATGCATAATAAACTCAACTTCGTAAATTCTCGATGAATGTAAAATAATGAAATTAGGTAAAATTGACTTACCTACTTACTTTTACTAAAACTGTACTAAAAAACAATACAGTAGTCAATCGCACAGAAATCATACTTTCTATGGGATAGCATAATACCGTTACTTCGTAAATTAATCAACTAAATTTTATCAGATTTAGTAAAATTAGAAGCTGTAGCATGCATGTACTAAACTGTTTTGTGAACCATTAATAAAAAAAAAAATAAAAATAAAAAAATAAAAAAAAAAACTGGGGGCGATCCATGTGGGGGCAACTGGGAATATACCACCTACCGGAGGAAGAGCTAGGCATGCCTTTAGCAGTTTATGTATGTATGTAATGTACCTTTGTTGTTTGTATTCATAGCACATGCTGTTTAAGCATCCTATGCTACACACGGTTCTTATGTGATTGAAGAGATGAAACTGCAGGCCTACTACTTTATTTTAAACTCATTCACAACTCGAGACACAAAAAAAAACTTCTCAAAAAACTTATCGTTTCTGTTCGAAGTGCTTGTTCCAGTTAGTATGGAATATAAGTACTATTATAGAACTTCTTGGAGAGGTATCAATAGAACATTTTCAGCCAGTGTCAATTTAAAACTTATAAAACGTACATACCTAAAGCCGCCTCTACATGCTTGATGTTTGCCACAAACACCTAGTACCCCAAACACCGACCACAAATTACTCAACACATACACTGCATCCACAGGATAGTCAAAAGTGTTAGGTATGGATGGGCAAAAATGGCAGGCGACGAGCGTGTTAGGGCTGCCAACATTTTTTTTCGGAGAAATATATAGCATCTTTTTAATATAATAAAAAACAAAAGATAAACAAATATATTATTTATCAAATATTCATTTTTATAAACACTATCTAATGTCTTTTTTTAAATTAAAAGTATCATAAAATATGCATTAAGTAAAATCAAAAGGGATTTTTATTACTATCTGTTTCTTTGTTCTCCGCGATTTTAAATTCATATCGGAATTTCCTTCGTGTGAATATGGCGGGAATAGAAAGCAGGAACGACATTACTTTAAGGGTCTTACTTATAAATCCGCTTAAAGTTAGTCAGTGTTTACCCGCGTGACATTTCAAATCAGTCAAAAGTTGACAGAAGGTTTTAAGCAATGGCTAACTTTAAGCGGCGTTTATAAGTGAGGCCCTAAATGAAGAAGGTTATATTGGCATAGCTACTGACCGCATGTTGAAACTTGGCAACAGGCAACTTGAAAGTGACGATGCGATCGAAGGAGTAGCATGCTAGCTATAGCTTATATTTTATGCTGGATACTGGAACACATAGGATACTGATTACCTCTTTTATTTAAGCCGCAGCGAATAATCTCAATTATTCGCGGGCAGTATTCGAAGAGATATATAGAACCTACTAGTTGCGCACAGCGTTTAGCACACAGCCTTGAAATATAGTGCAGTTCTATATATTAATGTATGGTTAGCAACCCTACGCGCGTACTACTGTCAAACGTTTAAATACATCACAAACAGCTTTGTCGTTCGACAAACGTATTTGTCAAATCCTTAGAACTATGCACAATTCCGACACTGATACCGATCAATGGTGTTTGCCAGTGATACATGTGTGTTTGCAAACAGGCAAACACCAAAATAAAAATACACACACCCATCCTCAAGTTCGTGTTTGCTATTTGATGTTCGCTGTTTGCCAAGTATGTAAAAGCCGCTTAAGGATCAACATGTCAAATTACCCCCGGGTTAAATATATAACGGGATAAGTGGTCAATTTTCTAACGTGCAAGATAAAATACAGAAATAATCCGAGTTAGGCATTTATTCAGGTAACACGAGGTTAGAGTGAACGCGCAAGTCGGCCTAAGGTGCTACAATATGATAATTCTATTATAAATTAATAACACAAAAATGTATAGTGAAAATAGTATACTTAGCTTATTATTCATTAATGAATACTGTTCGGCGCCAGCTTGTTCAGCAATCGCAAGACACCAAAATCAAAACAAATAAACACCACTTACTAAAACTAGCTGGAATCTGTTATAAGTACCTATTATAATTTATTGCCAATGAATTATTTATTTAGGCCCTCTTGCACGTTCTCGGATTAAAATTATAACTGATTACCTAACCCAGCGCTAGTAATTCGAGTTAAGTTGGTAAACAGAAATATCCAGACATTTTCTCTTGCACGTTCGGAATATTGACAGGGGTTAAGCCCGTCACACACGTAGCAATAATATATATTAATATACCGTACTATAATATATATTATAGCAAGCTACCACACACGGAGACGATGCTATAATATATATATTTTCCTTCATTTCATTGATGGTCGGCCTAGCGTTTACACGTGTTTTGTAATAAAGGTTGATTTCAAAACACAGTAGGTAATTATGAATTCAACAAGAAGTGCATTGTTATTGGATTTACTTGATAGTTCTTCAGACGACCATTCCGATTAATATCACACACTCCTAATAAGGTGGATATAGTTTTTATGAAAAGTAGTTTATTTATAATTTGGCTAATTTAAATGACTTGTACCTGAGGTAGTATAAAAAGTGACCAGTCGCCAATCAGATTTTTACATCGCCGATGCCTAGTCCCGGGTAGACTAAATGGCGATATATCGCCTAAAATGACCACACTGGTCAGGCGGAGGCGGCCCAGGGGGTCTAGCTAAGATTCCAAACGCTAACGCTATCGCCAAATTTTGCTTTTGGGATCGTTCGGGATCCCAAAAGCTTCGGGCTAACCCCAAAATGTACTGGAATGACATTTCGGAAATCGCTTACTTTTGTGGAAAAGTAAGCGATTAATGTCATTTCAATACATTTTTGGAGATAGCGTTAGCATTTGGGATCTTTGCTAGACCCCCAGACAAAGCGGCAGGAATGGTAAGAGGGGAGAAGCGTCCGAGGAGCGCGTCGGATTTGTTGAAACATGCTGTACATTCAAAATATGTCTCGCTATACCATAATATATATTAATATACAATAATATAAAAATATACCATAATATACAGGGTTACAGGAAAAATTGTGCTAGATCCGTTAAGAGCGTGGAGTACCCATGATTTCTGACTTATTTCACTATGAAACACCCTAGGCTAAACTAATAATATTTTTGTAGATATCCCTTAGAAAACAATACAGTTTCTAATATTTTTTTTATATCTTAACTTTCACTTGTCTACTACGGTCTATTCAATTAACTTATGTACTATTTTAATGATTGACGTCCTAAAGCATCTTATTACACATGTAAAAATGCAATAATAATAATAATAAGAAGACACAAAATATTTCAATGAAAAAATTAAAAATTGAATATCTCGAAAAGGGTAAAGTTAAGCCTAGGGTGTTTCATAGTGAAATAAGTCAGAAGTGATGGGTACTACACGCTCTTAACGGATCTAGCACGATTTTTCCTGTAACCCTGTATATTACGGTATAGGTTGGTCACAGAAATATATATTATAGCTGCGTGTGCGGTCCCTCGAGAATTTGTATAGAAAACATAAGGTAATATGTCTAGCTATAAATATATTAATATATATTATAGCTACGTGTGTGACGGGCTTTAAGTTGGTAAACCTCCGGCTCAATGCACAGAGTAAAACAAAATTACACCTGACTTATGTATTTGAAGTTGAAAGGTACAAGGTATACATATTCTATACTAACTGGAATAAGCTCATAGCATCGTAAATTATACAAAACTAAACTTTAATTTTAATGCCGTAAAATTTACATTAGACTATCGTGTTTGGAGAGAAACGTGGTCTGAGGAAGATAGTACGTTGTGTACCCATGGAGTAGTCTGTCTTTTTCTTATGCCTTATTATCGGAGGTAGTTAACCTGTTTTCATGGGAATACATGTAGGATTCAAAATCTGATAAAGTTTATGAACGGACAATCTAAATGTAAAAAAGGTGTGAGAGTTTATGAACGAAGGAAGAAAGAGAGACCTGCAAGATGTGAATGGAAGACGTGAGAGTTTTTTTCTGCGGTGTTAATAATTAAAAATAGTTTTGTCGGAAAATATAGAAGACTTTGCTGCCTCAAGCCCCCCATCGTTTCATTTTCACGAGCACCAACCAGATAAACTCAACTAAACAATGCATAATAAACTCAACTTCGTAAATTCTCGATGAATGTAAAATAATGAAATTAGGTAAAATTGACTTACCTACTTACTTTTACTAAAACTGTACTAAAAAACAATACAGTAGTCAATCGCACAGAAATCATACTTTCTATGGGATAGCATAATACCGTTACTTCGTAAATTAATCAACTAAATTTTATCAGATTTAGTAAAATTAGAAGCTGTAGCATGCATGTACTAAACTGGGGGCGATCCATGTGGGGGCAACTGGGAATATACCACCTACCGGAGGAAGAGCTAGGCATGCCTTTAGCAGTCTATGTATGTAATGTACCTTTGTTGTTTGTATTCATAGCACATGCTGTTTAGCATCCTATGCTACACACGGTTCTTATGTGATTGAAGAGATGAAACTGCGGGCCTACTACTTTATTTTAAACTCATTCATAACTCGAGACACAAAAAAAACTTCTCGAAAAACTTATCGTTTCTGTTCGAAGTGCTTGTTCCAGTTAGTATGGAATATAAGTACTAATATAGAACTTCTTGGAGAGGTATCAATAGAACATTTTCAGCCAGTGTCAATTTAAAACTTATAAAACGTACATACCTAAAGCCGCCTCTACATGCTTGATGTTTGCCACAAACACCTAGTACCCCAAACACCGACCACAAATTACTCAACACATACACTGCATTCACAGGATAGTCAAAAGTGCTAGGTATGGATGGGCAAAAATGGCAGGCGACGAGCGTGTTAGGGCTGCCAACATTTTTTTTCGGAGAAATATATAGCATCTTTTTAATATAATAAAAAACAAAAGATAAACAAATATATTATTTATCAAATATTTATTTTTATAAACACTATCTAATGTCTTTTTTTAAATTAAAAGTATCATAAAATATGCATTAAGTAAAATCAAAAGGGATATTTATTACTATCTGTTTCTTTGTTCTCCGCGATTTTAAATTCATATCGGAATTTCCTTCGTGTGAATATGGCGGGAATAGAAAGCAGGAACGACATTACTTTAAGGGTCTTACTTATAAATGCCGCTTAAAATTAGTCAGTGTTTTTCCGCGTGACATTTCAAATCAGTCAAAAGTTGACAGAAGGTTTAAGCAATGGCTAACTTTAGCGTTTATAAGTGAGGCCCTAAATGAAGAAGGTTATATTGACATAGCTACTGACCGCATGTTGAAACTTGGCAACAGGCAACTTGAAAGTGACGATGCGATCGAAGGAGTAGCACGCTAGCTATAGCTTATATTTTATGCTGGATACTGGAACACATAGGATACTGATTACCTCTTTTATTTAAGCCGCAGCGAATAATCTCAATTATTCGCGGGCAGTATTCGAAGAGATATATAGAACCTACTAGTTGCGCACAGCGTTTAGCACACAGCCTTGAAATATAGTGCAGTTCTATATATTAATGTATGGTTAGCAACCCTACGCGCGTACTACTGTCAAACGTTTGAATACATCACAAATAGCTTTGTCGTTCGACAAACGTATTTGTCAAATCCTTAGAACTATGCACAATTCCGACACTGATACCGATCAATGGTGTTTGCCAGTGATACATGTGTGTTTACAAACAGGCAAACACCAAAATAAAAATACACACACCCATCCTCAAGTTCGTGTTTGCTATTTGATGTTCGCTGTTTGCCAAGTATGTGAAAGCCGCTTAAGGATCAACATGTCAAATTACCCCCGGGTTAAATATATAACGGGATAAGTGGTCAATTTTCTAACGTGCAAGATAAAATACAGAAATAATCCGAGTTAGGCGATTTATTCAGGTAACACGAGATTAGAGAGAACGCGCAAGTCGGCCTTAGGGAAAGAAACAAATGTATTACTCATCACATCTTTTGCGAGGCATAAAGTGAGCAAGCGCACACAGTTATAAAAGTTATATAGTTATAATCAAGCGGGTGACGTATAGTTATATAAGTGTGTGAATTACATCTGCTGAGGCGGCGCGCGGTCTGGTTTGAATTTAGACTCGGGGTATTATAGAATTCAAAAACGTGCAAGGGTCAAAAGAAACTTTACAGTCCGAAGCTCCCCTACCTACGTACCAACCGATTTTGGTAAGGTAACATCAATATCTACTTAGACCGAATGTACGGTTTCTTGATGCCGTACACCTTGAGGATGATAGTAAAATGAAAGATGGGAGTTATCAAAAGGCACTAATTTGTATTGAAATTAACTATGATTAAATTTGATGAGAATGCGTGATGGTTATGTTGGTCAACTGCGAACTGGTGAATTTGGGTCACGGCGCCGCGGCCGCGGGCGTGTAAAGTGCACCCGCAGCACAACGCGAGTCCAATGTACGACTTGCTCCGTACACCGAATATAACGTGGTTGGAACGGAATGATAACGCGCGAGTGATAAAGACAATGAACGGTTCTCACCTCTCCTCCTGTCGGTGTCCTGCCGGTGCCGGCGGCGGTGCGAGTGTTGCCGGCTCGGGTCGATGGGCCGGTACTCGCGGTCCATGCGCTCCCGGTCCCGGTCCCGGTCTCGGTCCCGGTCCCGGCGCGAGCCGTGCCGCCGCGAGCCCTCCTCCGCGCGCGCCGCGTACGACCCCTCGCGGTGCGACCTGCAACACGACGCGACCGTCACCACGCGGGCCGGGCCGGGCCGGGCCGGCTGGCGGGCGGCGTGTGGCAGCGGGCGGTGCTCACCTGCGCTCCCCGCGGTCGCGGTCGCGGTCACGGTCACGGTCGCTGCAGTAGTCCGTGTCCTCGGTCTCGTACCGGCGGTCGCGCGGCGGCCGGCGCGGCGGGTCGCGCGCGCGGCGCTCGCGCTCCGGGCGGCGCCCGTCCCGCTCGCGCGGGTACCGCGCCCGCTCGCCGCCCTCCCGCCCGCCCCCTGTGTCCCCGCTACCCGCACCCGGCGAGGCGGCCGGGCCCTCGCGCGACCGGAAGGACAGCTCGCCGGAGGACACGGCGCTCAGGTCCTGCAGGTTCTCGCCCTCCATGGTGCCCTCGCGCTGCGCGGGCGCGGGCGGCGCGGGCGCGGGCGCCGCGGCGGGCGCTGGCGCGGGCTCCGAGTAGTCGGAGCCGTCGAGGTTCTGCTCGCGCGCGCGGGCGGGGGCGAGGTCGGCGCGGAAGTCCCGCTCGAGCCCGGTGACGACGCGCTGCTCGCTGCCGTTCCCGAAGCCGGCGGGCTGGTACTGCGGGTAGTCCGCGGGGCTGGGCTCGCCGGGCACCATGCGGGCGAGCGGGCGGCGGTAGGGCCCCCCGACGTCGGTGGGCTGGCCGTCCGCGTGCCGCTCCGGGTACTCGGCGTGCTGGCCGGGCACCATGCGCGCGAGCCCGGGCGGCGGCCCGTCCCCCGCCGCGAGCCGGCGCAGGCCGCCCGGTGCCAGCTCCGAGTTCTCCCCGTACTCGCCGGTGGAGAGGTGCGCCGTCTGCAGGTACTCGTTCCGGTCGCTCCGCGGGGCCACCTCCATGTTGTCGGGCACGGGGGGCGCGGCGGGCACGGGGGCGGGCCGCGCCGGCCCGGCCGCGGGGGGGTCCGGCCTCTCCGAGTTGTCGGGAGTCGTTTCCAGGTTGGCCTCGAAGCCGACCGGGCTTCTGCTCTGCTGGGACGCCCGGTTGACCGCCGCCGGCGAGTTCAGACCGGCGAGGGATCCCTGCGAAGGAAACGGTTGCGCGGGGGCCGAGGAGGAGGAACCCTTGGATTTGTGGGCGAGAGGCCCCGCGTGCTTGAAGGGGTTCTGGGAGCCGGAGGGCGGGGGGAAATTCGGAGGAGGCAGAGATGCCGACGAAGGAGGCTGCGACGCGTTCATCGGCGAAGGAGCGAGTTGGCCCGCGTCGGGAGGTGTTAGCGCGAGCGGCAGGCTGGCGGACCCGGGGCGGCCGGCCGGCGGGGGCGCTGGCGAGGGGCCCCCGGGCACCGCGTGGTGGCCCCCGGACGCCATGTGGAGGCCCCCGTGCACAGGAGACAGGACGCTCGCAGGAGATGGTGCGGGAGACGGTTCACCTAACCCGGTTTGTTGAGAGGTTCCTTGTTCTGTTGTTCGGATTAATTGTATGTTTTCAGTCAAAGCACTTTCATGATTAGATAATGATAAGTTTTGCATGGTGTAAGGCAGCTCCTCATTGTGACTATCTCGTCTGCTTCCTGCCTGAGTGCAATCAGCTACGGTTGGTGCATCGGAGTGCATAAACCTCTCAACGTGTTGGGTGTAACCCTCTTCCAGCCCTGACTGAGAATAGTTGAAGTTTGAGTTGTCAATGTTGGGGCCAGGACTATTGGAGTTTCTAGATTGAGTATCACTTCTGTAAGTGCTCTCTGAATGAGTTTGAGGACCATCACTGGATTCCTGAGACATTTGCGATTCTATAGACCACTGGGGAGTTAGATTATCCAAGTGGAATCTTTTTCCTAATGCCAAATTTGGCATTCGTTCCTTTACTGCATCTCTATCGCTCAATGATCTCACTTCATCCGTGGGTGCTGAAGCACTATTATTAGTACTATGAGAGATGTTTGATTCAGGTGTTGTATTGTTTTCTAAAGGATTTAGTGGCTGCATGGTTGATTCTGTAGTTTCCTGTTTAGTAGAGTTAATAGAAGGATCTTTGGCCCCTTTCTTGTCATCCATAGCCCAGTTCCAAGTATTAGAGGGTGTAAAGCTATTGTCTATAACGTTTGCATTATTAGCATTATGAAATACTTGTTCCTGTCTCACAGTCTGACTCTGATGCTGAGCAGCATTCTGTGCTTTCTGAGCTTGCTTAGCAGACTCATCCCAGCCCCAGTCCCAGTTATCCTCCCACCCATCATTGTTGCTGGCATTGGGTGGGTAGCTCTGCTGCACAGATTGGTTCTGGTAGTAGTGCTGCTGGTAGTTCTGCTGGGGATTATTATACCCTGGGTTGGCATAGTTGTGGTTGTACTGAGCTGGCTGCTGGTACAACTGGTTAGTGTTGGGAGGGTAGTCAGGCGGGTACACCTGCGCATACTGCTGGTTGTACTGCTGCTGTGGTGGCAGCTGCGCGGGTGCTCCAGCCCCCCAGTACTGTGGCTGTGGAGCTGCTTGTGTCTGAGCATTTCCACTAGCCCCAGCATAGTTGGGGTACATGTTCTGCTGGTTTGGAAAGGACTGAAAAAATGTACAACTACAATCAGAGGTCTGAACACTATATAAGATTATTCAGTGAGATTCTATTTCAGTAGAATGTATGATATGTTGAAATTGTAACATTAATCAGTCTAAAAAAGCCACTTTGGCTATGATATTGATAGAACCATAATTCTTTTATGCATATAAACTAACCCGATGGATTCACCTGCATCATTTTCATACAATCTTAAAAACCCTATTTCACACTTGTAAGCCTACATTACATTACATTTGTGCACCAGTATTCAAGATAAGGATTTAGTCACCAAATGATCAATTTGAGAATGAAACCTTGCCTTGAGCATTGTTTTGTAATACCGGCCTTTTAGTTAGGTTATAATAATAAAAAATCCATCCTTATTACACGATTACACCATAGAACAAACATTGAACATCCATCAAATGCCACTAATAAGCCCAGTATTTTAGGCTTTACTTGCATTATGACTTCTCTTCAAAATGAGCCCTGTCAAAAGAAATGTTTGTGTAGCCTCTACAGACCCCCAGATTGCATATGTAATAATGAGAATGTATAAGTTATTTATTGAAGTCACAATTTTCTAATAAGTAGCTACATTTCACACTCAATTACACCTCACACCATATGTTACATTTGTATAACAAAAATTATGAAATAAACTATAGACATACATTTAGGTATCAAAGATATGGTAAAATGACTATTTAGTGAACAATCCTACTTGGTCTATCTATTGAAGAGATGTTTACGTATTTATCAATCATATGACGACCAAGTACTGCGGTTGGTCCACGTCATTGTTTACGTCTGTGTATGTATAACCCGAGCGCTAACTCACCTGGGTCAGTGGCACTGCATAGGGCTGCGGCCCGGCGCCCGGGCCCACTAAGCCTTGAGCCCGCTTCATCCACGATATTAGAGCTACCACCGCTTACGTAACATTAGCGAGGGGCTCACATATGTTTGCAGCGCAATGAAAAGCCTCGTCACTTGGCCACTCACTCTCTCACGGCTTCAACTCTTACGGGTCACTTTCACTCCGTGAATACAAAAAATAAACTACTCTATTACTATCTGCCCTGCAGTCTGTTTCGATTACGAGCTTTGGTTACTATGTTACAGCAAATGCGTCAAAAAATACTTCTATTTTATAATTTAGCAAATAAAAATTGTTGACTGCAAACCATCCATCGATCGAAGGTGCCCTGTTGGCAGGTGTCAGTAATCAGTTGGTGTCAGTGAGTCAGTGTCACTTCTATATATCAATGTCAAGTGTCAACTTTTTCTTCGTGAATGGTTTTTTTTCCTTATATTTTGGTTCCACACATAGTGTATTTAGCCCGTATTGAATATTTTCATCGAGTTTTAGAATATTTTATTATATTACGTAGTCAAGTCATAGTCATAGTCCAGTCTAAGTCATGCTTTAAATGCTCTACGAATAAGGTATAACGGTACCGTTTCTTCAACATTTACCAGTTAAATACCTGCCTATTTTGTGTTATATTTAACACAAAATAGGCACACAAAATATACAAAAATATTCTTCTTCTTCTTCTTTATGGCTTTCTATCGCTTGTTTGCAATAATTCTGCCAATGTTAAGTGGGTAAAATTTGTACGGTTATGTCAAGTCAAAGTCATATTTTGTCTGTCAAAACGCCAACAGTAAAATGGAGGATATTTTACTGAAGGCTCTAAAGAGGCCTTTGAAGCAAAACCGACAATGCATGGTTTTATGATCTTGAAACCATTTGCCAACACTTGTGCACGTTCACGAACACTCAACGGATAATAATCCACCCTTATTACACATTAAAGTTCAAGATACACTAGTTTTAAAAAATAAATTCAAAATTCACAACCGCCATTGTCGGGATTTTCTTCAAAGACCCAAACAAAAATATTTCTTTTAACATTTTTGCGAGTGAGTGACGGGTGCATCCATCAACATAGAATCATATGGACGGCGGACATTCACAAAATGCCTGTCCATTTTCTGTTGGTGTGAGTATATAAATATGCATTAGTATGCGTGAGTAGGGAAGTATTACACAATATATCGATATATAATAAACCTAACCAAACAGTGCTGCAGAATTTCGATACTTTTTAGTTGTCAAGGTGGCACTCTATGGGGAAGGCCTATGTTCAGCAGTTGACGTCTCCGTGCTGTTAATGATGATGATGATGATGATGATGCTGATGAACCATCCTAGTAAAAGTATATTGAAACACATTATATGAAATAACGTTTGTAAGTAACATTTTTATATGTGTGTTGCCAGTGATGACTTATGGAACTGAGACGTGGTCTCTAACTGTTGGCCTCATTACTAAGCTCAAAGTCGCGCAACGAGCTATGGAGAGAGCAATGCTCGGTGTTTCCCTGCGAGATAAGATCCGAAATGAGGAGATCCGCGGAAGAACTAAAGTGACCGATGTAGCTCTTAGGATTAACAAGTTGAAATGGCAATGGGCAGGCCACATCGCTCGTAGAACTGACAACCGATGGGGAAGAAAGGTTCTCAAGTGGCGACCACGAACTGGAAGACGCAGCGTAGGCCGGCCCCCTGTTTTTATTCTATTCATTAAAATGATGGATAAATTTGTAAAAAGTGTTCCGTACCATTATCTATAAAAACGAGCAAAAAATCACGTTTGTTGTATTGAAGCCCCTATATTTATTTTAGGGAAAAATATAGGGGGAAAAGACGAATGGATGGGACGGCTGCGCCTGTCTCCCTTCACCGTCCCATCTATTCATCCTTTTCCCCTATATTTTTCACTTTTGCTTCTCTCTTACCCATAAACAGGGTAAGGGCATAAAACTAATAAACCCGTGCGAAACCGGGGCGGGTCAGCTAGTTTATTATAAATTTCATAACTCATATTGAAGCCAGACGACACTGGCCTACCTACTGTATTTTATAAAAGTAGGTTAGGTGCCTATTTTTAAATTGCCAGATTTGCACCTACTTTTTCATTCAGTTTGAACTTTGATCTAAATCGATTCAGCCACTTTTAGGGAAAGAGATTTTCTACTTTTTAATCTCCCCAAAACCAAAGTAATTTTGTGCAAATGTATGAAGATTTACGAATATCGACAAAATGTAATGGACAGTATAGGTACATCACTATTCGAGAGGCGTAAAAACGCCCATCCCAAAAATATCAATTAAAGCATTAAATCTTTCAGTAATTGCAATCGCATGGTAATTATACGATGGAAAAAAACGTATATTCTTAATGTGAAATGCACATTTACTTCAAACCTTCAATGTTTAACATGAAAATAGCCAGTAAACTTTAATGTATAAAATGATGATTCTGGTTTTCCTTCGACTCCTCGGGTTACTCTTGATGCACAAAACACAGCACAACACGACACAATTTCACTATTGACACAATATTTAGCCCTAATAACAATATAATCACTAAATTTTCATGTTTTATGCTCTCGCATTTAATTTCTTGACACACTAAACTGTCAAGACATGACACGCGGTGGTAGGTAAGGCGAGGTTGCCGTACCTACAGTCGCTTTCTCGCATACTCTATGTGTACAACCAGGGTACAAATTAAAAACGTAGTCCATACGAAGTCGATTTATTGCAATAGGCGGGCCAACGCTAGCCCTGCCAATTTTCGATTCTACAAACATTTTCATTCACCCTTATGAACTAGCGAATTCAGGAATGTATGCCTGCACAGTAGCGACATCTAGTTTCCTTTTTACTAACTAAAATGCCGCTCGGCATGACGCGAACTAACCGTTATACACTGTGGCGGTACTGTATGACCATGCAACCTTATTGCTTTTGTATTAAAAACAATGATTCAAATATTGTTCGGTGACAGGCGAGTTTTGATCGCGGCTGTCAGAAAAAAAATAGGGTCAGAATGTTTCATGGATACCACAGATTCCAAATGACTATTTTAATTTTATGTAAAATTAATAATATTAACAGACCTGCTGCTGTGAGTTGTGGGCAATAATTCCCACCTGTAGGCGTCCAATAAACGCATGTGAGGACTACACTAGTTGAGAAACCCACTGTAACGCGTATCACCTGCCAAGAATAAACCAAGATAATGAGCTAAGTATTCCCTGTTTTCATTTCTACGACGCCCCCGCATTTCCGTCAGGAGAAGTAACGAGTGGAGGTTTCCAGTGGGGAAATAGTTTACCCCACGAACCGAACGAGTCGCGACGGGACCTCCACCATCTTACAACACTATGCGACGATTCGTGTATTAGACAGAGATACAAGGATAGTATGTTTGTACGAAGGATGCGGAGCGGCAACGCCGCTTTGGCAGATTTTGGCCACAGAGTACATTGGTATAGATTGATTTTGGCTCTCTCCTTATACCTTCATGGGTGCATCTATGTTGATGGACGGGTGTCATTTTGGCGTCCGTCGCAGAGGCCATAATCAAGAAGTCAAATCATTTTGGCGCGACTTTTGATAGTTCAAAAGTCGCGTCAAAATGAAACTCGACAGAATTTTCAAAGACAACTTGATTGAAATCGTATAGTATTTAATTAAAATCCAGTTCCGTTAGGGGTTTCTCCAGTACGGTGCGCATCCTAGCCCGGTATGACTAGGACATGACTGCGTGAAATATTTTATAACACGATGAAAATATAATACTTGACACTGGCTAAATACACTATGTGTGGAGCCAAAATATAAGAAATTAAATTAAATTATTGAATGCGAATTCACGAATTTTAAATATTATTGCGATTTTAATTTTAAGTTTTTTTTATCAGAAATGAGCAAGACAAAGCGCGCAAATCCCTTTTCTGAAGATTTTATTCCGCAGAGTAAAGTTCATGTTGGTTCAAAACAGTTTAACAACAATGAAGACCGATTAAAAAAGGTTTACGGTAAGCCGTGTGTAAGATCATGTTCCCTGAACGACTTGCTTGATCGTCAAAGAATTAAGTTGGTTAATCATCAACGTACAATATCCAACTTTCAGAAAAAACTTTGGACCTGTTATATCAAGGCGCTAAAAAAGGCTCTGCGCCTTATTCAGATAACAATAATGATGTACATTTTGTGAAGAAAGATCAGAAAATGAAACAGATGTTTATTGGAAAAGATGGATCTCTTCTGCGTTCTGGCTGTTTGGTGAGGATGATTAATAATTGAGGGTACATAACATAGCCATATATGTGTGTGTTGATTTGATTACGATAACATAATACTTAGTTAATTGCCGCAGAAGCCACACATTAAAATTCAATCCAACATAATACTTACTTTACCATCTATAAAATTAATGATCTGTGTGCCCAAGCCAATGATTTTTCATAACCACCTTTTTGGTATTGAGTTGCCATTATTTTTAGTAGTGAATTGTGTGCAATGGTCTGCACCTGTGGTATATCTCTTAGAATGAGCTTGTGATAATAACTTACAATATTTGCATCTGGGTGTTATATTGTATTCCATGTATGTATTTACAAACAAAAACGTATATAAGTATTGTATCAGTTGTCTGGTTCCCATAGTACAAGCTATGCTGAGTTTGGGGCTAGATGGCACTGTGAAATGTCCACACATATTTATTATTATTATTTTTAACCTAACAATAATAATAGTTACCTCTGAATTAGGTGGCACCCAAAGCAACAAAAAAAGTGTGTAGATGTGGAGGGTCTATGGAATCTCAATGTACATACTGTGAGATGGCACTCTGCAGCATGTGTCAGCATGGCTGTGAGCGCTGTGAGAACGCATACTGTGGTTGCTGTGTTCTTGTTGGGTATGTATTTCAAGCATATTATTAGTACTCTCTTTTAATCAACATTATCAAAAACACCCCTAAAACCTTGTTGTATCTCAGCACAAGTAATATAAAATGATACAAAATATTTTGCATAACTTGGCTATTCCACTTATCCCAGATAGAAGGGCAGTCTGGATTGTGTTGTGACCATGAACCTACACTAAATTATTAGTTTCAATCTATGGTACTGTGACACAAATAAACAGTTAAATTTTCATTTCCCGATATAAAATACATCTATATTTATGATTTGTATAACAGTATCGTCTACTTAGTGTATTGATAGTGGTAGTGCTGCCAACCCCTTAAGTTGGTTGTAAAAGGTGAATGGAATACTAACCCAAGATGACTTGTCACAGTCGCTTAAGTTAAGCATGTTCTAGCTAAACGGTAAAGGCACATTCAAATCCTGTTTGTGATTCAAATTTTTCCTTTACAAATTAATCTGTAAAATATTCATATTTCTTTTTTCAGATCTGAGGGCTCTGAGGTTTGTGTATCTTGTTATGGTTGAAGAATTATTGATGTAATGCAGTATAACAAGTGTATTAATTTTATAAGTAAGAAGTTTAGAGACTGTTTTATGTTAAGTAAGAAAAAAGGCTGTAAGTAAATTTAAATTTTATTAAATGAAAAGGAAACCTCCATCCAGTTTTATTTACATAGTCGCTATACTCTATACCAAAGAATAAAACTTACTACTATAGTCATACCAACTCATCTGTGAACTGGCAGAAAATGGAAGTACAGCCGCCATATTGCAACTTAGGGCTGCCATATGGCGAATTTTATCTCGTAGCAGTGCTGCCAAATGAAATATAGTACATTCAATACACAATCTATAAACTTATCTTTGTAGACATACATAAACAATCTCATACCTATACCATTTTTAGTGTATTTATTTTAAAGTTACTGTGAAGTAGTTAGGTACTATTCCTTGCTAGCCTGGGGTAAGTATAATAATTATCAGACTGAAATTAACATTGTCAACATCATGTGTATAATGTTCCCCAGTGATATTTACATTGATCGTCTTATATTTTTTTTGTTATTAATTAGCTAAAAGCTGTACCTGGGGGTCTAGCAAAGATCCCAAATGCTAAAGCCAAACGCTAACTACAAAAATGTATTGAAATGACATTAGCTGTGGAAAAGTAAGCGACTTCCGAAATGTCATTCCAATACATTTTGGAGTTAACGTTTGACGTTAGCGTTTGGGATCTTTGCTAGACCCCCTGGCTGTACACCTGCGTGAAGTTTTATAAAAATTAATGATCAAAAGTATAGGTCTACCAGAATCTGATGAAAAATAAAGAAAAAAAAATTTTTAGTAGACAGTACCGGATATGAGTGATTAGTATGTCTTGATACTTCTTTCACTTCCGGCCGTCTTGGCACCTAATAAATATACACAACTTTAACTGTCATCTTTTTTCTTTGGAGTCATGTTTTTAATTGACTCAACAGTGCTTTTCAGTAAAAGTAAGGTTTAATAAACATTTTATTATTAGTGCGAGATCCCACACCACAAATACCTACGTCATCGAGTACCTCAATAAGCTATGTGTAGATCGTTAACCGACACATAAACATGTAAATAAATCAGTAGGGTTACTCTTGAATCCAATCCCAATCTCACTCAAATTCTAATCCGAATCAATCACCAATTCCAATGTTAAATAGTTTGGTAAAAATGCGGATGGTGTAGAAATGAGGCGATTACATTTAGTTCCATAAAATCACATGAACAAACATTCCAATTGTGCGCTAGTATCGGGTACCAAATGCCACGATTTCGTTCGAAATCCCAAATGACAATTGAAATCGAGTGTCAAGAGTAACCCTGCTGGTCTGCCAATTCCGATACTGCCGACTCATGGAAATCCGAAAAAATTTTTGACGGTTTTTTTATTTTAATAATTACGTCATAAGGTGCCCGAATGAAAATGCTGGCAACATTTAACCATTGATTAATTACGTAAAAAAAGTTGTTCTGCCATTGCGCACCCTGCTGGAAGTACCTGGCAGACCCTTACGAAGAGCCCTTCACACCATTTACCTACCTCATCGAGTACCCCGATGAAACCTATGCCCATTAATAGCCAAGGTGCCCCTGATAATAGATTATAAGGTCCAGGTCTAAACTTGCCGGAACTTAGTGTTCAAAGCATTTCCATGACCCGGCAGGACCGGAATGGGCACACCTTTTTTACATGTTTAAGTGTCAGCTAACGATCTAAAAATTGCCTTTTGACCGCCATTCCTCTTTTACATGGGTAAAAAACACAACATCCCTGTGCCTTCACTTTTAATTCAACCATAAAATAGGCAAGTACCCTTTTAAAGAACAAGAAGTCACGATTTAAGTACGAAAATTTATAATATATCAATAAATAAATAGTATCCTCTAATTGGTGTACGGAACAAAAAACCGAAAGTATCAAAATAACGTGGTCAATTATCAATTTCATTTGAAGGGGAATTTGGTATTGCCATATGAAAATCCATTTTCTTTTTTTTATTTTGTTTCATGAGATTCTGGTAGACCCATAACCACATTATTTCCATTAAATAAATTAAGTCTTATGCGCCAAATTACCTACCTACTAAAACACAGCCAACTATGTTAAAAGTTGTACTGTAGAAATCCGTCATATTTAACCATTATTCATAAAATGGCAGCGCTGCGTTGTGGTGAGAACGCAGCGACGCTCTTCAGTTCACAGATAACTTGGTCAGACTATAAAAGAAGTTTCTGTCAACACTCAGATTATCAATAATTATTGATCACATTGTCATTAATAGTATACATACATAATTTATGATGTCTGTCTGATACTACTACTGATTACTAAGCAACAATTACACATTTGTACTTATATGCATATGATTATTTAGCTCTTATTCAATAAAATGGACATTGAATTGGATATCGATATGACTATTATACAATTGCCAGACAAATTATAAATGAGCTGTGAATCATGCCAATCAGTAATCAAAGCTACTGTTAATAAATTAGCTAACCTGACCCAACAGGGTAGTGTTGTCTGGACGATTCCTGATCCTGGGTGTGTTCATAGAGAAAATGTTCAGTTTTTCCGAATTTTTAAATATCCCAGGAAGTCCAACTTTTCTTTCCATAATAACCAAATTTAGACTATTAGGTATGTACATTTTACAACAAAAACAGTAGAGTTAGGCCAGCCATTCTCAAATGGTGCTCTTATCAACAATTACTTATATAAATAAATATTTATGGACATTTCGCAAACTAAGCAAAGCTTGTGCTATACACAACCAAATAACTGACAGAATACTTAAATACGTTTTTGTTTTGTACATAGGTACGTCATACACAGAATACAAACAACTGTTCATCACACAAGTCTTTGTCCTGTGTGGGAACGTGGGTACTGAACCCGCAAGCAACTTGTACATATAGGATAGGCACTAGGTACAGCATCCACAAAAATGGTTCTGCCTTATGTGCTAAATACAAAAACATTAAAAGCGTGTTGCTCCGTGACTAAATTACCGAATATACTAATTCTTTTTAATCTAGGTACTTTATGAAAATAATATAATGATATAGCCTGATGTTGTACATGAGGGCACAGTGTGTAAAATATAAGACAAAAGGACATAATCAACTGATACATTATAAGTAATATGGTAATATATTTAGAAAAAAGGTAAGCACCTATAATCACCCTCTTACATGACTGTATACTTTTATATTGTAAAAATAGCTAACTTTATACAATGCTTATCAAAGAACTGTAACTATGTATGTGTGCAACCCAAATCAGAAATTATGAGGAATAGCTAAAAATGTTCAAAGGAATAGGTGTCGGGCTCGGGCCGATTTTCATAAAAACGTAAGGATGCGCCTCTCTTCCCCACCAGCTATCCATGGCGGCCGTAGAGGTGACCTGTATACCTACAAAACTTTGAATAATAAAAAATCGACCCGTTGATTTATATCCTGTATTATTAGTACACAGAATTCGCCCTATTACATAGGTCTATGTATTAGTATTACGCCATACATAATATCCTAGTGTGGTTAATACTTATGCTGATCTCACATTCTAGTAAGGTAAGTATCTCATTATTGAACTATGCTCTTGTCTCAGGATGACGTGTGCAGTGCAGTGTCACGCGGAACTTTATTATTTCCAAGTTCCGAGTGACACTGCAACTGTTATGGGCGGCCGTGTCGCTAACCAGTACTTCCCCACTGCTCAACTAAATTGCTCAACTGCATCAAGTTGAGCAGTGGGTAATACCGATGGCTCAACTGGTAATTCTCAGCAGTGGAGGATAATAGGGTTAGGGTCATATCGTCTGGGTTGTAAAACGTCTGTGTGTCCAAAATATCGTAGTCGAAGAATCACTATGTAGCCAAAATGTCTAATTTGTGAAATGACATGCCATTGACAGATGTCACTTTTGACAGGTGTCATTTTTGATGTCGCTTTTGACAGATGTCATTTTTTTGTTTTAATTTTTTTTTGACAGATTTCATTTTGATTGATGTCAGTTTTGACCGGTGTCTATTTTGATAGATGTCACTTTTGACAGACGTCATTTTTTGACAGCAGATGTCATTTCAGACAATTTTTTAAATTTGATTTTTTTGACATGTCGTATTTTTGACACGTTTCATTATTTAAAACCTTGAATCAACCAAACCACGTCAGGAAAACAATTTCTTTATATTTGATATCTCTTAGAAATTCTATGGTTGAAGTGCTTCCGTTAATTACTTTTATTAATTCCGCAAAGCATCTTTAAAAAAATGTCTTTTTTTCTGTATCGATATGAAATAAAACTACAAATATCATTATAAGCCACTGAAGCTTATTACTAACTTAGATTCACTAAAACGAGGGAAAATAAGGAAATCGCTGGTACTCTGGTGGTAGATCTATAATAACTCAATAGACGTATCAAAAACAAAACAATAAGAAAAACATTTAAAAATAGTAAAAAAACAAACTTCTATAAAAAGGAGGTGCGTTCAGCACATTTCTCCCCCTTTTGATAAGGGAACCAGCTTCTTGACAGGCCTCCGAAGCACCCCAGTAGCAGTGGCAACATCAGCGACGCGTATAATGCCATCTTTTCCGGGAAATACCGCTTTTATTCGTCCTCGGGGCCACGATCCTCTTGGCAGATTCCCATCGGCTATAAGCACTACTTCTCTCACGGCAATATTGGGAGTAATACCCTGACCTCGTCTCGGTACAAGGGTAGGCAGGTATTCTTTGACCTAACGCTGCCAGAAGTGGTCAGATAACCTGACGGCTCTTCGCCAACTACTCCTGCTCATCAGATCAGCCTCGCATAAAACTCCTGGGATTGGACGACCTCAAGAAGCACCAATCAAAAAGTGCATGGGTGTGAGTGCCTCATCGCTGTCCACCTCAACTGAGACATGCGTGAGTGGACGTGTGTTCACTAGTGCCTCTGCTTCCGCCAGCAATGTTCGCAAAACTTCTTCGGACGGAGCTCGTTCCTTGAGTGTGATTTTAAGGGCAGATTTTACACTTCTCACTAGGCGTTCCCACGCTCCGCCCATAAAAGGAGCCGCTGGAGGAATAAACCTCCAATTAATCTTCTCACTTGAAGCAAATTCGGAAGTTGCGTTGTCGTAAAGAACTCGCAGTTCTCTGTTGGCACCCACAAATGATGTTCCGTTATCTGACCACAGCTCTGTGGGTGTACCTCGCCGCGCTATGAATCTGCGAAGGCTCATGATAGCTGCATCAGCGGATAGATTTCCAACGACTTCCAAGTGGACGGCACGGACGACTAAGCATGTGTACAAAGCAATCCATCTTTTTTCTCGCCTCCTGCCAATAGCTACGTGTACTGGTCCGAAATAATCCAGCCCTACATAGGAAAACGGGCGTTGGTGGTGCTCCAGACGGGCTTCAGGTAAGTCACCAGTTGGTGGTGCAAACGGGACGGCCCGACGTATACGGCATCCTTGGCAGTTGTATGCGACATTTTGTACGGTGCTCCTGAGACTCAATATGAAGTAGTCTTGCCGTAGCTCATTTACTACTGCTTCTGTATAGCCGTGGGCAGCCTTCTGATGATATCGTTCTACCAAGAGGCGTACTGCAGGATGTCTTCCGTCGAGTATAATGGGGTGCTTCGTTTCCTCTCGGACTCCTGACGCTGAAGAAATGCGGCTGGACACACGAAGCAAGCCATCAGTAGCAACAATAGCGGATATTTTGTATAGGCGACTGGTACGCTGCAGAGGTTGTTCACAACGAAGCCGCGCTACTTCATCTTGAAACGAGTCTAGCTGTGATTGGTGCATTATGTGCGCCTCTGCCAGGCGTAGATCTTCCGCGGTAACCGCCTCACGTTTTAATGATGATGAGTGAAAAGGGGAGAAGGCGTTGACCGGCTGAAACATAAATGTACAGAGACCCCCCTCAAAACGTACTAAATGAGCTACATCCAATCCCCGGCGATGTAAACTACGTATGCGCAACAAGGTGATGTACTTATGTGCGATAGCTGTTGCACGCACCAACCTAAGCCAAGAGCTAAAACGCTTTGGATCAGCTGAGATTGGCATTGGCTTCTCTACTTCAGTAATGAGATGAACTGCGATACGTGAAGATGGTTTCAACTCTTCTTGCCCTTTCATTTTGATATCACATGGTTCACAAGGCCAATCAGATGAAAATAAATAATGAGGTCCTAGGAACCAGCGCGATTCTTGAGACAGTACCAAGCGTTTCAAACGTGTTGCATCATCCGCTACGTTTAAATCACTCGGCACCCAGCGCCATTCATTAACGCTTGAAAGCTCTAATATCTCGCCTACTCTATGTGACACAAACGGTTTGAATGATCTAGCATCACTGCGAAGCCAACCGAGGACAGTCATCGAGTCGCACCAAAAGAAACGTCTTGTGACTTTTAGTCTGTGGGCTTCACAGATTGACAAAGCTAAACGAGCTGCAACAAGAGCGCCTTGAAGCTCTAACCTTGGAATGGAAACCGGCTTTAGTGGAGCTACGCGAACCTTACTACAAACGAGAGCGAGCTTGACGTTGCCGTTACTTAATATAAACCGCCAATATGCAACTGCGGCATAAGCAGACTCGCTAGCATCACAAAGAACATGAAGCTCACACTCGACTACTTCACAATCACTCACGCAATATTGTCGTGCGATCTGAAATTGTGACACGGAAATTAAGTCATAGAACCAAAGCCTCCATGCAACATCGTCACTTTGAGAAAACTCCTCGTCCCATTCGAGACCCTTACGCCATGCATTCTGGAACATGATCCTACCTCTAACAACAATGGGCGCAAGGATTCCAAGTGGGTCAAAAATACGCATTACGTGAGATAATGCTACTCGTTTGGTTAATTTTACTGGTAGCACCTGTTCACCCTTAACACCAGTATTGAAACTTATTGAGTCTGTGACGGGCTGCCAGATTAGGCCCAATGTGCGGACAGGTGTTACAAGTCTACCTAGATCTACATCTACGTTGGGGTTTACTACAGGTGATTCTAGCAAAGTCTCCTTCGGCAACAATGACAGTGCCTTCGGATCGTTTGAAACCCAACCGCGCATTTCAAAGCCACCTTTCTTATGGACGGTGTACACATCAGCAGCTAGCTGAGCCGCCTGCTCGGTTGTGTCCACAGAACCAATATAATCGTCCATATAATGATCAGAAATTATAGCAGAAACCGCTTTCGGATAACAGTCCTGATATTCAATGGCATTTTTGTTTTTAATGTACAAGGCTGTAAAGGGACTTGATGCTGCACCGAATATCATGGATGCCATGCGATAAGTCTTGATAGGCTCATTGGGATGATCGCGCCAGAGAAATCTTTGAGCGTTACGATCATCCTTCCTTACTTTGACTTGAGGAAACATTTCGCGTATATCAGCTGTTAGAGCAACCTTGCCTTCACGAAACCGTAGCAAAATACCTAACAAAGGTTCTAAAATGTCTGGACCTGTCAGAAGTAGCGAGTTCAAAGAAACGTTCTGTGATTTTGCAGCGGCGTCATGGACAACACGAAGTTTTTCAGGTTTGTTTGGGTTTACTACGCCGAAATGTGGCAAGTACCACATAGGTGCTGAACCGGTGTGAGTTTCTGTGCACAACTCCGCATAATTTTTCCTAACCATGTCATCAATGTTTTGACGGTATTTTGCTGCATAATTTTGATCTTGTTTCATCTTTCTCTCTAAACTCAAAAACCTAGACAGAGCTAGCTTATACCTGTCGGGCAACGATAGGTTGTCTGACTTCCAAAGCAGTCCTACTTCAAATCGGCCACTTGGCAGACGGCGTACCGTACGTTCGAGTGTTTGGACGGCTCGTTCGTCGTCTGTACTACGTTTTTCGCATTTATTAATTCCAATTGAGTCTAATTTATATTGTTCTCTAATTAATTGCTCTAGGTTCGAGCGATCGCAAAAACTATCACGTTCTTGAACGGTGGTATGATTGACCACTTCTACTGGGGTGGTTGCGCTACACCCAAAACCAAAAAGAACCCAACCTAAAGCTGTGCGAATCGCAACCGGTTGCGTTTTGGTGCCCTTACGCGTAGTCTTAGAAACGCTAAGATGCCAGTTGTCAATCCCTATAATAATCATCGGCTTCACGTCATCATAACAAAATTGATCAGCAATATCCGAAAGATAAGGGTACTTACACACGCTTTGTTTTTGAACTGACTGACGCGCGGCACTTAAACCGTCAATCGACCTAGCCTTACGAATCACGAATGATTCTTTTGAATGTAAACCCTTGATATTGAAGTCTACATACTGCACCTTCGTTTCCTTACCTAATCCGCCTACACAATCCAGATGGATACGACTCTCGGGCCCGGTAACTCCTAACTTGGCAGTTATCTCAGCATCAATAAAGGTAGCTGTGGAACCATCATCCAAAAGGGCATAAGTGTCAACACTGCCTGAAGGACCAGACACCGTCACAGCTACTACCTTCAATAATGGCCGGAGAAATGCTGGCTTAGAACTAAAGTTGCATTCAGCAGTTACAGAAGTCGAAGCATGAGTAAGGATTTCATTTGGATGATCGACTTGCGGCGTGGCCACGGCAATCACGACGCTTGGCGAGGCCGGCGCGTGCTCGTCCTCCTCTGCGAGCTCGTCATATTCTTCTACGTCGACATGCGCAGCTGCGGTACGCTCGTAGTTTGGGTTGTGAAGCAAAGCATGATGACGGTAAGTGCAACCATCAATTCCACACAAACTTTTTACCTTACAAGTATTAAGCCTGTGCCAACCTACTTTTAAACATCTATGACAGATTTTTTCTTTCTTTATTATCTGCCATCTTTCATCAACTGACAACGAAGAAAATATGTCACACTGACATATGCTATGTATCTTCTGACAAACAATACACCGAACATGGGTTAATGCTGCCGCCGATGAATTTTTATTTATTGCTGCTGCAGGTGCTTCGCGGTCCTCCGCAACAGCATGGACCCTGTCCTTCGCCCGTCCTGAATTATACGTGGCATGTGATGTAGCCGGTGCTGTAGAAAGTTCTGTTACTAACGCATACCTAGCTTGCAAGTCAACTTCGTTCGCTAGAAACAACTCGAACAGTTCCAGCTTAGAAAGACCTGTAGGGTCGTGGCGGGCAGCATAATCTAGCCATCGCGTACGTAACGTCAGCGGGACCTTACTGACTACCGCATGAAATAGCTCGGGCGAACGTAAATAGTCAGGTTGGTTTAGTAGCCGAACGATCTCGATGCAGTTACGTACACGAGAGGAAAAAATAGCAAGGTCTTTACCTTCGGCGGCAACTCTAGGTAGCGCGCGGAGTGCTGTCACCTCTTGGAGCACTATCAGCTCAGGCCGACCGAAGCGTGCGTCTAGCGCGCGGACTACAACTCCGGGGTCGCGCGCCGACACCAGTACCGCTGCCACAGATTCACGCGCGGCGCCGCGCAGTGCAGCGTTTAGACGAGCTAGGTTTTCTATATTCGAGTGTAAATGTTCTGTATCTTCGAACACTCGTTTTAATCCTAACCAATCTAAAACTGACCTACCATCAAATTGAGGCAAACTTACGGACGCCGCCTGAGGACGGCAACTTCTATTCACGTTTTCAATCAAAACCTCCATGGATTTTATTAGTTGCGGCACTCCGTTGCCGCTGTCGTTAGGCGCCGTCGTAGGCGCAAAACCAGGAGCTGAAAACATATTATTTTCTTTAAATGTTACGTGGGTACTAGTAGTTGGGACCTCATTTTTCAACCAATTCTGAACATTGGTACCACTACAATTCGAGCCGCGCTGACTCGCGTCTGCCTCAATGGCGGCGAGTTCCGCGCGGAGCTCTAGATCTGCAGCTTCGCGTTCGAGCTGTAAGCGGCGAGTCACAGCCTCGTTAGCTTCGCCCTCAAGATTGGCTAGGTGGCGCGCGTGTTGCGCCTCCGCTGCCAACCGTCTAGCTGCCACAGTGGCAGAGGACGCTAACGAAGTGCAGCTTGCAGGGCGAGAAGGCGCCTGGGATACGGCTGCCCACGGGGCATGAGGGCCGCACTGCGCGGACGGTTGTTCCTCCCTCACCGAAACGGTCTTACCTTCTTCACCCTTCCTTGAACCCGAACGGGTTTCTACCACCATACTTACTATTCACGGTAAAAGGACCAAAATATAAGCCACTGAAGCTTATTACAACAAAAACAAAACAATAAGAAAAACATTTAAAAATAGTAAAAAAACAAACTTCTATAAAAAGGAGGTGCGTTCAGCACAATCATAATTACTTATTTACCGTCATTAATACGAATCTCGAATGATCGATGATTTTCATCTCGTTGTCCTCGCTTGGTGCTTAACCGTAATAGATAAATTAGTACGGTCGCTAATATACTACTATTAAGTGATATATATTTCAAAATTGAATATATAACTGCACATGACTGCACATAAATACTAAGTACCTATCTAGTTATTTTTCACTTACACGAAGTGGTTGGAGTCGAATCTTCACCATGCATTTGCATATATTTAATTTTATAACAGTTTGCGGAAATGAAAAAATTGATGCACGAGTATAATATTTACTTATTTACGCAGTAATAAACCCAACAAAGAAATTCTTATTACATCAATAAATATAACTTTTACAATAAGTGACAATAATAATGTCAATTACAAAAAAGGGCTTAAAAGGTCTCAATAGATTATAAGCAGCCAGTGCCGCAAGAGCAGTTGAGCAGTAGGCTATAAATTCGATTTTATAACAGGATGACCTACTGATCAACTAAGTTGAGCAAAACCAGTTGAGCTATAGGGCGTAAAATGTTTGGTAATAAACTATATCCTATTACTCAACTGCTTAACTAATTGAGCAGTGGGTAAAAATTTTAGTTGAGCAGTGGGTACTACCCACTGCTCAACTATGATAGTTGAGCAGTTACCAGTTGAGCTGTCGGTATTACCCACTGCTCAACTTGATGCAGTTGAGCAATTTAGTTGAGCAGTGGGGAAGTAGTGTCGCTAACATCAGATGCACGACTAGATCATAATAAAGTTATAGTGACACAGGCAGACTGTGGTAGTGATAAAGACGGGCCCGATAGCTCAGTTGGTAGTATCCCTGCCTTCTGAACTGAGGGCCGTGGGTTCGATTCCTACCCGGGACAAACATTTTGTGTGATGAACATAGATGTTTGTTCTGCGTCTGGGTGTTATATTGTATTCTATGTATGTATTTAAAAACAAAAAAGTATATAAGTATTTGATCAGTTATCTGGTTCCCATAGTACAAGCTATGCTTAGTTTGGGGCTAGATGGCGCTGTGTGAAATGTCCACACATATTTATTATTATTATTTATAACACAATAATACAATTTTTATAGCGCCATTCCATAGTCCGCTATTGTGTCACTTTATAATAAAAGAATCAAATTATGTGTGGCGAACATCGAAACTTGAAATACCTTCAGGTGCAGTTTTCGATTTTCAAGAACGTAAGTTAATATAGTTTTAGTTCAAAATCGGCTTGTTCAGACTTTTTGATATTTTTAGCTATTCCCCATACTTTTGGATTCGGCCATCGCCTTTCAACTGGTCGTATGCCTGCATAATATAAAATTATCCAAACATAACTCCACCTTAATAACGTATTACTGAAAAGCAACGTATCTAATCCTACAGGTAGTCTTAACTTTAACCATAACCTTGTAAACACCACCAATTTTGACTTAGCACGTAAATTGCAATCTATACCTATTATTTAATACCAATTCCACCCTGGTACAGAATATACTGTCACATTGATACACCGTAGGCACTATGTAGGTACAGTATGATAGTTATCCAAAGTATAAGATACTACTTAAATAGCGCTAATACAGTATGTTATACCTACACATATGTATATCAATAACTCGCATGAGTAAAAATTTGTACGGCTATGTCATCTCAAAGGGTTATTCCTTTTCTCCCCACCAGCTCTGTCCCACCAGTGGGGAGAAAATAAAAAGCAAAAACCTTTTCCCCCTACTGTGAAACATAATAGTTGCCAGTGGGCAGAAAAGGAATAAAAGCCCTATTTTGTCAGTCAAAATGCCCAGTAAAATGGTGGATGTTTTACTGACGACTCTAAAAAGCCTTTGAAGAGAAATCAAAAAGGCATAATTTTATAAAGTTCGAACCATTGTTGTGCATTATGACGAACACTTAACGGATAATTATCCACCCTTAGTACACATTAAATTAAAAATACACAGTTTATTGGCAACGACATGACTAGCCGCACTACCGGTAGTGTCGGTCGTCTACAGAAAGTAACGACACAACCGTTTATAAAAAATTACTACTACCCTTTTCGGATTATTTCCAATACAGGGACAAGGACAGTTTTACGTAGGCATTTATATTTCCTCTTAGAGCATTAAGAAAATGCTCCAAGTATTTACCTACATTGCTTTCATACATTCATTTATTGCTATTAATATAAATTATTACTTTCATACATAAAAACTGAAAATGCTGACATTTATTGAAATTTCAAAAATGCATTATCTATCTATACTTCACCTTCCTATTACGATTACATTCTAAAGGCAATGAGGCCTCAATCTTTGTAACAGCGAACGTTGGAACAGGCGAGCAGCCATCGAAATATTTCAATGCGAGCAGCACATCCAATAGTCCTTAGAAATAAATATTAAATACACAAGTCAACACTGGTAGGTACTTAATAATAAAATCTATGATTTTATTTCAAAAGGTCTCATATAAACTTTATATTATTATTTAATTATAATCTTTGAATTCGCTAAATATGTCATGATTTATATGATTACATTTGCTGTAGATAGTCGAAATTCTTATCGTTTTAATAAATTCTTATTCCCAAGTAATGATTTAGTTCAAGTAACACGTAAGCAGCGTCCAGCGCGGTGGCGGTGGCGGTGGCGGCGCGCTACGCGAACAGGAACCGGTAGAGGACGGTGGCGAGGATGCCCAGCAGCAGCGGCGTCAGCCACGAGCTCCACGCGCTGAGGATGACGGTAGATGCATTATTGACGACGGGCGGCGGTTACCTTACCTCACGCGACCATCGCTTCCTACTCTACTCGCTAGGTACCTCCTATATAGCTTGAGCCATTTAATCCTTTCAACTGCATCTTCTATTAAAATATGGAAAATAAGGTATTAAAGAATAAATAAGATGAAGAAGCTCGGGTCGCGCGAGGGCTTAGTAAAACTAAACACCTCACGTGTATAATTTATAACTGAATCACCTTATTAATGTAAAACATTGATTTTTTCATATATGTAATTATGAGCGGCACGCGACCGGCCCACCTGATGGTAAGTGGTCGGTCACTAACGCTTATACATCAGCGCTGCAACACACGAGCGCCGAATCCCGGATGATGCTTTGGCGACCCAATCGGTACGAGTTGTGATACCGGAACATGGAATATTTTATCGGTTAAGGCTATAATAATTACTAAGCTGAGGGTCAAATTGTGACCTCTTGTTTAGGAAGTTACAAGTTATTTATAAATAGAAGTGAACTAATATTATTCAGTCTTGTCGTGTTTATATACCTACCCTAGCTACATCAAGTTATCACTATCATACCATATACTACAGACATGTATAAATACTTACCATAATGCATGCGCCGTAAGTAGAATGTTAATGAAGTGAGTGACAAAACTATAATGAATATATTTCTATAGGTACATAACATAATGATAAGTGTGGTAGACCATTAACATTGAACCATCAATAATTATAATACTTTTTATTTTTACAGGAATATTGCTTCTAGCATTTCGGTTGTTATATAACATGGGCATAAGAAAATTAAATAATTGAGTGAATAGTAGATATGTTTTGTTACTGCAATTTGTGGAAAATAAAAGCACATGGATCTGTGTAAATAAAAAGGAAAACTAATCAGGATGAGTAATCAAATAACTACGACTTGCACCATATAATATTTATTGATAATCTTTTACAATACACAAACAATAACAAAAGAAGAGCACCAACATACAGGCAGAGCTGCCTTTATTGCATTATATGACTATTATAATATAATAAAAAATATTTAACAAAAATGATTATGTGAACAAGGCGTACTAAAGCACAAGCAGTGTTCTTACACCTACTGGAATACACTACGATACAATAGAGATCCTTTCTACAGGCGCAGTATTGCTAAGCATCATTTGCCTAAAAGTTATATAAATATTAAATACAAGCATCTTTGGAATTCTATATTAAGGATCTATAATCACGATTTGATACATTTTGGTCTAATTTATATTAGTAAGTACAAATTCAAGAGCAAATACATTTCTAAATACACAGAGCCATGTGCTGATAGGGTAAATTACTGAGCAACGAGTACGGCTCACATTCACTATACTGAAACCATCAGTCGCTTCCAGTCAGCTTACAGCACATTGACACATTCGTTTCAATTTATGAAATTATCAGATCTATGGTTGATTCTCACTATTGAGCTATTTAATAAATATAGTGAATGCTCACCTTGGAAACATGTGCATATAACGTATCTAGACTATGAGTTTTATACTGTGATAATAAATATGATAATGGAATTGTGATGATAAGATTGATAAGTACCTAATAAGATCGATATTAAATACATAATACATAGATATCCACACAAATGAGATTGCAATGTTAGAGAGATACCAGCTTTCAATATTATGCCTCTACCTGTAAGCTACATTTTATATTGATGGCAGTGTTATGAAATGGGAGAGGAAAACTGATATTTGACAAAAATATGTGTCCACTTATACTGTTGTGCTGTTATTTATTCTGTGGTGTAAGATATATTTATGAATGCAGTAGTACTGTGCGAAAAACGTCACATGTGCGGTATGACTATTTCTGTGGGTATGATGTGAGGCAGCCATCAAGTACAGTGTGTATACAACTCTGAACATATTTAATACAAAGGCGGAAAATTAAAAGCAAGTATTTAATGAGTTTAGTAATCAAAATCACCATGGCTACCCGCTTGATCTGTAGGTGTATATTTAAAGTATCACAGACAAAACAAATATTTGGAACTGGATGTACTTTAATATCTAGGTTTCGTATCGAAACAGGGCTTTGGTCCTAAATAACTGCACTAGGAATATAGTGATTTCATTCCATGGCTACCGAGACATATCCGTCTTTCCTAGCGTATGAGCGTGTATGGAAAAACCCACATATTCGGCCAAGTTGAGGAGCAAGGTCTATGCTTGTATAGGTATTTTAAAGCCGATCCCTTTCCAGCTATGGCTGAATATGTGTGGGTCAGTCGTGGGTAGTAGTGGGGTGAAGAGGGGTGGGGTGACTAGGCGATGACGCACTTGCCCTGCTCCTGGGGGGTGTCGTTGCTCCACTGGGGGGCGAAGCCGCTCTTGGAGGTGACGCGGTCCGCCTCCACCAGCTCGCCTATCTTGTATTTCTTCATCAGAGCTCTGAAATTATAATGAAATGGAGGTAAGTTTAAAAATGTAGGTAATCCATTATTTTAGACTGGGACTATACTGCAATACTGCACAGTTTTGCTCGCACTTGGCCGGTTATATAGATAATGGTCCGGAACCCTTCGTGAGCGAGTCCGATTCGCACTTGGCCGACTTAATGTTTATACCTGGATGAATCAACTTTTGGACACATGAGATATAACAGCCTGGTGACAGATGGACAGACGGACGGACAGACAGACAGACCGACAGAGGAATCTTAGTAATAGGGTTTGCTTTACTTTTGCTCTGTTCGGGCAAGTTTGCTCCCACTTTGATATGGGAAATATTGTTTGTCTCTTGAGTTACTAATATTTTTCAACATTTGATTAAAAATTTTAAACCCATAAGTAACGAAGTATTTCTACGAAGTACTCATCCTGATACTTGTATACCAATAAAGTAAGTTTTTGTGTAAATGACTCGAATATTCAAAGAATACCGAAAACCAAGAAATAGTTGATTAACCCACCTGTAGTTTAATTAATTATATGATAAATTAATTCTTATTTCTTAGTGCTTAACAAACTCAAACTAGGGCATTACTACAAACAAGTCGGGTACAACGGCATTTTGACCCAATGATTCTGTTCACGTATACACCTATCATCCTATCATGCATGATACAGCAATAATTTTGATAGTCTAATGTTTTGAGTGGAATCTGTGGGTGAAGTTTGTTGGTAAAGCAGGTAGAGTTCGTGTCAAACGTTTAGGCGGCTGTGAAGTGCGCTGCAAGCCCCCTGCACGCTGCGCACACCGCTTACATCTTCACGCGTTTCGCGCAGACTACACACTCACAGCCGCCATTGAGTTCGTCGCGAAATATGTAATCGTTCCTGCGGCACTAAATATTAATTGGTACCTACATATTTATGTTGTGTATTGAAGTCAGTTTGAATATTCAGTCTGAAGTTTATTTTACTTACAGTTAGTAAAAATACGCGTTCATGTTAAAAGAGTTCAACATTTATTTATAAATTGATTTTACGAATTATTTACCTAAGTCACAGATCCTATTGTGACCTATACGTATACTACCTACTACGTGCACTAGTACAGTAGCCGTCCTGGCTCCGTACGGTGTAATTAATTTTTCACCTCACAAGTTCGGAAACATTCTATTTGTCCCTAAAAATGCTCGAAGAAGTAACTTGCACCAAAAACCAACTTTTGCATAACAAATAACTATTAGGTAAACGAAAGGAAGAGGGGGAAAGGATGTCTGTCTGTGCGTAGCCATAGTAATTAGACACCATAGTTACAATATTATGTCAGTGTTAGTAACACATAATATAGTAGGTAGGTAGGGCTACCTGGCGTCCGAGCTGTGGCTGACGTCCTCGAAGGGGCCCGTGGCGTCCTGGCCCGCCATCTCCAGCAGGACCTCCTCGCCGCCCGGGTGCTGCCGGAATAGCGGACCGTTACTGTTTGCTACAAACCTTACTACACTACACCACACCACACCACTAAACTTAAACGTTCATGTTTTAAATATTAAACATGTCTCATTACCCTTTAGTGAAACGCTGATAGTGAAACGTGTGCGGTAAAAAGCCGTATTTACAGAAACCAAAGCCTTCGTACGGCTTCTTTCCAGGTAGGTCCAACTCCCAACGGATCCCACCAAAACGATTGCAACTGATACCACAAAATGTTATTTTGATGTCCCGTCTAATCTCAATAAAAATGATACGACGTAACAACAAACAACAGCAAACAAACGAATTTCAGAATTAATGAAGTGGTTCAGTAGCAAGTCGTGGGTCGTGGGCGGCTCACACACATCACATTGCTCGTAGAACTGACAACCGATGGGGAAGAAAGGTTCTCGATTGGCAATTACGAACTGGAAGACGACGAGGCAGAATGACGACGTCAGAATCGTGGGGAGCCGATGGATGCAAGAAGCGAGCAGCCGCTCAAAGTGGCACTCTTTGGAGGAGGCCTATGTTCAGCAGTAGACGTCTTCAGGCTGAAGATGATGATGAAAACAAACGATAACCCATATATTTTATAGGTACTTGGATGTGATAAACGTTCGGCTGCCAGATTGCTTTTTTTGAGGTTGAAGAAACTTGAGAGTAACGAACTGTAGCTCTGTGGAAGAAACAGCATTGAAAGTTGAGACGAATTGTGGGACGATGTAGTGTAGGTAAATACCAGTGATTATTGCAGATGTTCAACAATATGGTTTTTAATCTTACCCCTTACCTTTAACCTTCAAATTTTATATTACAGCGATTACATGTTTTGAACAGAATATTGGTCTTGAACATTGTTTGTTTAAAAACCGGAATAGAAAGAGATAGCTCAAATAGCCAGTCACGTCAGAGGAAGATGTAGCTACTACTAGTACGAGGTACTATGGTACCTCATTACTAAGCTGTGGTAGATTTTCATACAATCTCTTTGGCATGTGACGTCACGAGTGGATTTTTCATAGTAACTGTGGGGGCGCTCTGTTTCGCGAGAAAGGGACAGGAGATGCCTCCTGTAGAAACTTTAAAAGCTTATTACTCCGTGATTTATTTACCGATTTTACTTATCTCTTCAATTGTTGCATTTATTTTTAATCTTCTTTATGAAAGTAATATTTAATTGTTCATTTTTAATAGTAGTCATCATGCTTATTGCCCTAAACGAATCAACAGATTTAGATTTTACTTTCTTCGTTTTGATAGGTGAATTGCTCGACAGTGTTCTAAGTTGATTCGAGAAAATCTGTTCAGCTGATCATCACTCTTTCATCATCATCAACAGCCCGTAGATGTTCACTGCTAAACACAGGCCTCCCCAGAGAGCGCCACTTTGAGCGGCTGCTCGCGGTCGTCGGTCCACCTAGTGCAGTCTTTACTAGTTGATAAAGGGAATGTCAGGGTTTTTTAAGACATGATTAAAATTACTTTTGTATGAAATTATGAATATTGTAATGTTTAAGTAATTAAAACCCCTGCCCCGTCGCGTCAGCCTCCGCGACGCTGGTCCGCCCTTCCTTCGACCGAACGGACTTTGAACCCAGCGTTTGTATACTTTGTATTGTATGATCGTATCACGTCACTCACGTCTCGTCTCCGTCACACACACTCCACGAGGAGGGGCGCGTGTTAGTGGATAAACTACGCATCTTATATTGTGTTGCGTACAAGCGTTTAAATTATTACGAGCAAAAGGCGATGATAAATCTTTGAAATACGCTGACAAAAGGGTTCTTCCTGTTGACCCCCGCGTCTTCGCCCCTATCCCATAGGGTCCAACGAGATTTTTTCCTAAATTCTACCTCAAAAGGCTCAAAGCAAAGGTTATTGATCTTTCCTACGTACTTACATCTTTAATTTGAGACTAAATTAAAGCTGTAGCTATCTGTGTTCCTGCCTACCATGGCCTGATGCTCTTGACAGGTTATTGTAAAAGGATATCTATCATACCTAACCAATCATAACATTATTTTCTACTAGTTCATTAATTTACTTTGTGCCATTCATAATGTATTAGGTAGTAAGTAGGTCACAAACACGGTCGGTAGGTTAGATACTTGGTATGCGACGACCAGCTCTCCAGATTCCAGCCACGGCTTAGCTTGGCGACAAGCGGGCGAATCGAAATGAGAAATTCCTCCGCGGATATGGAGATAGCGTATTGTGTGGTGTGGTATGCAAGTCTGATCAGAAAAATCTTCGACACACGAAATCTTCCGTGTAAATCCTTATTTTTTTTTATTGTAGTTTCACGAAACTGGAAATACACAAACAAACTTAGAATAATACATAGGGCACGCCCAAACGTGTACGTCCTTCTAGATGTGAACACAGCATGCTTAAAATAATATTGTGTACTCTTGAAAGATGATAAAAAAAATAGGAACAATTTATTAGAAAATTAAGATGTTAGATGTCTCGACGTTAGAAGATGAACACATTCTATACAAGGGCGAGTGTTGACCATAGTTTCTACGACCACTAGTTAGACGTTATTCTATTTTGGAGACGGCTGGAGGAACGTGGGATGGTAAACTGAATTTTTTCAAGAAGTTAGGGAGTGTCTATCTTGCCATTATGCCTTGCTTGCCTTGAGTTATAAGAAATAAGACGGCGACAAAGATTGTGGGAGTAAGAGAGATAGTATAAAAACTGTTTCTGAACTCTTTCAAGTCGAGCTATATGTACCGCATACGACGGGCTCTAAACGGGACTGCAGTATTCCAAGAGGCTACGAACATAGCAATTAAAAAGGATAATTAGACCTTCAGGATCTTTAACAAAATGAGTCTGTCTGATGACGAATCCTGCAAGTCGAGCATTTTTCTTAGCAATAGAATCAATATGTTCCCGAAAATCTAGTTTGGAATCAACAATCACCCCCCTAAATCAGCGGAACTAATTTAGGAAGGGTGAGTAAGTTATGGAGTAGTGGTACATCGGCACACAGGCACCGGGCTAATAAACACATCATCAGAATAGTCTTGTGTAGTTCACATACTAAGAATGATTAGGAATGAATTCCCACTACTGAACGAAAATGAGCTATTCCCCGAGATTTTCCTTATTAGTTCAAATTTATTATTAGGACATTACGTACGAACGAACTACTTGAACTACATATGACCTTCAACGAATACCGTTTGGTTAATAGTATCTGCATTACATCCCAGCGCAACTTACTCAACTCCTCAGTGTGCGCACGTTATATGTTGCCAGGGCCAGGAGTCGTGTTTGGTGGGGTTGGGCGTCTTCCGGGGATTCTTAGCACCCCCTGCCCTGCCGTTACCGTGACTGCTACCGGAGCCACGGGATAGCAGAGCCGCCGGGACTGGGGCCATCGTTATTTGTGCTTGTCATAAAGGGGTGTTGCCATAATCACCACGGTTGCCATGCGGCTCAGTGATTGCAGATTTTAATGATAGAGACTAAGGAGAATGCTGCAGCCCATTCCCTGGACATTCCCGACTTTTACGGCACTCACGGGAAGAGATGGAGTGGTCCTATTCGTAACAACTACAGCTTTACACTCACTTCAACATTTGAGAAGAAGGATCTTGGTCGAGCGGAACTTATTCTAGGAATGAGAATTACCCAGGATAATGACGGAATCAAGATTGATCTAGAAAAATGTGTTGAAAAGGTTCTCAAGACTTTTGGAATGGAGGACTGCAAAGTAGCTGCAACACCTTCGGTTCCTGGTGAATGGGATAAGCTGGAAAGACCCGAAGTAGGACATCAGCCAGATCCTAGGATACTAATATGTCCAGATGTTAATATGTCATATGTATATAAATGTACTGATACCATACCAAAACTTAATAGGATCATTGATGTATCTTGCAGTATGCACACGCCCGGACATAGCAAACGCAGTGAGCTGTCTCAGTCAGTTCAACGCCTGCTATACTGAAGTGCATTGGAGCATGGCAAAACGTGTCTCACGATACTTGAAGGGTACACGGGGTTACAGACTTATGTACAAAAGAGGCCCACAACAACCTTTTATACAAGGTCATGCCGATGCAAGTCATGCCAGTACATATGACAGGAAGTCATATAGTGGATATGTGTTCATATCTCAAGGAGCTGTGAGCTGGGAGAGCAGGAAGCAAAAAATAGTTGTCCTTTAACAGCAGGGGCAGAATATGTTTCGATTTCTGAAGCTGCAAGGGAAGCAATCTATCTATGGAGATTTATTTCAGAAATCACACAGAAAGAGGAGAGCTCTATCAGCATAAGGAGTGACAGTCAATCGACATATTGCCGAGAACCCTGCACACCATCAGCGCACAAAGCATATTGATGTGCGCTATCATTTTATCCGACAGGCAGTTGAGAGCAGTACCATCTATTTGAAGTATGAGCATACTTTACATATGATTGCGGGTGGCCTGACGAAACCATTGATGAAAGGAAAGTTTGTGTGGTGCACGAAACAGATGGGTGTAAGAGATGTGGTGCACAAGGCAGATGGATGATGAATGATGTGGTGTGTAGCAAGAGAATCTAAATTAAGGAGTGGTGTACTTTTTTAATTTGAATTTACATTGACATGAGGCATGTCAATTGGTACTCTGTCTGTGATATCTTTTCGTGTCAACTTGAGAAAAATGTGTTTTTATAATATGTCCATATTCTAGTCTAATATAGTAAATATCTTTACTTATTACTGTGCCTTAATCACTCCCACCACGCGTAACTATATATCACTTAGCCTAAGCGACATTGGCTGAGGGAGCTCCACATTATCGCATAATGTTGAAGTTGAGGTAACATTTTACTTAGGTAGTGAGAGTGGCATAGTGCCACCAGAATGTTGTTACAATTTCCAGTAAAGGGATAAATGACTGCGGTTCACTTCAGCGATATGCGGCCGGGTGTGGACGTGGCTGCTACTCACCTCTGCCAAGAAGGCCGTAACGTTGTACACGCCGTTCTCAATGATGAGCACGGCATCCTCCCGCGTGCACCGTGATTTCAACTCCTCGCGCGTGAACAGCTTCATCGGCTCGGTTTGCTGTTGCTTCTCCATAATATTCTCACGCTTAACTATATAGGCAGTAAAATAGGTAAAACTACAATAAATTACTGACTGATTTCGCAGACACGACACGAACACGATTAGAAGTCACAAAGGAATAATATAATACAAACAGTATTATATTATTTCTATCACAAGATAGGTCCACTTCCAGTGATCAGCTATATTTTCTGATCAAAGGATATTTTCAGTATATAGCAAAGTTCTCTGTGAAGGATATAATGAATGATAATCACTTGTTTTTTGATTAGACCAGTGTTGCCAACCCTAACAGTCTCAAAAACAGTGGGCCTATTGTCTAGTACCGGTGATCTTCATCCATCGAACTTCACCACGTTTCAATGATCTTCATTACGATTATTTGATGACGATTAAAAGGGATTGTCTATGTGCTTGGATCGCAATGGACATGAAATGAACTACCAGAATTGAACACAGAATGAACCCATTTCGCCCCTGATTTGCGTTTCGTTTCAGCAAACTGACGTAGTTTGCACTGCTTAGTGCCAAATTAGTGCAAAATAATTAATATCGATATAGATGAAATAGTAACCTTTGAAAGTATTATTAATGTTCAGAGAGCTAAAAAATGATATAAGAAACGGACATAACGCACTTACTTCATTAAAATTATAAATTTGTCTAAGAAAAATGTAGAATTAAACCACAGATTAGAGAAAAAAATAATTATCGAAACGCAAACTTGATTTTGATATTCCAAATTCAATAGGCTCACTTGCAGTGTTGAGTTCATAGAGTACGTACATTGGTCAAAAGTTAAAAACTGAAAGTTGAGTTGCAAATACTCATTTATTGGTAAACTCATTTTACAAGTCATTACTAATAAACGCTGAAGCATCAAACTCTAAAGGTAGATATCATCAAACTTTTACATTAACAACTTTATAGGTTACCTATTATAGGTACTCAAGTTTTCGATTTCTGTCCCTAGCTAAGCAATGCCGGCAAACCGAGTGGTGTCGGAGAGGCAGCTGGAGATGCTGGTGGAGCACCTCGAAGTGCATAGGGCCCTTGCATTGGGCCGTTTAAACGGCCCACTTGCAAGGCAGTCTATGCACCGGCAGTGGGAAGAGCTGGCGCTAACCCTCAATTCCGTGGGGGTTGGCGCGTCCAAAACGGGGGCAAAGTGGAGAGACGTAAGTACCTAGTTTTACACATGTGTGTGTGCGTGTATGAAGTTAGGATAATGACATGGGAGTACAACACCAAGAATGTATGATTGCTTGGAGTAAGTACCAGTGTGATTCTAACTTAATGACATCTAATTTTTGCTACTGCACAGTGTTTCGCGCCAAATTTACAGCTGCCAATGAGATTGAATCACACTACCTACCTAATGCTTGAATATAAAAATGCACTGGTTAACCTAGGCATTGTCATTTTATGAGTTACAGGATTGATGTTAGAATAATGTTTGTTTGATGTGCTTTTATCATTTAATATAAAGAAATGTTTGCCGCACTAGCCACTAACTATGATTCAAGGAATGTTTGTTTATTTGTCTATGGGATGCAATTGCAATGCTAGTCACTCAAGCTTATTAATACAGTATATAACTTTTATATAAACTTTTGCATGACATAACACCTTATAATACTAACAGTACTGGAACGAGAAAAAATATCAGACGAGAAGAAAAGCGGCAGACTTGAGAGTGCATGCAAGCGGCACAGGAGGTGGCCCGGCCAAGAAGGGAGCTCTAAGCCCTCTTGAGCTACGGCTCCTGGCGATTTTGGGCAAGGTGGCAGTGGAGGGCAATGAAAGTGTGCGCATTCCTTTCAATGCAAGTTTTGATTATTATTTAAGTAGTTACTGCTTGGTAGTAAACTTTGATTTACCTATATAATGAATAAATTATGTTTATAAAGCATGTACATATACATCAAATTTTGAATTAGTATTGCATGTTGTGTATTTTTAGCTCAAACTCCAAAGAGAACTTGGTGTGAAGGTAGGTTTGGTATTAATGGTAGTCTACATTGTATTACTTGAGATGCCCTTTGGTTTCACCTGCAACTTAGCTGTTTTCTCCCGATTCTTGCAGTTGTTTCTTCCACGAACCTGCAAGATGTGGAATGATCTTCCTCCTAAAGTTATTCCGCTTAACTACAGTATGGGGAGCTTCAAAAAGTGTTAAAAGAGTCCTAGGCAACGCACCAGCAATGCCCTTGGTGTTGCAGATGTCCATAGGCGGCGGTGACCACTTACCATCAGGTGGGCCGCCTGCCTGTTTGTCACTGATTACATTAAAGGTTTAGTTGTATTGGTGTAACAACAAGACAACATTTCACTTTTATGCTATGTATATTAGGTAGTAGTAATAAGTTATCCATAATAATTTTATTGCTATAATCATGGTGAGTATTAGTGATGCATAGTTTGTGATGCATGAAATTACATAATAATGTAAGACAATTAGAATAGAAATCGTTTATTCAACACCATAGGGTGGCTGAGTGAGTGTACTATTCAACGTAGAAATGTTACATTTAGTAAAGGTCTTTTATAGTACCGATTATACATAATAATTGCTACAGTCATGGTGAGTGTAGTGTTCGTGTTGCATGAAAGTAGGTAAAACTTTAGACAAGTTCTTTTATAGTGGTTGTAACTAAGAATCAGCCTGAAAATGTAAGCTTCATAGAAATAACTAGAGCATTTCTAATTTACAGGTGCCCAGCACGCTTCCACTGCCACCACCCCTGCTTCCTGTGCCACATGCTTCGCATTCAAGCACTCAAGGTATAGTTTGCCTATCGCCACGTCTACACAGTCTATTTTTAGTATTTTATATTATTAATATATGTATATTTATATAAATTCAAGTTAAATGTTTTTCTTTGTTTACACATGTACAGAGACTTAAGGAATTATGTAAGTAGAAATAAGTGTATAAGTAATGGCTGTATCCAGTAGCAGTATGTTAATAATACTCATTACTTAATACATTACATTTATTTATAGTTAACCTATATATTTGTCGGGCCCGATAGCTCAGTTGGTAGTAGCCCTGCCTTCTGAGCTGAGGGTTGTGGGTTCGATTCCTACCCAGGACAAACATTTGTGTGATAAACATAGATTTTTGATCTGTCTGGGTGTTATATTGTATTCTATGTATGTATTTACAAACAAAAAAGTATTTAATTATTATATCAGTTATCTGGTTCCCGTAGTTCCCATAGTACAAGCTTTGCTTAGTTTGGGGCTAGATGGCGCTGTGTGAAATGTCCACACATATTTATTTATTTATATTAAAGGATTAAATTTAATTAGGTACTTTTCTTATATTATATAAATGTTTTTTCAGAGACATCTGCCGCTGTGCCTACTCTCACTTATGCCCCTGCAGTTCTTCCCATCGCATGGACTCCACCAGCATCCAGTGGAAGCACTTTCAGGCCAAGACGTATGTTATCAACAGCTGACAAACATAATTTTGTTTTTATTTTTTAAATTGTATTTATACAAGGTGACCTTCAATTGGTATGTTATCCCGAAATGGGGGGACTGGGACCACGATACCCTACAAGTTGTGAGAGCCGTACTTGAAACTGGCTGTCTCAAAACCTCCATGGTAAAAATAAATCCACTCGCAAAATTGCACGTGCGATCACTACGAGAGTATAAATTCATTTCTAAACACAGGTCGTCAAACTCATTTATGTGCACTTGGTCAAGGCCGAAGTTCAGCCACCCAGCTGAGCTAAGGCTATTTTCGAACGCATTTCTTCATTAATTTAGTAAAGTCGTAGAAGAAACATTGTCTACCTTGGGGTGTAGACTTGTAGATTTGTAACCATCTGCCTAATAAACATTATGTTGCGGCAGAATGGCTATTTTGTGTATTATTATGTAAAGATAAAACAAGAGCAAAATCACTGTGTAGCTCTATTCTGCTTTGATTCAGTGGTTGTATTATCAAGGAGG